>VXAU01001757.1:97326-198998 GCA_013399695.1 Formicarius rufipectus | reverse complement strand
GGTGGGATGGGGAAGCCGCCAGCACGGCGCTCGTCGCCAGCTGTCCACAGACTCAAGTTATAAATCTAAGAGGGACGGTTCAGCCGGTCGGATTATGGTGGGTCGAGTAGGTGAGGCGGGGCCCCTTCTGCTGTGAAAAGGCAGGAAACAAAAACAAGAGAACACACACCGTGGTTAGCACAGCAGTGGCAGTCACCAGCACAGGCGGTGCTTCTCCACCCCGCCCGAGCCAGAGAGACAACGCGACGAGAGGCACAAACTGCGGGGCAGGGCTGTGCAGGGGACACCCCCAGGCTGCCACAGCCCTCGCACCGGCCTTCCTGCATGGCACATGGCACCAGAAACGCAACCCCCGCTGAAATTTGGAAGTGATTTATTGCCAGTGAGTGCTCTGGCTCTGGGATGAGAGTGGAGAAGCACGGACAACAGTGAGCTCCCGTACCAAGCACATGACAGTCACACAGCATGGATGACACCCTCTGAGACATGCTGGTTTGGAGGAGCACCTTCTTCCCCTGCCCTTGAGGTTACCGCAAGCCTGAGAGTCCCTGTTCTGACATGAGACTGATGTGGGATGTCAGGGCCAAGCTCACTGCTTAGTTCTGGCACTCAGCAAATGCAGCTTCCACTTCAATAAAATGAACTTTGCCTACTGCTACTCCATTCTGTTCCAGCTCTTTTGCTGGTACTTCAGCTTCGTAAATGGGCAGCAACTTAAGTGTTTGCCCTCGGCATGGATTAAGTGTTCTAGGCTGTCCTTCTTGGAAGGGACTGAGGGGAAAAGAAGAAAACCACAACAAAAAATACAAGACAACACCCCTGCCCTGCCTCTCAGCTCATTACTTGAAGTTACTTACTTATTTCAGGCTCAGACTGCAGGCTTTTAGAAGTCTATAAATAAAAATGTGCTCTGTAACACAGCAAGTCCAATCTGTGTTTTTCCTTCAAAGTGTGCTCCCTGCAGTGCCTGCAACCCAAGCAGCATCTTGATGGTGTTTCATTAAGATGAACTAAATTGTTCAGTACTAAGCTAGAGTAGTTTTAAGGTCCAAACTGCCTGAAATGCAGAGACCAAATGAAGGGGAAGCCCTTGCACTGATGATACAGGATCAGGTGTCACAGAATTAATGCTGCAGTAATTCCACACTGACAAGCTTTAATTTAGATTACAGAAAATGAACTGACTACTGTAAATGAAGACCCTCCCCTGACACTGGGGCTGAGGGCAGGGAGGGAAGAGGGCCAGAGGAGGATATTTGCACCAGTAGACAAGTCTTGTTTTGCACTGACTGCAAGTCTATAATCACACTGGCACCAGGTATACCCTTATAAATTGGGGCAAGTTCTCTCATCTTAGCAAATAAACCAGAGCAACTCTCCAGTCCTGTTTACTAAACCTCAGTAGAACTTACTGCTCCAGATCTATTAAGCTCCAGGTCTCAAAACAATTACAACTACTTGTTCCTTGCCTTGGAAAACAATACATAAAAAAGCTTCAGACAGTAAAGCCACTTTCAAATGTTATTTCCTTGACTGAAAATCTCAATGGGGACTGCAAGACTCCTCTACCAGCATGGCAATCAAGTTACTGCTCCTCTGTACAGCAAATAACAGTGGGATTGAGCTAACCCAGAAATTACAATCACCTTGGAAGGATCCTGAAACACTATTGTCCAGAAGTAAAAACTGCAATGGGATGTTACAGCTGGGGAATATCTGACCCTAAGCTTAATGATATGTAGGATCTGTGCATGATCTCCAAGGGTCCTCACAGTGTAAGTGCAGCCATACCAACCTTTGATGGCTTCTACTCTCACTGGAACAGCAACAGCACTCGAATTAAAACCTTACAGGACTTCAGCTCAACCTTCAGTGTGATGCTGTTGCACCATCACAGGCATTAGAAGGCATTTTTTTGAGAAGGTTGAAAGACTGTTTGCATTTCAGGAGTTTGAACAGATTGTCCTAAAACCCTCTGTGGATTTATATGAAAAGGATGCTTGAAGTAACCAGACCATGTCACATGTTCTGGCAAGAGTGGCCACTTGACCCCACCAGGATAAATAGGGCTGAAAGAAGCACAAGTAATTTGCAGGTAGATGGGCTGCTTTGTTGTAATGTACTATGATTGATTTTTGCAGACACTTATTTCTCTCAGCACTCAAAGCATTTTAGGAGAGGCTGTCACCTTTTAAACTTAGAGGTTTTGTGCCTCCTGAAGTTTTCTGGAGATGCTTGCAGAATCTGCCTAGTAAGGTTAGAAAAGGTTGAAAACTGCTGCACAGCATTAAAAGGGACAGGAAAGTTTCTCAGGCAACATTTACCCTTGAAATGCTGCTTCACTCTGGCTACATTGCTAGTCAAGCCTTTTACATAATTGAAAAGTCACTTTGCCAGGACAAGGAAGAAAGTTTTGCTCACACAGAAATCTGTGGCTGTCTCCAGTACATGAGAAGGAAGATCTGAGTCCTGGCAGGAGCCAAGGTTACAGTGGCTGTCACACCTTTTGAAGTCAGTGTTTTAGGCCATACCCAGGGAGAACACTGAGCTAATCATATCTAGGGGCCACTGCTCTAGTAGGGAGTTCTGCTGATAAGGATCTAATAGAGATGGTAAAACATCACAGATATAATTTTTTGGGTTATTTGGGTTTTTTTGTTGGTTTGGTTTTTCATTTTTATTTCCTTGGTGCTCTTTATACCAGATCAAGAACAGAACACTCCATAACAGTGAGTCCCAGAACGAGGTACGGACAACAGCAAGACTCCTTCCCAAGACTGTTCACCAGGATGCACATTTCCAGGCTTGCCAGGGATGTCTGCAGTAGGCAGGGTAGTGGAGGAAACTGTTGATTGCTCCAACACCTCTGCAGTGTGTCATCAGTGAGGAGGGCTGACGTCCTCAAAGATGCCAATCATGAGCAATCACTGCATCAGTTTGATGCCATGTGGCAGCTCTCAGTTCAAACTGCAGTTACCTGCAGCAGTAACACACACCATCTACTGCTAGGTGGGGGCTGGCTGACCCTCCTGCCCTGAAACAGGGGCTTGAACTGCTGCTGTTCCTGCTAAGGCAGGATTTCAGCACATGCTCCTCATCCCCAGTTTGCTCTGCCACAACCAGCAGCAAAGGAATCTGCAAGAGCTGCTGCTGCTCCACTCCTCTGCCACAGAGAAAGGGAGAAGGAGCCCAAAAAGCCCCACACCTGCCCTCTTCTGCCCTCTGTATCCCTTGTAAATAAGCGCTGGAGATTCCCAGGGAAAACTCAGGAGAATTTTCTCATATTCCTCTTCACACCCCCACTGAGCATTAACAGGCCAAGGCAGAGCTGTACACAGCACACACAGACACACCTGCCCCAGCACCCTGCACTGAACCAGAACCACCAGCAAAATGCAGGGAGAGAGAGAGAGAGAGGAGAGAAAAACAGGCAGGAGGCTCAGGGCAGAGTGTTTGGGAGAGGGGTGGGACACAGGTCACTAAACCCTTCCTCTTGCAGGGGCAGGAGGTAGAGGAGAGAAGGCAGTTTGAAGGGAAGCAGAAGAGTAACTTAGAAGGTAAAGGGTCAAGGGGAGAACAAGCAGAGGGAGTTCACTTGTAACTGTGATGATGGGACACAAGGATAACAGGGAACATTCAATGTCAGAGTTACCCTGCACTCAGACATGGAAGTCCTGATATTAATGACCCAAACTCCTTTTGACTTCCATGAGCACTAGGGATACAGTGAGGATGGGAGAACTCCTCCAGCCAGACATAAGAATATAAGAAGAGGAGTCTGAACTAACAGCTCCCCAAGCTTCTGTCTTGATCCTAACACAGCTGACAGACCAAATCAAACCAGAGTTTATTCAGCTGATCTCCCAGTGTGGATATAAGCCAAATGAAAGACACAGAGTTTAGTCCTTGTTGCCAGAGCTCATTCCCCCATCCCACCTCCTCTACGTAGAAGCTGAGAAAGGGCCCTCCTGTGACCTTAAATCAAGTCCTGAGGCTTTCTCAGCTCCTGCAGCTCAAGTAGCTGCTCTATCAGTCGTTCTGTTCAAGACTCCTCCCTTAATGAGATCCTGGCAGTGGGGGGTTGATCGGACAAGGGACTCTGTTACTAACACAAGAACTGAGCAGCAGAGGTGAGCTGCAGAGTGATGGAGGGTGGGGACACAACGGCTCATGCATCGCAGGGAGAGCGCAGAACGTACCGTGGCTGCCAGTCCTCAGGGGTCACTGATAGTGATTCTGAAAGACAACACGAAATCAACAGGGCAGTTCAGACAGGTCAAGGCAGAGGCCACACAGACCGTCAGGAAGGTGGAACAGGCACGTGCGCTCGCACAGACACGTCCACACGTCCCCCTCCAGAACACGGCACCAGCGTGCACTGCTGGGTGGGACTGCACACCAACACACCCACAGCCTCATCTCTGCTCACATCCACACCCAGCTGTGCAGAGATGGGCTTTGACACACCCCCTGTCTGTCCACACAACCACTGGCTGCTGCTCAGTCACCCACCAAGTCCTCATACACCCAGGCTGACGTTCACCTCAGTGTTACACACAGGTTTCAGCAGAGCAAGGCTTGACTCTCCCTGAGGATTCCTATTGCTCATATTAAATGCTAGAGTTGAAAAAAGCTTAGGAAAGAGAGAGAACCTGCAGTCCCGAGCACAACCCAAAAAGGCATGAAGCAGGCAAAACCTTCTGTTTTGAAGGTCATAAATCATGAGATCAGCTATTCCAGCCTCCTGAATAATTTGAGTCATACATCTGTGTGAAGTCGTGCTCACAGTGATGCTGATCCCTCACATCCTTCTCCTTAGATGTACCAAAGAATAGAGAACCCCTTAGTGCCTTCAACACATTTTTAAAATGGTTAAGTCACTCTCACTTAAACTTTCTTAATTCTCCTTCAAGCTTGCCTAAGCTCCTTCACCTACAGGTTTTACCAAACTGTTTTAAATTGAAGAGCCTAAATAGCTGGAGGAATATGTTCAGAGATTTCTTGCCCAGGTCAAATCCTGAATGGAGTCCTTCATTGCACACAGACAGGACCTTGGACGGGTTGTAATTTTCAACTCCAAAAATTGTATATTTAGCAATAAGAGTTTCCACAGTAGACTGAATAAATGCTAAGCACAGAGGCAGGATGGCAAGCCTTACTTTAAGTGTCCTTAATAATATGCAGGAAAACCTTTCTATGCAAAAAACCAAAAAAGGACCATGTGGTGTTTACATGTGAAGACATTTGTCTATACATTTATGTTTATGAGAAAGAAGAGTGACACTTGTGTAAGTTGATCATTCATAAAATCAGATGCTCAAGCTGGAGGCACAAAACTGCCAAACTTATACATGAGCATCAGTGTGCACACAAAGTCCACCCAAGCCACCACCACACAACTGAGGTTCACTCCACAACACCCACCCTACAGCACAGCCCATTCACATCATTCACAAGAGCTTTGCCCCCCTCTCACACACACTACACAGCCTGGTTAGCAAGGGAAAGATGGGTATTAAAAAAGCAACAATGGAGATGGCATTCGTTCACCCATGGCAGAAGGACCCGAGTCCAAGTGCTAGCAGGGAACATTCTTATTCTATATACAGGAGAGGAAGAGAAAGAGTCCCTTGTCATTGGAAATTCTCCATTCATCAGTGAACTCAAATGACAAGCTGGTATCAGGATCCGGAGGAGTCTATGAACAACTGGAAGAATCAGAGAGGGGGATCAGAGAATGAGCATCACACTTCAACAGCTTCTGGAATTACATTCTCAACTCCAGATCAGGGCAGTCAGTAGCATGCAATCCAACCTACCATCTCTTCTTCTAAACCAAGGGGTTGCTCACTTAAGCATGAAACATTTCCCTCCTCTTCTCCGGTCGTGCTCCCTACCTTCCCCTAAATGCTTCACCTCATGCAAAAGGCAGAAAAGCCATTAAGATAATCTATGACAGGTTTCTTCTTCAAAAAAAGGCCAATCCATTTCGGCCCATTTGGGGAAATCCTATCACAATGTCAGGTATATAGAATATTTTTCATGAGTGAAGAAATGAAACTGGGTGAAAGTAGGAAGATGCGAGACAGAAAGAAGCATAAATATATTGAAAACAAAGTCACAAAGAAACAGTATATGGAAAAGCAGGGTCACAAGGAGCAAGAGCCAAAATCCACAATAGAAGCATGCTGACATCCATAGGTCCCACCAGTCTCTGGGGCAACACTGGGGCACGTGGGGACACATTACTGTGGGAGCTGCATCAAGGTGCATAGGAAGGACTGGGGCAGAGGCACCAAGAAAGTAAAATCATTTGCACACACCAGAGTCAGAAACTGGTCTACAAATCTCCCTGGACTCATCCACCTCTAGGACAACTGCAGCCTGGCAGAGAACACCTCCCTCCAACCAGGCAACACCAAGTATGAGCTGGGGCACTGCTGCAGGAGGAAGATTGAACCTTCTCTGTCATACACCACCTCCACCCACTGAGAGGCTGGGTGTTTCCACAGAAAATGGCAAGGTTTCAGACTTTTGCCACCAGCACCCCCTGGAGAGGTGTTTTCCACAAGGGAAGTGTTCCCCTGGCATGTCACTAGGGAGTTTCTGGTTATGTTTGTTCTTCACATTGTAATTATGTTCTCTTCCTCAAAGGAGGCAAAGTACCCTACATAAAACAACATTCCTGGTTCCACACTGTCTCCCAAGTCCTGTTCAGGAACATATGCTCAAGTGCACAGGGGATAATCCCTTATTACTATGTTGAAGTGTGCCTGAAGTGACTGAACAGGAAAGGAAATGAGTTTTCTAATGGGAAAGCAAAGCTGTGTGATTTGAATCCTCTAGACTGGAAAACGTTCCAATTGATTACAGAAGCAACAGAACTGCCCAAGAACTCATTTCCCTGCCAGTGATACTGTGATAGTCTCGTAGCCAAAATGCAACTCAAGAGCTTTGATGAAGGTCTTCCAACTCACCTTGAAGAACTCTGGACCAGGAGAAAAGGGGAAACTTCAGACTTTGGGAGCCCTACACAGAGGGGAATGTCACTTAAGTCCTGTGATTTATCTGGTGACCACAGGCATTGGTACAATTGCTTTAAAGCCCTCAGGTACAAAGTCCTCTCCCCCATCCTTTGCAGAGGTTTGTACAGAGAAGCAGCTGCCCTTCTGTTCTTTAAAGCTGCCTTGGCATTGCCTCATCTGTACAATGAAATCTCAGTGGACAATGATGCCCCTGCCTCTGGACCTGATTCAAATACCCCAAGGCTTTACCCACACCATGCACTCCATTCTACAACCCAGGCAACCCAAGTGCTGCCGCAGCTCCTACTCAAAACCAGAACGTATCCCACGTGCATGGAGCAGCATTTCAGGACTTACCTGGGAACACCAGGAGGAGCACGATTAGGCCGAGAAGGAACCTGAGGCGGGGGCCCGAAGGGATCAGGAGAGGCACCTGGCCTGGAGGGCACAGGGGGGGCACCACCCAGTGTGGACCCACCAGCAGGAGGTGGCCCAGGAGCTGGTCCGCGAGACCCAGGTCTGGCGGGTGGCACTGCTGGAGCTCTCCTCTGTGGAGTGGGGCTGGACGTGGGAGACCTGGAAAACAAACAGAGGCATCCAACTGCAACAACAGTCCCGGGGCTGTTCCTCTGCCCCACCAGGTCCCCTCACGCTGCCTTCAGTGTTCCCTCTGTAGCTTCACATCACTCCACACACCCCTCCTTTGACTTCCAAGGGCCACACCAGGCTCCAGGCTGCCTTCAAAGCTACTGCCACCCCAGGGTTTAGAGTGTCTCAACCCCTCTGTGGAGACACAACAGCCCTACATAGCCCGAGGAGCCTCCCAGCAGGAATACCCAAGACTCTCCATCCACAGGGAGAAGAGGGGAAGAGGAGGACTCCCTGTCCCAGCAGGAGGCACTGAAGAGGCGTCAGGCAGGGCTGCGGGGCTCTCCCCCTGAGCCTCTGGTACCTGCGTCCGGACGGTACGCTCTGCACCTGCAGCCAGGAGTCGTCCACCGGTGGGGGCATGGGGGTGCTGATGGTGCTGGTGTTGATGTCCCCGATGATGTTGAGGGCCTCCTTCAGGGCGTGGTACATGCGCAGCATCTCGTCGCGCCGCTGCGCCTGCTCCGCCGACTCCTCCATCAGCGTGTTCTGGTCGCCACACGAGTACAGGTTCGCCAGCAGCTCCGAGTGGATGAAGTCCTTGGTCTGTGAGAACAGAGAGGTAATCAGCTTTCACCATCTCCCCCAAAACACTCCACTGTGTCCCCACCTCCCCCTTCTAGTTTTTCCTCCATTCTCTCTCCCCCTCCCTATTTTCCCCCTCTGTCTCTCCCCACCTCCACTGACCACAGTGTGATAAGTACATTGTTTATCATGAGGTGCATGATTGTCTTCGGCATGAGGTCTCTGATGGTTTTGTTGACAATTGCCATGTAGGAATCCACCAGGTTCCTGATGGTTTCCACTTGTCTCTCCAGCTGAGGGTCCATGGAGTGCATGAAACTGTCTCCTCCATTCTCCTCTGCTTCACTGGCCTGCAGAGAAAAGGAGAAACAGGTTGGTTCTTCAAATGTAACAGAATTAGCTTTTCATGAGAGCTGAGAGAAGAAGGGAAGGGAACAGGCAGGAAGCACATGCAATAAATAAAACTTATTTAAACTTTCTGAGCTGTGATTTTCAATGCACAGCTCAGTTTGTACAGACTTCTCCAGCTCAGATCTGAGGAGTTTTAACAATAAAGCTGCTCTCTTATTAGAAAGTTACTAAACAAAGGTGAAAGGTAACAGGGACTCCTGGCCAGTGTCCACAGGTTATGACTCTAGTGTATTATTACTTGTAATGTTCACAGCTTCCTGAAAGGTTCTTCATCTGAGCTGTGTTTTCACTGCCCAGATTCAGTTAAGAACCAAGAATCACTCACCATAAATTAAGCCTCTCAGGCTCTCTGACACGCTGCATCTTTGTCCTCATTACACAAATGAGAAAATAGATACAGAGAGGTGAAATAACTGCTCACCTCAGGCTGACCACAAGTAGATGGAATAACCTAGAAAACTTTCCTGATCGCTTCAACTGCAAATCCTGCAGAAGTCATAATTCTCTTTTCTTTCACACCAAGCAGATGGATCTCTCCCTGTCTGCCTGAAGCACAGTGTTTATTCTGTAAGACAAAACCTGGATGGTGCTGTTTGACAGCAAGCAATGGCCAAGGCTTATCCATTGGGGATCGATTTCAAAGCATCAAAGCAAGAAAGACTGCTGCCTTCCTCATTGCTTATTTATAAACCCCCTTGACTGTATAATGAAACATCGTTGTTTTAAACTGCCCCAGTCTGAACAGTCTGCAGCCATGTAAGAAATGGCTTCTCTTTTGTTTTGGGCAACAAAATATATGAGAAAGGGCAAATTCTTTTGTTCATTCGAGTTTTTCCTGAGCAGATCTTACATAACGAAGGAATGCAAGGTCTCAGTGTGAAACAAAGTAAAGGAAGTGGATGTCAAGCAGAACTTAAAAAAAAAAAAAAAAAGAAAAAAAAGAAAAGGTAAAAAAACCCCAAAAATAAGCTTGCACCAAGATTCAGAAGTCATACAAAATGGAGAAATAAAAATAAAAAAGGAAAACTTGAACCAAGAACAGAAACAGACAGCAGGAATCCAACAGAGGGTACAAAGAGGGAGAAGAAGCAAATGCTTCTCAGGAAATTGTGACAAAAGAGGGGGAAAAAAAATGAGAGAACTATCTGGTAAGAGCCCCAGGGGGCAACACAGGCAAAGAGGATCAGACTTACTTTGTCCTTGTCCTGGGAGGCCAGTTTGAGCATACGTGGAAAAAATTAAAACAAAAAGGGACGAAAAAATAAAATATGACTTTTAGTTGGTCTCAGAATTTGGAGAAGATCCCATAATAGCACTGACAAGCAAAATATCAATCCCACTAAAAATACATCAATACCTCTATTACCCTGGAAGAGGAACAAGTGAACTGTTTGGCTAAACTGAAAATCAAAATGGGATGTTCTGTAAAGGAAACCATGTTGTTATCAACAGAGAGCAATTTACTTACCTGCAATAGCTACTTGTTATTCCTTACATGGGGATTTGGGACAGGGATCGGTGTTCCCATGTTAAACCACCCCACTTGCACACCAATAGGTGGCATGTGGCTATTGTGGTTAAGAGGCACAGTCTGGTTCAAAGTCAATCTGAAGTCATGTCAACTGTTAAATTCCAGTCCCTAATCCTCTTTTTTTTTTAATATCATATCAGTTTGTTAGGAAGTGCTTTAAGGCAAAAGCAACAATGTTCAAGTGTAAAAGGAAAGAGGAATACAATAAATCTATTAGGAGCAGCAAATACAAACAGAAAACCAGTTATCACTTTTCTAATAGGAAAACTATTTATAGCAGCTTCCTCTCATGCAGGAACAGGAAAGGCTTTGAACAGAAACAAATACTACAATTGTCTAGAATGTACTTTAAAGCAGAGCATAATGCTGACAGCAAGTGCTGTGGGACAAGGGGAAGGCAGGACATAAGAGTTCTTGCTAAAGTAGCATATTAGGATACCTACCAAGCAGAAGAAAAATTAAAAAAACATCCCTTTCTAACTGGTTGGAGGAAGGAATGGGAGAACAACTACTAAGCCAGGAAGTTCCCAAGAAAGCTGTCCACAGCAAGTGCTACCACAAGGGAATGGTGCCATTGCTCAGTGGATACATATCACTTAGTATTCAGGGAGTTAAATGCCACTCTTATACTGGGAATTTAATGCCCACAAAACAAGAAAGCTTGAGGGGTTTATCAAGGCAGCCTTTTCCTACTTCATCTTCCCTCTGAAGCTGCCAGTCACTTTATCCCAAACTTCCTTAAAGGAAACACCAGGACATACCAAAACAATTTTATTTTTGGTTCTAAAAGATTCCCAGCTCAGGAAAAAAGTAAGTCTGTGGAGGTTTCTTGTTTAACACAAGATGATGCAGCTCTCCTCCTCAAGACACACAGTGTGCTCCTCCTCATCCCGGTGCTGTGGCTGGAACTCACCCCAACACGCTCCGGGTACACTCCGGCACGAAGGAAGGAAGCCTTCCAGCTGTCCACCTCCTCCTGGGTCTCACAGGCCAGCTCCAGCTGCCGGTAGTCCTTGTAAACATTCCTGAAAGAAACACAGTTCAACATCCTCTACTGCAACTCAGAGGTTTGCCCACATTTGGCAAAGAGAATCAATGACCAGGGAATCCTCCTGGCATTTTAAGACAGAGACACTTAGCCCCGTGTTAGGATCTTCATGATGACCCTACAAAAGGGAAAGGGAATTAATTTTTTTGAGCTAGACTGCTCCCAAACCAGTTGTGTGTTTCAACAGGGCTGAAAAGAGCTTCCCTTTCCCATTCTGCTCACTGCCGGACTTCTCCAGCCATCCTGGGTCCCCTGTCACTCACCAAGAACATTGACTATAAACATACACCCCAGACCCAGGTAATCACACCAAAAACCTGAAGGGTAAAGTCACACCACAAGCCATGCACTGGCAAATAAAAGAAAATTGTTCATATCTGTAAGACCAGAAGCAATGAAGTTAGGACTCCTAAAGAAGTACCCCCATCTCCTTCACAGGATTCTTCAAGGATACACATCTTTCTCGGACAGCTGTCCCAACACACTCATCTCTGCTCTCTCACATTGAATATTACATAAATCCTGTCCCTAGTTTCAGCAGTTTGGTGTGTTGAGATGGGAGCATACCTCTGTTCAGTGTTGAAGAGAGCAAAGATGTGCTTGCTGGACATGAACCCCTTCTCCACATCTCGTAGTTTCAGGTTATCCACTGGTAACATGTACTTCTTTTCCTTCTCCTGCAAAGGGAATTGGTAACAAGTCACTCACTGCTCCAGAGAAGACTCTGCCAGCACAGGGGAGCAGCAGCCACACAGCCCCCACATCACCAGGGAGGCATCCTCAGACCCACATCTTCTATTCCCCAGAGTCTGTGGGAAAAGGGGACCTGATGCTCTGAATGATTAGAAGCTCAAAAAATGGGCAGTTTATCACCAGTGAATGGTAAAAAACCGAAATTCAATGACCAGACTCAGCTTTAAGCATTCTGTGTTTCAGAATAAATGCACCCACAACCCTCCAGCCTGGTGGTTGTTCATCTCCAGCTAAACTGAGAACAAGGCATCTAAATATCAATCTTATTTTTGACCCCAGGTTTCACCTTCATTAAAAAAAAACCCCAACAAATAAAACAAACAAATAAAAATCCTCAAACTCACAACAAACAACACACAAACTCACAAACTCCCAGAACAACAAACAAACAACCTCCCCAAACTAACAAAACACCTCCAAAGAAACCCCAACCAAAACTCCATCTTAATTTTTACATTTGCATTCAGAAACCATTCTCCCATTTTCATCTCAAATCCGGACCTACCGCAAATTAGCAGGAATTTTGTTCAAGGCCCACACTGGGAGCATCCTGTTCCAGCTGGGAATTATACCCAGGCACAACAAGAGAGGGAGCCCTCACACTGGCTTCCAGAAGGCAGAACGCTGCTGTCCCAGACTAAAACAAAACCAGAGCACACTTCTGTGTGCAGGCAAGCATGTGTGACTGTCCCCTTGCGAGATCTGGTGTGTTTGTAGATCTTTCTTGGCAGGAAAAAACCAAAACATGATCGCTCTCAGGGGAAACAGAATGGAAAACAAAGATGGTCAGTGAGCAGAGATCCTGAAGAGCCAGCCAGGAAGGACAGGTAGGGCAGGTAAAGGTGACAAAGTCCACACATCCAGGGGATAGCAAGTCCTCTTAAACTTTAGTTAAATTGACTTGAGTTTGCTAAGAATACCAGCACTGCACAGTTCAGACACACCTTAAATATTAAACTACACCAGTCCACTACAAAATGAGTACAACAAGAATATCCCAAAAACCAGCACCTAGAAAATAGGAGAGATCACCTGGGTAGCTGCCAGACTCTCTCCCAGAGATGCCAGGCTATGAAAGCAGAAGAGCTCTTCCAAGCAAGTTTCCCTGGACTTTTTAATACTGCTGATCAGTTTTGATTAGATGTGGGCACAAGTTTTTTCTGATGGGATATCTGTCAGCCTGGTGCTGGTCTCTGAGCCACACAGAGCACTTCAGTTCTGTGAGCCACAAACAGCTTCCAGCTTTCTAGTACTCTGGGTTATTATTGTGCTGATTTAGGCTGAACTGGTGACCTAGAAGTGAACCAACTGCAGTCTCACTTAACTGGACCTCCCTGCATTCATCCCACAGTCTCTGGGATAGTAAAAAAAACAAAACAAGAAAAACAAACCTGATGCTAAAACTGAGAAAAATCTTCTGCATTAGAACCACATAATTTCCATAGAAATTTCACAATGGTGTCATTCTTCAGGAAAAGAAGTCAAAAGGTAAGGGAATTCCACATCCCAGATATGGAAACAACATGCTCTTTGCCAGAGTTACAACTTTCACCCCTTCCAAGCTCTCACACAAATGCTGCTACGTGATCAAGACAACACTATCTCTGACTGCTGATCTTCCCATATACCACAGGAAAGACACAAACATCTGTCTGCCAGCACAAAAATATCAGTCCTCTACTCAGAGGCTGCAAGAGCAATCAAATGGAGGAGGTTGGCAGAAGACAAGAAGCCCCCAAGCCAGACATGCTGCAGCGAGCCCCTGCAGCTCCCCGTCTCCCCACACCTCCCCCCTTCCCAGTCCCCTTCCTCAGCCTTTCCAGCTTCTCAGTTTTCACCCCAGCCTGGTTTATATCAACACTCTGACTTCATTTCCTGAATGTAGAGACAGGAAAGTGTGGAATGAGCTGCCAAGGGCTGAGCCTCTCAAAACTTTGGCTGAGCCCTCTGCCCATATGTTAGCAATCTGGTAGTATGTGCTATGGCTGAGCAGCATCCTGGCCAAGAGGGTAAAAGGGCTTCTCTCTCTCTCTCCAGCTTTCCAGGCTTGGAATGGTGGGGGGAAGAGAAGGAAAGGCCAGCACACTTCAGAATGGGAAAGTAGTCCGTGAAATACTATATTCAAATGTCTGATCTGTGAAACTGTCTGATCCCAAGAGGCTTAATGTGGCTCATCTCCCCACACATTGATAAGAAGGGGAGAAAAAAAAAAATCAGGCAAAACTCGCACTCAGCTGCAGAGTAAGTATTATGTAAAAATGTGAGTTAATCTGGAGAGCCAGGAGATCAAGGAGAGGTGGTGGAGAGGCAGAAGCCCTCAGACTACACAAAACAGAACATGCTGCTCAGTGTTGGCTGGGGCATGTTGTAGCACAGGGTTAACTACCCCTCACCAGGGCTGCTCCTACATGGAATGCCTGCATGAAGACCTGCAGGAAGAGAAGGCTGCAAGCTCCTTGCACAGGCAGGATAAATGCCAGAGGATTATTCCCCCGCCCCCAGCACAGTGCAGAGACAGCCATATGGCTCTGTGCTTTGCATCCACCACAGAAAGAAAATACACATGGCCAGGAAGCTGACCAGGACCCATCAGCCATTCCAACTGTGGGGTGGAAAGCACAATAACTGGAGGAAAAGAGATGCTGTGGTTGCAGCCTGATGTTCTGACATCCTTATTGGTACTACACAGTTCCTTACAGAGGCTGAATCCTAGAGATGGGTTTTGGCCAGATGTAGAGATGGTTTGCACTATCACCTGAATTATCTGTTGCTGTGCTGTAGGTAATAACCTACCAGAAGTTCAGAGAATCCAGCAGGCAGCATGCCAGCTGACTCCAAGCATTCCCTCCATTTGCTGGACTGCCTCAGCAGAAAGGTAAATTTTCTTGCTCTTGGCTACATGTGAAATGAAGCCAACAGATGCATGTGTGGGCTCCCCTAAGGTTGGAAATTGGCACTCACAGCACCAGAAAGTAATTGGCAGAATTCTTAGGTCTCAGTTTGCATTTGGAGCACAAATAAACTAATTAAAGGTTTCCCTGTAGCTGTTACAACAAACACCTTCTTCTGCACAAGGGGAGGGTCTGTGGATGTGGGAGAAGGCATTGCCATTGTTTTAATCGGGGGCTGTGTGAAATTAGGAGAAATTCATTTAGCTTAAACCTCTTAATCTCCTTTCCCTCTTGTAAGATGTAAAGCACTACGGGTAAACAAACCTGCCCCAGAGATGATTGGGGTTTCACTCAAATCATTTGTGTTAAACACATTCACAGCATTTTGGGAGCTCCAGTAATGAAATTCTGCTCAAAGGGAGAAACATTAACATCATCATTTATAATAAACACACTGCATGAATACATACACACTGAAAGATTATTGGAAAGGAGTCTCCGAAAAACAGTCTGGAATATCTGAAAGCAAGTTAGCTGAGTATTTCAAACTGAACCACCATTCCACTCCCTCCAACAAGATGTTACCAACCCCTTTCTGCTTCTCAGCAGAGTAGAAGAGCTGAATTTCTGAGCTGTGATTCTTCCAGGAAGTCCTGGTCATCCCACTACATACACACATCTTGAGACCAGCTTTCCCAGACACAGCCCACCTGTAGCACTTGTACCCTCAGAGCATAATTTACAGGACAGGGATCACTCCTCCAAGCTGCAGAGCAGCTGTAATGGCTTGTTTACGTCAGAAAGCTGCCTTGGTTTAACTTAAACAACACATCTTAAGATTTTAAGCTGATTTAGTTCAAAAGCTCTGTAGACACTAGACCTGGACTCGTGATTAATCACAACTGTTACTGTTGGCTTAGTAAGCACAGCAATAGTAATTAACTCACCTGAACAAATGTAAAGATTTTTATTTGCATCAGCTGAAATAACACCTAGATTTAAACCTGCAGCCAAGTGCAACCTTAGGAAGCCATCAGGGGGTTTATGAGAAAGCACAGGCAGAAACTGAGTAGCTTAAGAGCGACCACAGTGCTCAAAACTCAACTGTCATGACCTCTCTAAGGTCAGGGCAATGAACTCCCAACTCCTGCCCTAACCCTGCCCGGGGGAAGGGTAACCAGCCCTCTCCTGGAGGGGTGCAATGCTTTGCATGTGTGTTGTGCTTTACCTTAGCCAAGCAATTCAAACACTCAGGGCTGGTTCAGGCTGGCAGAGGGACAGGTGTAGGGAGAAACGCCTGGTTATCCTTTGTGAAGGCTGGAGGGCATTGCTCTGACCTTAGATGGGTCACAACAGTTGAGCTTTGGGCACTGTAGTTGCTCTTAAGCTACTCAGTTTCTGCCTGTGCTTTCTCACAAACCCCCTGATGGCTTCCTAGGGCTGTCCTTGGCTGCAGGTTTAAATCCACTCGTTATTTCAGCTGATGTACACAAAGATCTTTACTTCAGTGCAGGTGAGTGCCCGTATTTTCAGCCACAAATCTGAACCATCCACACAAGAGAAGGGATCCTGGAAGGGACACACTGGGTGTGCATAAAGCCCTCTTTATCCCTGCAGCACAGGGAGAGGGAGCAAACCACCCGGGCTGGGACGAACATCTGGAATCGCTACGTGGGAGCCAAGCGGCACAGAAAGCGACAGCATTCCTCAAGTTTCCATGCGGGGCAGGGAACCTTCCTTTCCCCCTCGCAAGCCCATCCGTCAGCCGCTGCTTCCTGCCAAACTCCGGCCTTCCCAGCAGCCAGCAAGCTCCTCCCTCGAGTCTAGTTAGCTTTCCACTGCCACGTCAAGTGAGGCAGAAGGACAGAAGGGAAGCGAGAAGGGAGGGAGCAAAAACCAGAAGAGGGAGGGAGGCTCAGCAATGCCAGGGCGTAGTGGGGGGAGAAAGAGGGGATGTGGAGTGCTCCTGCAGCAGCCAGAGGTGAGCTGCAAAGGCAGCTGGCCAAGGTTGTCTCCTGCAACCCTGTCAAAGGACCTTCTGGAGGACTTGGAAGCAAGGGCTGGTCCTGTTTGAGCTTTGCTCTGGACCCGCTGGTCTACAGGACTGAAGGAGATGAGGGGCCTGAGGATCCTCCCACAGAACTCCATGGGGAAGAAAAGGAGTTTAGCGAAGCAACAAGTTCTGCACACCTGGGTGACAGCCAAGACTTCACAGCATTTCCTTCTCAAACTGCTGTAATTGATCTTTATTTTTCTCTCTTTTTAGAAAGGTGCAGTGTACCCCAGGTGGAAGCCAGGTACAAGCCTGACACCAGCACTGGAAAAGGAAGGCACTTGGAAACTTGCTCCAAATTGGAAACATGCGGAGAGCAACGTTTCTTCTCCCCAGCTGCCAGAGGACGACGTTTCTCCAATCAGGACTTGGACTTTCTTTCACCCCATCTCTGCCCCGCACAACGCCATCCCAAAAGCAGGGAGGGGAAAGGACTAATGAGCTGCTGATAGCCGGAGAGCAGATCCAGAGGCTCCACTCCGTCTGCCCAGTGTTCAGACTACCTGTTCAGGACTACGAGATTGTACAGTAGTCTGCACATTGGTTAGGCTGTGCTGGGATACACCACACCCTGCCAGTGCTGCACGGGGACGGCAACACCTGCACGGCAGAGGGACACGCTTGGAGAGGGTGGGCTGTGGGGTAGCTGCATGCAGAGGTCACTCAGCCCTCAGCCTGGGAGGGTATAACCCTTAGGAGCAGTGTCTGATCATGACTTTTACCTGCCTGTTCACCAGTCTACTCATAAACCTCTTATTTCCCCTCCATCTCTCTCATCCCATTCCTATTTCTTTCAGCTTCATGTGCTTGACCCAGGGGCAGCTCTGTTCAGGATGGCTTGTGTTTCACATGCTAAACTCTGCCATAAAATGCAGAAATAAACACACAGGCCTGTCAGAGTTACAACTGTGCTGTGCTTTGCTACCTGAGAAGGCAGGATCAGGCACAGAAAGGTGACTGGAGAAAGGGGATTTCACAGAGCAAAGACTGTTGGTCATTAATACGAGAAAAGCCCACAAAGGATTCAAAGCTGAAGGCTGGATGCTCTGGAAGTTGTATTTGCTTTGATGTTTGTCTACCAGAGATAGAAGAGAAACAGTGAGTGAAAGGACTGATTAAAACTAAGATACCCATGAGAAAACATGCACTTGTGAAAAAAAATGTGTATGAATGAAAGAGCTCCACAGAGGATGTAAAGAGAAGGGAACATGTTCCAGAGAGCAGTGTGAAAGCAGATGAACCACTTCAGAGCAGACCTGCTCCTATGGTCTTTAAAACAAGCTGGATGCAAAACCCTGGCTGCAGCCAGACTCATCACAGCAAGTTTCTAATGACTGGTGGGCATGAGGGCAAAGACAAAAGGATTTGTACGAGCTGAGCTAGGCCTCAAGGACATAGCCTGGGGGGTGAGGGAGGCAGAGAAGAGGGGAGTGCATGTGTGTGCAGTGGGAGAACAATCTCAGTATTGATCAGTGTGTTTATTTTTTTCTAAAATTGGGTAAGAGACACTGACAGGTACAGAATAAGAGCTATCCAGTATCTGTCAATAAGGTCACATCTCCCCCAGGAGAGGAGAGAATATATTTCAAGCAAAAGAGAAGGCACGAAGACAGAGGAAGAGCTCAAGCACAACTGATGTGTCAGACATAAACATGATCTTTAAAGAATATGAAGCACCCCTCATGCACCTGAAGTACCTAAAACTCTGCACCCACCCCTCCTGCACACAAATGCACTGGTATTACATGCAACCTGTGAATACTTTCACACAAGCAAATAAGGTCATACTCTTCTCATGACTGCATGTCACCCGTTCTCACAGGGCCCAAATCTCTAGTGCATGGTTTACCTGAGGGAGAACAAAAGGTCCCATCTGTATTGCACATTCACACAAATTCCCAAAGGAAGCAGCAGATACATCCATGCACCCAGCTGTGCCAACACTCCAGCACACAGGGGCACACAGGGACTCCAGCAGGAACAGCCACCCCTGCAGAGCAGGGTGTGCCAGGTCCCCTCCAGCAGCCAGTGAGCTTTACTAACAGGAACCACACAGCAAGGTCCCCATCACCAGCAGCTCTATCCCAGCTCACAGACCCTCTTCTCCAGTAGGCAGGAAAGCCCTGCAGAGTCATGGACACTGTGCATTTCATAAGGGATTCAGGCAGAAGGACTATTTGACTCAAACTCTTGTCTTGTGCCCATTATGGTGCTTGTGGAGCAGCCAGCATGCTCTGATGCTGTGCTGCTGCTCCACTGGGATACCATGACCTCCCTGAGCAAGGAAATCTCACTCTATACTGCCAGCAGTCAGAGCAGGCTCCTCCCCACCTCTCCTTCTCACCACTGGCCTGCAGCATAATCCCCCAGGGTTCAGGAGATGCAGGTACCTCAGGAGGGTCGCCAGCCCTTGGGAGGTCAACTTTCTGTGGGGCCGCTCTCCATGGGACCAGTGTTGGACTCATTGAAAGGAGACAGGAAGACAAACAGAGAGCCCAGAAGCACACACACATGCTCTTGGCAGCAAGGCAGAGTGGGGAGCCAATTTTCCACCCCCGCCTGGCCTGCTCCCTCCCCCTCACCACACTCCTTCAGGCCCCTCAGAGCATCCACAGCCATCTATCCCTGCTAACATGTGATGCTGGGCCCTTTAAGACATTTTAAGTTTCAGTTCTTTTCTTCAGAGGCAGAGGGAAAACAAGCCAGCACTGCGGAAAGGCTGGTATTTCACTAATGGGGTCCAGATGTCTTCATTCCGCAGACTCCGGGTCCTGGCTTGTGGAACAGGGCAGGGAGAGGCTGTGCCCCCAGTCCTGCTGGCTCCAGAGGTGCTAGCCCAGCCTTCACCCTCACCCCACTCCACCTCACCCTGCTCTTCCCCCATCGCCACCCACAGCTCTGCCACCGGCGCTTCCATCCACACCAGACGGCTTCAGCTCCCTCCTTGTTCCCTCTGGAAAGCAGCCAGAGCACAGGGGAACTGGGACAAGAGAGCCCACAGAACTGCAGGGTGGAGCAGACAAAGCCTCCCCCTTCCTCCCAGAGCCTAAGCAAAGAATAACTATGGAGCACAACCTCTAAAAACACATGAGAGCCTTTCAGGAGCTGCAGAGGACACAGGTACTCCTGAACTGGTGGAGAAGGAGAGCTTTGGAATAGACATGCAAAGATAACCCTGTGTGAGAGGGGACGATGCACTGCAAGCAGCTCCTGGGGATGGAGCCAGGTCCATGCAGGACTGAGGTTTGGGATGGGAATCCCCATGCTCAAGGCTCTCCAAGCTGCCCCTCAAATGCATCAACTTTTAACCTGACTCAGCTGTGTACTCCAGGCAGACCTTGCTTTCTTTCTCCCTCACAACAGCCAGTGATCAAGGAGCTGAACTTGGGGAGGAAGCAAATAAAACACACACTTCCCTTTCCCCCCTTCTCCCACTTGGTTGAAAACAAAGGCTCCTTTCTCAGAGGCAGCTCAGACCTCATCAGTGCTGGTTCTCTGTGTTTAAGGGACCGAGGCTGGCAGGGAACTGTTTTCATTAGGCAGCTCTACCTCTTGCTATGCAGAAGGGAAAGGGTACAGACCTCCAGTTGCTATTGACCCCCAAGGCTGCCCTCCCTCAGGAGGGGAGGGAGGTCCAATCCCCATCTCAGGCAACTGGAATCTATCAACAGTTTATACATCCCCACTGCAGCCCGCCCTCCCTCCCACTCCCCAGGGGAAGAACAGGGAATTTTGATCATCTCTGTAATACAGATGTAGCAGCTGGCTTTGATTAAACTACTTGATGTTTATAACCACTCGACCTGCAATATGCAGCCTAGAGAAGAGCGAAGCCTCCCCAAGCAACTCTGAACACAAAGGGCAGGGGGGTCTTGGAGCAGTGACACACAGATTTAGAGAAAGACATTTCAATGCCTGGTTCTTTAATTAGGAAATTGCTGCATGCTCATCCATAGCAGCACAGCAGCTGTCTCCATGCAGAAAGCAATATTTAGAGGCTGATTCATCACTGTATTTGTCATCATTTCTACCTGCCGAGAGGGAAACAGTCCCACTGATAGGAGCCAGGCCTGGCTGCAGCTCCCAGGCATGACACTGTGTGCCTTGAACACCTTAGGGGACACAAACCACAGGAAGAGGCAGAGCAGTTTCTTTATCTGCAGTCTGAAGGCCTGCTCAACTAAGAACCTGTGACTACATCACACCAGACATTTCTCATCCCCCAGCACATTGAGGGGACTAAACCTTTCGATCATGTTTTTACCAGAACCATCCAGCTATTCTTTCTCATTTCAAAGTAATCAAAAAAGGCAATTATCTACCTTTGTCTTGCACAGGAAGCAACACACTGTTGACAGTGATTTCAGCTGGGACAATTCTGTTTGCTTATATCAATTCCCACTCAAGCAGAAAGACACCACAGCACAGTGCCAGAATTGTTAATATTCAAAGATTTTCAGGCAACTCTACAGAGTAGGTCCATGTTCCTACCAATCATATTCCATGTTCCCATCAGCGATACTCCACGTATCACTGTATTTTTGATCAGCAGAACTCTAACCATTCACAACTCAAACAGTTTTACAAATAATGCATTAACTGGCATGTTCAATACAGAAACATTAAAAATATATTCCTGCTTTGCATGTTTAACAGCTGAACCCTGTAGAGTAATTTACTCAAAGTCAGAAGGAGCCAGCACCTGAACTGCAGCTTCAGGTCCACAGCTTCTGTTGCTGTGCTCAGAAAGGAGAGACCTCTTTTTTTTCTTATGACCAGGAGACACATGAAATCCTCTGCCCATGTGCCTTCAGAGAACTCACTGCTGCCCCACAAATACCAACAAGTCCAAATCTTGGAACTAACCCATCACACCCTTAATGATCACAGCTGCCACAGCAAAACAAATAAAGGTCAAATTCATTCCAAGTGTCTGTCAACTTTCTGCTGAGCCAGAATCCAAACATAAATATTACTCCTTGTGCTTCAAAAAATCCACACTCACATCAGTTCAGAAATGCTCAGGAGGCCACAGGGAGCCTGGCCCAAGGATGGCTTCAGCCTGTGCCACAAGCTGCAGACAGCAGCCAGAAGATACATCTGTAATACCCCATGGTCTGAAGGGCTTATCCTCAGCAGATGCCCAAAACTCAAGTGGCAGAGTTGAGTTACTCACCTCATCATCCTTGTACCAGGAGAGGTTCTCTGCTGTCAGAACAAACCAATACTCCTTGGAGCCACCCTTCATGATCCCAATGTTGTTGATGGTGAGCCAGCCCTTTCGGATCACCTGAGGGGTGCAAGTTGTGAGCATTAACAAGGGACAGCAACATCTGGCCTGGGGTGACAGAGGAGAGATCAGAGGGTATCCCTACACATGGAGTAGTATGGAAAGACAAGGAACACCATGCTCTCTGCTGCTGCCAGAAGAGCCCCCCATTCAACTGGCCAGTGAAAGTCCTTGCCTCAAAAGGGCCAGGAAGAGCATAAAAAAGGATGCAGGAAGGAACCTGGCAGTGCTGTGCATTTTACCCTCTGCCAAGAGGAAAGAAATGCAGGAAGAACTGCATCTAGAGTGCCCTGGACACTGACACAACCTATAAGCAGCAAATCACAGCAAAACACCCAGAAAAGGCCATGCCCAGAAAAAACCAGGACACCAGCACACCTTTCAGCACAGTGCAGGTGTGGAGTGCTTCACTCAGGGGTGGGGGGGAACCAGTCCAGGACACGGGCAAGCAACCCAGAAAGAACTGAGTTTAGTGAAAGATAATAGAACAAAATGGTGCATCTGGAATTAGTACTCTGGACTTCAGCGTACCCAGGTATTTGAGCAGTCATATTAATCTAGGGCAAATCAAATTCCTTGAAGTTTAGTCTGGAAAGAAGCTGGGCTATTATTCTCTAATAAAATCCTATTGTCCAAGTGCTGGTTTAGAACCTCACACATGCAGTAAATCAAATGCAGGTATGCACAGCTTAAATGCATTAGTTTTTGTATGTATTGCTGCACTGTTCACAGCCAGAAACATCTGCATGCATTATTATGTGTGTACCTTGTTGTACAGATACTCTGGATGAAAACGACCTGGCACTGACAAACCATGGCACTGCACTGCGTGTTATCAGGTTGCACTGTGTGAGCAGCCTAATACAGAGGTACAAGATCCTGTTAATTGGCAATTGACCCTATAAAGGCAAACGCAGGAGCTCCGGATCTTCATCTCGTGCGTTCTAAGCTCGAGCTAGTCCTACTCTTCCTGTGGACAGGAGGGGGCAGTGGAGCAGAACCACATATCCTTGGATTGCTGCTTTTCATCTCCACCCACTCAAAGATGCACCAGCAGCTCTGAATTTTTCCTCAGCGTTCTACCTTCTCACCTCATTTCTGCTTATCTGTGTCTATGCCAGCTGCCCTTCTCTGCCCATTGGGCAGCAGAGGGAATAATTTGTTTATGCCCTATTCTTGCCTTCCCAGATGCAACATTAATGTCCATTAGCACACCTTGCTGAGTGGCCTTCTACTCACCAGGATCTCATCCTGCAAAGGGGAACCATAGCAACAGCAGCAGAGCAGAGAGCAGGAGAGGAGCAAAGAGAGGAGAGATTGTTACTAGGAAAGCTGGAGCAGGAGGAGAGAGGCTCAAAAATAAAATAAATTGGAGGCTGGTTCCAACATCTTTTACCCTGGGTGTTAACAAAAGCAGCCCCCACCCCAAAATAAAGTCTGCTAACAGAAGGCCAAAGTGCTTTACAGGCAGATCCAGAGTTTGCCCTTTGCAGTCTTTTACACTCAGCTCTTCTGTCACATCCACTGCAGAGGACGGAATTCCCTACAGCTTCTCCAAAATGGATGGTTGGCCAGCCTTCCTGCCAACAGTACTGAAACAGTCTGCATGTTCATGTGGACAGAAAGGTGATTGAATATTTTGTTATAAAAGAGGGTGGATGTCAGGAGTCAACGTCTTTAAAGAAGACTAAGCAAAAGCATTTGCTTCCATTCTCTATGAAGCTGCTTGTAAGGCTTTGTTTCTACAAGATCTTCTAACCTAGATAGCCTTGCCATGTCCCCAGCAAATCTGGGACAAAGTGTCATTTAGCCTTTTTTTTAACTGTATGTACACTCCTTACAGTTCCTGAAGGATTAAAGGAACTCCTCCCCGCTGCTGCTGTCTACTCATACATACCCAGTGCAACCATGGCTATCACCACCCTTCATCTCCCTGTACAGAGGTTTGCATATTCCCAGTGAAATTTTCTGGAAAAAGAGTCTGAACTCTCTTGAAATCTCTTTTCAGAAAGTAGATACCACTGATGGGAAAGACAACTAAAAAGGACAATTCTGTACTGTAACAGTTCAGACCTGGTGTTCAGACCTTGGCAGAAGAGTAAGCACAGTTAGTGAAGGGGCTGAACAAACAGGAATTTACACATTAATAGGAATTTCTACCAGAAACAAGACCAGATGTGGATTACCAAGCCAGTATTTCCCTCCATTGCTGCTTGATGCTCAGTTCTTCCTGACTGCAGGGAGCCTAAAACACTATCCTCCAGTTATAATCGGTTTAATGAGTTAAAAAAAAGAGGCAACAGACATAAAAAAAACCCAATCCAACTTAGAGCACTGCTCCATCCAGCCCAGCACTTGTCCACTGGTAGCTTCCAGGTAGCAAATACATCCTTCCTGGCAGCAGTGAAGGAGATGGAACTTGGCCTACCTGGTTGCCAGCTGCCTTCTTCTTGCTCATCTGGCTGCTCCTCTGCTGAGCACTGCAAACAACAGCAAAGACATTCAAAACTTCTCAGGCTCTTCTGGGCCACCTGAATCCTGCTCCCCTCAGGGAGCTGCTGCAGTAAGTTTGTGTCTCTCACCATTGGTTTCCAAGCCTTGATAACCCAGTCATTGTCATCTGCTGTCTCAACCTGCTCTGTTCATCTCCTCACTCCCACATGAACCACACTTGGATCACAAACCCTCCACAGCTACTGCTTTTTTTCCCTTGACCCAACCCCAACAGTTTAACTCCCCTTTCCATACATCCCTGTTATCCTCCCCAGTCTTGCAATACAGAGCCACTAAAAACAAGCAATACTGAGAGCTGCACCATTCTTGGCACCACAGCACCTCCACCAGGGTCTTTGCAACCCATTTACTGGAGCAGCTACAGGACAGCCACAGGGAACTCATGCAGAGGAGAGGCGGCAATAGGAGGTGGGTGCTTACTTGGCAAAGCCAATGAAATCCTCGTGGTTTGTGTTCATGTAAGCCAGCTCGATGTCTATTAGAAGCATGACCTGTCAAACAGAGGGACAGAGCAAGACTTTAGGGACTGACATTCTTCAAGGGCAGAGTCATGGACATTGTTCATCTGATCTCCTCTGCAGCCACACACCCTTAGGCCCCTCTAACCCAGACTGGCCCCTCAAAAGTCCCCTCTCACACACACTCCGATCCCCACCTGATCCTTGGTCCTGCCTTCTCTCTCACGGATGTGAGTGGTGACAATCCTCTCCATCTCCTCACGCAGATGAGGGTATTGGCTGAGCTGCAGGAGAGAGAAAACGCGTGCACATGGGAAAGGGAGGTAGAAAGGGGGCAGCAGCCCCCCACATGTACACATGCACATGTACACCCTGCTACCAGATACTCTCAAGGGAAGTTCTAGAAAGCTGGACTTGCAGACAGATTTTTCCAAGTTCCTGGAGGTCTGTTTGGGTCAAACTTCATTTCTGCTTGTTTTGGGCTTCAGAGAAAAGCCCTTTTCATTCTGGCAGCAACCTTTCTGCCTCAACACAAAACCCACCACTTTGTTCCTGGCATGAGGCTCTTGGCAAGCCCCAGAAGTCAATGCACTGCTTCTTCCTTGTCAGGTTCTTCCTACTGCAGTGAATAAGTTTCTCCAGATGTTCTGCAGCTCACTGTAGTAGCCTAAGTAGGTGAGTGGCCTATTGCTACAACCTGGGGAATTCTATGGGAAGTCTACCTGGGTAGTGGATTTCAATCCCTATTTGCTGAGGCGCTAAGTGAAAGCATCTGGCCCAACACTCAAACACCTGCAAGCGACTCCAGGTGACTCCAACACCTGCAAGCAGAGACAGAGGATCTGAGCAGCTGAAGGGCAGGTGCCTCCAAGAAACACCATGCTCAGGGCATCCAGCTGCTTCTGCCTATTCTTCACCTGTGCTGGGGCAGGAATACATAGCTCAGGTCTATAGTCACATTGCACCTATACCATACTTGTTGCCACATTACTGAGGAGGGAATCCTTTACTGCCCAGACAGAGAAGCAGAAGGACTTCACTAGCTGTGGTTCAAAAGAATATCATCTACAGAGATAAGATATGTGCAACACCTCTAGAATCAGCACCTTCAAAGCCCTCTGGGTTTCACACAGCACCTCCCTTCTTGCCTAGATTCACAAGTCTCTAATGATTTCCACAGCAGTAACTGCTTCTCAGGTCAGGCCCAACATAGTCAAATGAAATTAATTCTCCAGTTCCAAGATCCAGCCTTTTTTTCCCCTCCATCTATCTCCCATGATTTTTTTCCCCCATTTTTTTAATATTACATTCAATTTGATTATTATGTCAAACAGTTATTTCCTAGTATCAGTCTTTTATATCTACTCAAGGAGGTGTATAAAGGAAAAAAAAGAATCTCATTTGCCTATGACCTGTACTGCATTTGTTTTGTTCCTCCAATTTATGAGACCTTTAACTGGTTTGTCCTTTTGTTTTGTATACACAACTAATTATAACAGAGGAAGGAACAGCCTCAAAATGTGCAGTATCACTACTGGAATCCAGATCCCACATAACCACCACCAATATTCCTAACATCTGACTAAAAATACTCTCAAACCCTTTCAGCTCCCTTGCAGGCAAGCAAGTTGCAATAGCCTAGAGCTGAAAACTGGACAAGATTTGACACTGCCTATTTTTAAATGTGTGGTTTGTTTTGAATGCCACAGAGGCAGGAAAAAACAAGTGGAATTAGTGTTCACCACCACCTCATCTTAAAAGCACAAACTTTGTGTTCTCCATGATCTTTATGGTTAAGGCAGCTGGTTGCTTCAGAGACAGGGAAATCTTCCTGTTTCCTTTGGGGGGGTTGGCAAAGGACAGATGGGCAAGTTATGTCAAACAGAAAAACAGGAAGTTGGAAAACTTTTAAGCAAGTCTCAGCTTCTGTGCTTCAAATTAAAAAAAAAAAAATACAGTCAAACAAAAAAAAACACATTAAACGTCTCCCCCACCACCCCAGTCCCAACCAGTACAAATGCACACAAAAGTGCAAAACAAGTTGTGCTTTATTCAGAACCCAGGTCATCCAGCAACACTCATGTGCAAAAATAAATTGACAGCATCAGTGCCCATGCAGGAGCTTCCAGCCCCAAGCATGCACAGGAGCAGCAGGGGTGGGCAAGGAAAGAGAATAAACAAGCCACAGGACATCACATCACCAGGGAACATGCAATAGGGTATAGAGTGGCAAGGAGTTATCACCAGCAGGACAAACAGCACCCAGAAATGCCATGACTCTGAAAGACAGGAGAGCAGGCGACCCTTTGAGGGGTAAAGTCTGTCAGCCTGGGAGCACATCCCAGCTCCAGTGGGGTTTCAATCCTGTTTTAGCTGTATTTGCCTATTCCATCAAAATAGAAGCTTACAGCCCTATCTGAAAACCAATTTATCCCAATATTCCTTAGTTCCCCTCTTTGCAGATTCTAGAGTCCTTGCCAGCATACCAGAGATCAATCTTCAGCTGAAGGGCTGCTGACTTGCAAGACCTTCCTGCACTTGGGAGATGCTGCAGTGCAGTCTGGCACAGAAGCTTCCTGCTTTTGGGAAACCACTGGCTAGAACATCATCCTCCTAAATACAAGTTTTCATGCTTACACCAGTTTTCTGTTGCTTTTGGAGCTATTCTCCCCTTAACCAACAGGAAGAAGCTCAGCATCAGGCCAGTCAGAGAACAGCTGTCAATAGCTGTCTTCTCCAGCCCTCAATGTTGTCTAATAGTCAAGAAATAGTCAACTTTTCAGACAGGAAAGCTGTACTTCTGTGAACACATGGGTTCTGTGTTCTTGACCGATAGCCTCATATTATTCCATCTATACAGCTTTATCAACTGCACATACAATGATTTCTTCACCATCTGGGGTGAAATGAAATAATTGTGAGAGAACAAACAATAACACACAACAGTTCAGGACAGCAACAAACCAAGGCTACAGGACTGTTAAGCTAATTCAAGAGGTGTTAGCCCAAGCAGCCTTCCTTTCCAAGAAGCCTTGCAGGACTTCTGGTGAGTTTAAATATTTTTGTCATCTGAAAGGCAGCATCAGTCCACAACACAGCAGGCTGGGTATTACCTTACAATTAGCATCAGTCCTAAAGTAGCCTTTTCCAGATGATCCCCCCTAATAGCACATGCTCTTGTCCATGTCAAGCAGTTAGAGCTATAACATGCAAAATAAATATTGCAAATTAACTGATGTCCCTGGGCAGTTACCACCTTATGCCATCAGAATCCATCTCAGTCTGGCTGTTCTAAAGTGGCCTATGGCAGTTACTTTCTACTCTTTCAGAGGGAGGTACAGACAAGATTAACCTTCTCACTACGTGCAGACATTTGACTTTAAGCATTATTAAGTCTTCTAGAACTAAAACCTTCCAGTACTATTGCTACATATTTTCACTCAGGCAGTTATTTTACATCTCTAACATCTGCCTCTCTGGCCTCTCCAGCTTTTATTACAGACATTGGATTCCTACAATGCCACTGCTACAGTCGCCTTCTTTACAGGATTACCCAGGTTGCATCACCTTGGAACACCCTCACAGGGTCCCTCCATCACATCATGGATTAAAATCCACAGAGCACGTGGGTATCCAGCCACTCTATGACATGGTCCAACAGAGAAAATGGAATTCAACACCCATGGGGTTTTCATCATCCTTCTGCCTCCCCACCCAGAGCAGACATCACCAGTCAGATACAGAACACAGAGCAAGCAATCAAACCCATCAAAATGAAAAATCCATAGGAGAAACAGGCTGGAAAGGAGTTACTCTGCCTCACCATATCAGCCCCCAACAATCTGGCAACAGCTGGACCCCTCACCAAAAAGACTGGGCAGAGCTTGGGACATGTCAAAGATGTCTCCTCATAGAGGTGGTGATGAGCTCTGCATTCCTAAGTGAGCCAGACCTTATTAGCTCAGCTCCTACCTTCACTTTGAAGTCATATCAGTTCTTAACTTCCCTTCCTTCCCAATTCAAGGCTATATGTTGGTGAGTCTGGCTGTAACCCTGGAAGAAGGAAATTGTAATTTTCAAGTCCTAAAATAACCCATGAAACAGTCCTTTCCAACTCAGTTTCCAGAACATACTTCTGTTATGCCACAGACACGTTTCTGGGCCCTCACTGGTCAATTTAACACTAATTGCCACATCTGCCTTTTTTTTTAAGGAGGAATGTGGTGCCCTCTCCTGGAGGGAACCAGCCTGGGAAGCAAAGCCACTCCTGCCCCAGCCTCCAAGTAGTATTTGACACCTTCCCTGTCACTCTCCACCTGCTGCTGCCCTCAGGCTTCACAGCACACAAGGAAAAACATCACACTACTTCTCACTGAGCATAGTCCATGGAGTGAGAGATCAGCAGGAGAATGATGCAGAGGGTGTAATGCCTGGAAAAGCTTTTCTCACAGCCCTTAGGGATTCTGAACGTCTCTTTGCAGAACACCTTGCACCTCAAACTTTTAATCAGCTGTTTTGTAGATGCTACTGTTCAACATTGCTCTGCAGGCGACTCATGCTGTGAAGATGGGAGGTCTTTCTCGTTTTTTGTACTTTGCTAAGATACCTGGATTTAAGGGGGTTCCAGAAACAACACAAGACATTCCAAATGTGCAGGGAGTGGCACAGAAAACAGGTCTTGCAAAGGGTTTGATTCACACTGAGGTGAATGACTCTGAGGTGAGACAGAGGTAAAGGGTATGCTGGAGTATTGCACTGGATCCCAGCTCACTTCTCAGCTAAAAAGCCCATCACTTGTCACCCACTTCTCCTGGCCTGCCTTTAAACTGCTCCTACCTGCAGGTTGCTGCTCTCCTTTAGATGCAACTTGATACCAATTTTCTCTCTCTAGGTTTGCTGGAGTTCCTGGTGGGTGTGGAGAACCAGCGTGGAAGTATGTGGGCAGTGGGGGGGGCATTAACCTTTCTTTGATTTTGTTTTTGTTTCTTTACCTTTTCGCTACACTTTCTGATGGTGGATGTGAGCTCACTCACTACCATATCCACACACTTCAGACTTGGCTCCTTCAACTTCTGCACCTGCTTTTTCACTATGGCTTCAAAAGCGAGGTCAGGCGTGAAGAGACCCGTTCTGCATGGCAGGGGAAGGGTGGGAGGAAGCAACGAGGAAGAAGAAAGCAAAGCAGAGAAAGAGCAGGAAGGAGGAAGAAAGAAGGAAGGAAAAGGGGAAAGAGAGAAAACACAAGGCAAAATGAGAAGTGAGATTTTGGTTCATTCCATTAGTTTACTGAACCAGGTGAGCATTGCTATGGGGCCTGTGCACTGCCAAGTATCAGGAGAGTCTACAGGCAAATGGAAGTGGCAAAGGGGGAAGGGGTAGGAGCAGCTGGGCCAGTGAAATGGTGAGCTGTCAAGAGCAGGATGAATGGATGGAACCCCCAAGATCAAGTGATCTCTTTCTAAAGGAAAGCCTCTTTGGATTTTAAGACAAAGCTGCTTGCCACAGTGAGCTACTGCACAGTGAGACATGTTCACCATGTCTCATTTCCCCTTATCTCTGTAACTTGTTTCCCTTTCCTTCCCACCAGTTATCTTCCCTTCAAGTTTTCCTTATTCCAGCTGCAGGAAGCCTGAACAGGAGTCAGACTAAGATCTGCAAAGGTATGTCACTTGTATCTTGTTTTGGGAGAACTGGTGTCTCTCAGTTTCAGGGATTTGGGCAAACTGCTCCACTCATGGAGCATATTTCATCTGTCTCACCTTCCCTGCAACATCAACTTCCTCAGTAAAAGCAGATGTACCCAGTATTTAAGAAAATGCAACCTTGCTTCAGGACACCCATAGCTTACACAAAATCCATTCTGCCCCAGAAGAATATGTAATAACCTGTAGCATCAGACCCAACACAGGCCTGTGGAGCTTTATAAGGAACTATGAATTTCCACTGATATTAAGTGGCCTGTATTCTCAATGGCTCCCTTGAGGAAAAGCACAAAGTCCACAGAAACTGAAGTTGATAAAATATGTCCAAGATCAACCCAATTCAAGACTACAGCACCCCCCAAAAAAAGAATTTCAGCACTTAACACTTCAGAAGTTCTGCCAGGATGCTCTTTGTTACACAGTCTGAGTTACTTGTTTTATCATGGGCCATTACTGCTTTGCCAGCACCTTCCAGGAACAACATCCCCTTGGCATGGGAAGGAGATACTGCCTTTCCAAAGGTACCGTCAGCAGTCACACCTGGGGTGCCTGCAGCTAACAACGAATCCTGGGATAGCCATAAATAACCACCACCTCATGGAAATCAGGTTTTTACCCCTCCACATCTCTGTGGGAAACACCTGCAAGTCCCCAAGCAACACCAGTGTTAAAACACTCTTCAACACATATTATGGGATGCACAACCACTCTGCCTTTGTAAGCAGCGAAGTTAGAATGTCAAAGGATTTGGCTTCACCCAAAGCAAAAAACTACTCTCAAGGTGCCAACAATGCCCCTTTTCAGCAAAGCTTAAAGGCATTTCTGGAGTTCACATCCTCTGAGTCAGCAGTGGTTTCCTACTAATCCAGTTGCCCAGCTAAGCTCATGACACACTGTTTTCCCCACCAGACTTTGGAGGGCCCTGAACAGAAGACATATATAAAAAAATTAGTCTCTTCCAGTACCTAAGTATCACCTGAATCACAACATGTTGTTTCTTCAGATGAAAAATTGTAACCACGGCTACTGGAGTGCACACACAGCACCAAGCACTGAAGGCAACCATCAACACCTCTGCAGTGGGATCCAAACTAAAATGGGACCCTTTATTCCTCAATCTGTGATATTTCCCCTCCATCCTGTGGTATGTTCCCCTCCCTTATTTCCCACTCTGCTGTACCCACCACCTGATCACTTGACAAACCTGCTGCTGTCAGAACAGATGGTTTATTCTAAAAGCATCAGTAAAAGAGGAAATAGAAACAATGAAGAAAGAATTAGAAAATGGAGGAAAGGATGCAACGTGAAAGAATGAATGGGAAGTTTTACATAGCAACTGATGGATGGAAAATAAATCAAGAGAAGCTTCAGAGGGCATGAAAAAGGAGGGCCCTTCTGATCCAGTTAGCAGATGACTCTGGATACTTGGCAGCCCGAGGGCCTGTGCTTACCTGTCGACAGGCTCTAATGGCAACTTTCTGGGTGCTCCCCACAGTCACACACCCCAAGAGGGGACAGCAGGACAGAGAAAGGAAGCTCCTCCAGCACTCTAGAAACCTGAGCAATCTCTCGCTGCATCCACTTTGCTCTCCCAGTCTGTCCTGGGAGGCAAAGCATCTGCCTGCACGCCTGAGCCCTTCTACAGAGGCTCCTGGCCCTAAGGACTAGGCGTTTCTACCAGCACTTGGGCACCTGTTCTCACCCTTACAGAGGTTATCAGACTCTCCAGACACCTCCTGCAGTGCCCATTTACCTGCACCTGAAAAGCCAGTGGTGATTCCAGTCTCCAGTGCCCACATCACCATCCTAACTGGAGTGCCTTTTCACCAGCACCCAGCCCTGCCTGAAGCAGCAAGCCATGGCTGAGAAGAATGGCCAAGTCATCTTATCTTGCTGCCTTTCAATCCCAGCCTCAGGAACAAAGGCTGCCACATTCAAAGGGCAGAATCAAGGCAGCTTCCCTCTCCCCAGCCCCAACAAACACCAGGATGGATCCCAAAGGGCAAAGCCTGAAGCACTGACTCTCTCAAAGAGAGCAGGAGGAGGCCAGAAGCTGATGAACATTCCTAACTTGCTTCTTCTCAACCATGTGCTGCTACTCCAGAACAGGATATGGACCAAACCAGCCAGAAGCCAAGCCAAACAGCACAGGAATATTTCCTTGAGATACAGCCCACAGCTCTAAGTGCTGCAGCCTCTAAATTTCAATCCCATATACCCTCTGAACAGCACCCAAGGGTTACTCTGGGATTAACTCTCTTGCTTCCACAAGAACAGAGAGGACCAAATTTAAATCCCAGTTTCCCACTCGGAAAATAAACTCGGATAATAAATTTAAAGTCAAACAGAGCCATATAGAGATAACTTTGGTTTTTGAAGGAACCAGGAGTCAGGCTACAGACTAAGAGGTGGCCAGGATGTCTCCAGCACCCTTCAGACTTAAAATATTCAGGGAGCAGAGCCACAGCCCAGGTCCCAGAGCATTTCCCTTCCTGTTTGGCTTGCTGGTTGGATCGCTCCAGGCTGGCACTGCTCAGGTCTAGTCATGCTGAGGAGGTGGTTAAACACCAAGTGTGGCTGCAGGCAAGTCCCTGCCCAGGTCATGATGCTGCGCTGCAGCCAGAGAGCGGGTGGAAGGTGCCAACTCCATGCTGCCTCTGGTTACCTTCTTGGTGCACTGTCTAACAGTATTGATTAACTCCGAAATGACCATGTCCACGCATTTCAGGCAAGGCTCTTTAATCTTCTTCACCTGCTTTTTCACAATGGTCTCAAAGGCCATGTCGGGTGTGAAGAGACCGGTTCTAAACACCCAGGGTGGGGACAAGACAAGGCAGGGGAGGGGAGGGAGAAGGGGCAAGGAGAATGTCACAGCGTTACACACAAGTCTTGGAGCAGGCACAGCCACCACTAAAACCCAGGACATGGGGCTGGGGAGTGTCCTGTCCCCTGGAAAGCCCTGACTTCAGTCCACTGAAAGTGAGGGATGCTTGGCACTACCCAAGAAAGGAGGTGCTGAGGGCAGAATGGGTATTAGCTGGGCAGCCATGGCCAGGTCACCATTCCACCTCAGCCACCGAGCCCATGGGTGGCAAGGGCTGGCCCCTCCACAGTGTATTCAACCTCAAAGTGGTGAAGCACAGAGGAAGACTTCTCTGGGAGGTCTTCTTAATGGTTAGGACACTAACACATTTAATACCCTTTATCAAACTCAGCTGGTGACTGAGCAGGAGAAAGGAATGAAAATAAACATAAATCTGTTTGTTCACATCCCAGTGTGCAGGAAGGGCTCTGACTGGCACCAGACCCTGCTCACCTTCCCAGAAGCTGCACAGTTCTGGTCCCAGGGCTGTGCTTTCTGACAACTCACCACCACTAAGAGGAACACAAACCTGTTTGCTAACTGTGTCCTGGGGCCAGTGGGATCCCGGTGGTGGGCACCCCAACGTTCCCTCAGATCTCTAGGGGAGGAGGTGCTCAGCACCAATGCCCATTTTGAACAACTACCTGGTGGTTGGTGTGCAAATCAACAGCTTAGTTTTAGCTAAACAAAGGCATAGTATGGGTTTGCATCCCTCTTTCTACCCTTTCATATGCCAAGGCCCAAGAAGGATGGAAAAAATATCAGGTCACCAAGGCTTTTACCTTTGAGGCTTCTGTGACTCTCACATGGGGAAAGAAAGCAAACTGACTTGGATGATTGTCCCTACTCCCACATTCCAGCCACTGGAGTGGTCCAAGGAGGTTATCCCTCCCCTCTTTGGCTGACCTACCGTACCTCTGAAGTCTTCAACTCCACTTGGAAGGTCTAGAGGTATTTACAAGGCTTTGCAGCCAAAGGTCTGCCTAGCGTGTGATACGTGCCTGATCCCATGGATGTTCTTGATGGCATAGCTGATCTCCCGCCGCAGCTCCTTCTCATCAAACTCCATCTACACCAAGAGAGAATGTCATTAAGAACTGTTTGACACTTATCTGCACTGCCCCAGGACACAGAGAAGAGGTCCCATGCCAGCACTACCATGTGACAGATGAGATATTAACCCAAGGGTTGGATACAGAGTCCAGCCACACAGGGCTTCGTGTGCAGGACATCTTGGACACACGAACAGCCAAGGGCCTACATTTACAGATGCCGAGCCCCAGCTGCTCTCAAGGAGCTTCTTTGAGACAAAGCAATAGGATTGAAGTGCTAGATGGCTTTCTAAAACAAACTTTTGTGCCTCCCAAGATCCTGGCAGCTGTTTTCTCAGTGAACACCACAAATGGATAATACATTTTTGTGTGTGAATTGTAAGTCTAATACAAGGCAGGCTCTTGTATTTCATTAAAATGGCCTCAGCTTATTCAAATGTGAAAAAGGAAGCAGAATGCAGAAAATCCTGAAGCACAAAGATCTTGCTCAAGTCCATTACAACTGATATTAAAAAAAGATTTTCAATAGCTCTTCTGATAAGGCTGGTGTACTTTACCATCCAAGAAAATCCTAATTCATTAATGATTCTCTTCCACTGTTATGACAGGAGAACAATTTCTACACTGTTCTCACCTCTAAGCCATTGATCTGGGACAGACAGAACTCAGCCCAGGTATACCTACATTCTTTTTCCTACTTCTTGGATATCTATTAGGGCAGCTCTAGGTCTAGTCTGATGCTCAGGATCAAGGAAGTGCAAGCTTCAGCATCATTCATACCATGTGAAATTTAGTCACAGTAGCTTTGATCCAACAATCTGCAAGGGCATTCGGTCATTGATTTACTATTAGCTGTGTTAAAGTGAATTTGCATACTTAATTTAGCATTTAGGCATTAAGCCAAAGAAATAATGCCATTTACCTCAGAGAAAGTTAAGCTGTCACAAGAACAGGGACAGAGGGAAAGGTCAGTACTATAGGAAGGTCCCAATAATGGAGACAAACAAGAAAGAACGGTGATAAAAGGAAAAACCACGAAAAAAAGTGGTTGAAGGGGAAGTCAGAGGATGAAAGATAACAAGATGAATAAGGAGACATCCAGGAGAGGTGGCAGACAATGGGCACACAGCAGCACAGGCAAGCAGTACCTTCACCAGCTCAAAGGGGAAACGCTCATGGAAGATGCGGTTAATCCTTGCTCCCCCCGACAGCTCGTAGGTATCAATTTGGTCCCCAGAACCCTCAATGCGTTTCTCAAAGTCCACAGCAAACTGCTGGACCATCCTGAAAGGAAACCAGAAGCATGAAGTAGAAACCATGGCTGAGCAATCCTCTCCAGGGAGGAAAAGGCAGCAGAGGCCACTCACTGAAGCAGAGCTTTGGTCTTGCGAGCAGGGTCATCAGGGCGAAAGTTCTTGTACTCCTCCACCTCCTTCTCGATGGACAGGAGCTGGCTTTGGAGCTTGTTCCGCAGCCCTGGCAGGGTGTCACGGATGTGGTTGGTCAATTGCTGCACAAGAAGAACGTTGAAAATTACAATAAACCTCTAGGTAGTTACAGGGAAGAGTTTTCTACCTCCACATCACAAAATAAAGAAGAATGTTCCTCTTTGTGTTCTGTTGTGTCTCCTGACTCAAATCAAAGAATAAACTTCAATAAAAGCATTAGCATTTGCTATTCACACCAGGATAAAAGCTATTCTGTCTTCAGAATAGCACACCACTGACACTCAAATGATGGTAAAGCCCCTTTTCAACAGGGTGACAAGGCAAGGTGGAAGGAGCCAAAACCACTGATAAGGTTATAATAAGACAGTTTCCAAAGGGCACAGATGCGGTAAACTCGTTTAAAGATTAATATTTCATTAAGGAGAAAAAAAAGACAAAGTAATTCTTCACTTAAGGGAGCAATTTCAAGAGAGCAGAGAGCAAAGTAACATTAAACTGCTACTGTATGAGACAGAAGACAGTCCCAACAGGTGGGAAAATGACTACCAGTATCACATTTAAATCAATGTTTGCAGCTTTCTGTTAGGCAGAGAGACCACTTAAAATTTAGAAAGTATCTTTTAACTTAACCAGGAAGACTTTGCATTCTGATAGTGTAAATACCATGAACCAACTACTGATTTTGTAGCAGTGTCAGTGAAAGGAAAAAGCACTGCTCCGCCTTTGGAGTGCAGGTGCCATTACTGGCCCCACTGTATTTTGCTGTATCAATATTAAAGAAGTCAGGCACACTCCAGAGGATGTGGCACCAGAACACCGTTCATGACACAGAGAAGGAAGAGCTCACCCATTTTCACAAGTCTCACTGCAGCAAAACAATGTAGCTTCTCATGTATTCTTCCATCTAGAAAGAGTCCCAATGGCCAAGACAGCCAGGGACATGGTGAGCAGCAGCTCTTGGCTTTGGACAGTACCTGGTTCAGCACTTTCTGCAGGAAGGGGGTTCCCATGCGATCAGCCATGTGTCTGTAGGCTGGGTGGGACAGAAAAAACTTCCTCTCTGCAGCCAGAGCTGCCTGAATGTCCTTCTTGCCATCTATGTCCTTCTGACTTCTGTTGACTACACCAATGTAACCTGTAAGAGTGGGATCAGAGGTCAGGTGGTTGCAAGGATGAGGATGTAAATCACACTGAGAAGGAAGTTACCCAGTTGGCAGCACTGCACAAGGGGGATTCAACTGGTAACACATTATTAGGGACACTTGGAAGAGTTTAAAATTGGAATTGTCTCTGAATGGGCCAGGTTCTGATATTTTGGTGTGCAGGACAGAAAGGAGTATGGAACAGAGAATCAGCTTGTTTATTACTGCTCCCCAAACACAAAGCACACACTAATTTAATTCCTTTCAGATTCCTCAGTGAGAGCCCTTAGGATAGGTACTTTGCCATGGCTATTACACAGCAGGTACTACAACCCAGAATTACTTCATCTGTTTACTATGACAGGGAAGGGAGTCTTTTAGACAGGAGCTCCATTTTTGCTGCTTGCCTTATTAAAAAGAAGAAAACAGAAGGTAAAGAATATAAGGCTATGATTCAGCTAGGACTACATATCAAGGGCTAAATACCCAGAATGTTCCTGTTCCCCAACTTTTCTCAGTTACAGCTTGGAACAGAGATGGCTTAGCCACAAGCTGTACCAGATGTTGATGCACTGGAGGAAGGGGATGAGGCCAGGATACCTCACACAGGGAAAACAAGAGGAGGAGATCATGGACAAAGTATGAGGAAAAATACCTCTACGAAGTGGAAGCAACTTGTTTTCTAATACATCTCTTGCATCAGTTCCTTCATCCATAAGATCCAGCTTAGTGATGACCCCAATGGTGCGTTGGCCTGGGGAAAAAACAAACATACTTGTTAAAGCAAACAACTCCTGTAGTATTTTCCTCTCTTTAGAGCTTACTGATTGCCCAACTTGGCTACTCAAAGGCTCAAACTCAAACCCTACAGTTCCCATCACATCCAAGAGGCCACAAGAGCAAAACAAAAACCAAGCTCAGTTCTCAGTTATATGCTTATGAATTCCCATGCTATGACACAGCAGAGAGGGATTTTAGTGCTCATTTCCCTACTTTTCTCCAGGCCAAAGGCAGATGATTAAAGAAAAGGAAATCCTCAACTCTTCAGAAATCAGAGGGTCAGAAAAAGGAAGAAGAGTAGCATAACAAAAATTCTACTACAGCAACTGTTAACACTCACTAATATCTCTCAGAAGAATGTTTTTTGGTTGAAGATACATCTCAAGACAACAATCCACAACTACTAGTCTAATCCCAACCAAAAGGCAACAGGAAAACTCAGGCCACTGTCCAGTAACATCAGGCTAAATTAAGAGATATTTACCTTGAGGATCCACCTCCTTTGCAATCTTCAGAGCATCAGAATTGGCCAGATCAGAGTTGGCTGGGGACACTGCCAGGATGAGGCAGTTCTCTTTGGTGACAAACTGCATCAGCATGTCTCGGATCTGAAACTCAATGTCAGGGGGCTGATCCCCCACAGGGACTTTAGTCATACCCGGCAGATCCACCAACGTCAGGTTCAGGACTAGACAGAAGAAAGAGGACATGGAATAATGGAGTGTCAAAGTAAGAATGTTCTAGTCTCTAAGTACTGCCTGCAGCTTTAGTGTCTTCAATATATGAGACAAGAGATACACACACAAAAGTACCCAGAGCTTTCTAGTTCCTTTCTGTTACTACTTAGTAAGAATTAAGTCGTTACTTAGTTACTTGTTACTAGTGTGATTGCCAATGGTCTTATCACCCTTCCCCCTGAATCACTTGTTTTCACACTGATCAGGGAAACTGTGCCCTCAAAGCCCTTCCCCATATGCCACATTGAAAAGGAATGACACCTGTTCAGTTTTCTCAGTTCCTAACAGACTGGAGAGCCGAAAGAGTTGGTTTCACTGCATTGGGACTCACCATGGGGAGAGTAGACTCTGAGATTGATGGGCACAGGGGAAATCCCTTTGTTGGAGCCAGTAACACGATCCGTTTCAGCCTCAATCTCCAAACGGACCTCCTCAAAATCAGTGAATTTCTTCCCTTTGCAGTGCAGGAACTCACCATATTCTATTTAAATAGAAGTAGAGAGTCAGAAATAGTTGCTGAATGCAGAGAAACATTCAAAAGTCCCAAATCAAAATACAGGTGAAGGGATGAAGTCTTTGAGATAATTTCAGCCCAACATCTTCACAATCCAGCTTCTGTTGTAGCAGAGGTGACCTGCATTCAAGTAATAATCCAGGACCTTCCCTGTTGATACCAACCAAACTTCTCACACACACCCCGGCACCAGTCACAACCTTCCAGCTACACTGGGAGGTACTTTGGTACTCATGAGAACTCAGACTAGCTCTGTAGTAAAGTGCTGGGATAAATAAGTCTCACTATGTGTTGAGAACAGACTCAGTACTGAGAGAAGAAGGAAATCAAATCTTTTCCTGACATGGCTTTAAATTGGTTTGTGGTTGATTTCTTTGTGTCAGCCCTTGAACAGGTCAGCCAAACCAAGAACACCCAGTTCCAATTTAAAAGCCTCCCAAAAGTCAAACTGTCTCCTCATTGTAGGTCAGATTCTTCTCAGGTGAACTTGCAGGGGAGGAGTACCTTGAAACATTCACTTGCAATCTCCTGGATGAGATCTTATCATAACTTAAGGGAAATGATAATTAAAACATCCTGCAACTAAGTAGCAAAACCAGCAAAGTGCCCAAAAGATCAGCCACAGAATTCTGTAGCCTGTCCTCTGCAGAGCCCAGCGTTCTCACAGTGGGTTTTCAGCACATTATCTCACTCCCTTATTGCAGTACATTATCAGCAGGGTCATCTGGCTCTTAGGTCTTACCCTCTCATGAGTCACAGTTGCACAGGCAGAGGAAAATTGTGATATGTGTATGAATGGAGCCTCGACTAATAAATGAAACAAAAAAAACCACTAAGAAGCATTTTGCTTCAGAACACTCAATGTATCAGATGTTTAACAGGAAAAACAGCTGCTGGTCACTTTTACTGGGGAAAATGCTTGTTTTTTTCCACACTGAGCAGTGCCACTGACCCAATAAGACCTTTCCAAAAGTCAGCAATCCAGTGGGCACCCAGGGAAGGGAGCTCACATACCTGTGCTGGAGTTGACAAGCTGCAGCACCAGCGGGCGCCTGGTTACGATGCCAGACCCACGTGGCAGAAAGTCCCTGAAACGAAACAGGAAGTTTTGGATGAGTGAGTGATTGTTTCCTTCCCTTTTCACAGTTTTTCTGCTTCTAAAACCATACATGGATTCTAAGAGGGAGTCTCAGCCCTTGGCACAAAAAAGTTTAAGGCACTAAAAACCAAGTGTTTCTCCTTGAGAGGCAGAAGATCTCGTTCTGAAGAAGTTTATACTCACAGCACAGCCCCTCTAATCCTGTGACACCACAGCTCCTTCAGCTGAAGTTCCAAGTTAACTACAAGCCCATTCAATACAGCTGCCTGTACTTTGGAAAAAGCAATCTCTCATCAGAAAGAGGAGAGAAGCCANAAAAAAAAAAAACAACAAGACAATTACCCAAACTACAACAAAATCACTCACACCCTGCACCTGGGGCTTGAGAAGACACCACGTTGTCCCAATGAGCAAACACTGAGGAACCACCAGCAGCCAAAGGCTCATTTCCAGCCAGGGTTTCCCCTGGCTATAACCACTCAGGGCATAAGCATTACCACTGCAAAAGCATCCGTTTCCTTCTACATTCACAAGAATCCTGAAGTTCTGTGTACTTCCAATAATTCCTAAGGAAAGCAGCCTTTCACTATCCTTCTCCAAGTGCTGACTTGGCAGCCACAGCCCACCAGTTCTCCTTTGCTTTTCCTTTTTCCCCAATCACTTCAAAACATGTTTGCTACAGTATGAACATCGTTTGCTCTGTTAAAAGAAGCCCTGCCCACACTGCTGGGATTCTGGCACACAATCCTCCCTCCCTTCATAGCTGTGGCAAGGAATAATTCTGCTAATTCAGGAGTAACTATTGACTCTGCTGAATGAAAAATTCAGGGCTCTCCACTTTGAGGTCTTCCTCTTACCCCATATGAACTTAACACTGACTAATTTCATGAAGATGAGAAATGAGCTTTTGTTTTAACACATCAGCCAATGACTGGAGTGGTTCTGCCTCAGCTCCTAGTTTGGCTGCTGATTTCCTATGTGACCCTATGCAAAGTCTTTTACTTATCTGTATTTTCCTTTCCTTGGCTATAAAAATAATTTTTCATCTGTGGGGATGTCAGAATAACTTGATATTATTAAAAACTTGAGAGTAAGGAGTGTAAGGAGACACCTACAACCTCTAACACCTCAAATAAAAACATCTCCTTTAAACTACTAAGTCTGGAGTAATGGGATCTCTGGTACACCTCTCCCAGTTCAAATAAGCTGTAACCCATTCTCACTATTTTAGATTTTACAGAAGTATAAAGAGTTAACTAGGGATTGTCTTTCATTTGTTTTTCAAATAATACAGCTCTAGTTTTTCCATTCCAGTGGGATTAACCCTGGAATCTTTGAGGCACTGCATCATTCTAACAGCTTTCTGCTGTCTCAGCTCCATTCCTATGGATGTCTGTGGTGGAAAAGCCCTACCCTGGCATCAGTTTTTAGCATAACAAATCCATCTGAGCTGCACTGACTCATTTTGAATTTGTACCTGAGAAAAAGAAATCCCATTGTTAGAGATTCCCTTTCCAACAAACAGAGACAGTGCTCTGGTTATTGGTCTCCAACTTGCAGCATCAAATCCTGCTTTACTGTAGGAGAAGGACCACATGCATTTACAAGCATGAAGCCACCAGGAAGCAAGATTCCATTTATGCTGTACTCCACATTTTCCTGAATCTTCCTCCTTCAGCCAAAGTCCCAATTTTTCTGCTCTCCTCATCATAGAGCTACTAAGGGAAAAAAAATCTCAGGACAAAGGTAGATGGAAAACTCACATGACATCTGGGTTGCAGAATTACAAAAAAGATTAAATTTATTGTGTTAACTGAAGTAGCTCCCAGGCTATTCCAAGGAAAGAAAGAAGTCCTCATAGAAGACAAGACACCAAAGCCATAAGCCAAATTTAATAGCCTAAATCAACAACCTTAGATATGAGTGAAAATGTGCAATCTGATCTCTATAAACAGAAAATGAATGTGTGTTGTTATCCACAAGCTTTCATGAGGCACATGCAGTTCAACTTCTAGGCCTTCTTTACTCTTGACTCCTATGAGGAGTTTCAGCCAAAAAGCTTTATTAAAAAAAACTCCTACAACTGCTGCAGCATCACCCCATTGTATCCATGCTATTTCCTATTCCTCTTTACTTCCTCTCTCTTTATAGTCTCTCGAAAAAACTCCTTCCTGTTCCAGCTAAGCCTTTCAAATCATAGAAACTAAAAACATGGATTACTGCATTCCACGAGGAGCTGGCTGGGTGCTGAGGAGAAGGCAGAGCACAGAGGGCCACAAACTGCTTCTGCAAATAAACTACAGCCAGAGAGCACATGTGGCACACACAACATGCCCAGCACAGTCTGAGTTGACTTCAGAGCTTGGGGGAAGAGCTACACACACAGAGCTCCAGAAAGAGCAGCCCCAAGAGGTGACATCAGGTCAGAACTAGGGGAACAACCCAGCAGGCAAAAGCCACCATGTGCCAGGTGACTTGGGCAGGCAAGAGCTGAAGGGTTAAACTAGTTTATTTGATTCCTGAGAGGCAGACACGTGGTACCAAGGCTGGAGGAGGAAAGAGGAAGATGGAATGAGTCCTCAGAGATAACATGTGCTGCCTCCAGCAGGACATCAGAGCAGCCTGATAGTGATAGTATTCACTATCACTATATATATGTGATATATATATATATATATATGATATACATATATATATATATGATATACAATCACTGATTGTATAGTGATGTTACACACAGCACTATACAAGCTGTGTCTGAAGCGTTACTCAGGCTGAGGGCACCAACCCCATTTTCCTCCTTCACTTTGTATCATAAGAACCAGAAATTCCTTTTCCTGTTGCTTTGTTTGTAACATACAGAAGTGCATAACAGCATTTGATTTTCCTATGCTTTTAAGCAGGACTACCACACTGTGCCACTTCTTCTGGGTAGGCTTCAGCTAGAAAACACACAAAGAAACAGCTAACAGAGAAGCTGCTTTCAGGGAATATAAATACTTAATTTGCTTATATCTCCCTTGCTATTGACTCAAAATTCCCTACCAAGATATTGAGGTATGGGTTCTAGCAATGCAATTCCAACCATTTTATAAGAGTTGGAAAACTAGGCTCAGATAAACCTACATTTCCCAAACCATGACTTATTGGAAGACTTATTTATAGGTATTTCACACTCATCTTTCATTAACAACTGCCAGAGAGAGACTATAGAGTAGGTGAACTCGGTCTGATCAGTGATAGATGCCCTCTTCTAAACCAAGACAACAATAAGAACCAAGGATGCGTCTCAGGCTGAAAGAGTTTAAGCAGGGAAGTGACCTGAAAAGGCATTTATTGTTATATTTTGCATTGCTCACTTCTGAGGTGCTTACACATCATCTCAACCCCAGGGCAAACCCAATCACATCATCCCTTCCAGTCTTATTTCTATTTTCATATGCAGAGCTGCATTAAAGAGCAGATTTGGGCTGAAAGCTGCATTAGTAACACAGTAATAAAAAATATTGAGTGGATGGGAAACATTCTAGCAGTTACTGTAGAGCAACACTGAAACAAAATCCAAACGTGTTGGGAACACATTAAGGCAATTTTGATGTCATGCAACAATTCCTTTATAACCAGGGCACTGGGGATTGGGGTTTCCCTAATAGTTCTGTTGTTTTGTTTAATTAAACACAGGCACTATATATAAAAAGCCTCCATGCATTAGATAATCTGGAATCCTACAGAACAAGGTGTTACTTGTCACAGAAAAAAAGCACCATTGCTCTATAAATGAGTTACAGATTCATTTAATGACTTGCACAGTACAAAGGATTAGAAGTTAAAGGTAGACTTGAGGAAAGGCACTTCCCCCAGACTATTCATAAAACAAAGGAGACAAACTACTTGTGTAATTCAACATGCACTGTAAGGAAAGCAAAGACAGATGTAATAAAAAAAAGTATGACAGATGACCACATGGAAAGTTTGGGATTACCCAAAAAGAAACACACTAAAACTTTCAGACATGTTTCTTGTGTTTATTCATTGATATTACTGAAGAAAACATGACTGTCTTCACTAAAAAGACACTTAGATGGCCTGGTTTGCTGCACAGAGCCACTGTCAACTTTTTGGTAGCTCATCACTTTTTTAAGAGGCCACCTGAGGCCTGTCAAAGGATCACTATAGAGCACTGAACAAGAAATTTAATTTTGGCTATAAGGACACCCATAAGAGGGGACTGCATTCATGCAGGTCTTCAGAGAAACCCAACAGAGGGGCATTTTCTTTTTGCTGTTATGTTCTAAAATGTTCAAGATGATCAGGCAGGAAGACTTACTGCAATCCCTTATGTGGCACTACCAACGCATTTTTACAAACCCTTATAAAAGCCAGCTCTGAAACCAGCAAGAACTCAATCTTCTGAGAAGGAAAAGATACACAGGTGATACACAGGGAAACCCAAGAACATGTGTCAGTAGACTATAAATTTAATTTTGCTCCTTACAAACAAGTTACGCTTGGTACCACAGACTTAAAACAGTTCTATACCTTCTCCATCCACTGGTAACCTGCATTTCTGAAAGGACTTGGAGCTAAAGATTTTTTTCATGCATGATTTTAGTCTTCACTGAAGTTGCCACAGAACTCACTCCCAGTCAAAACCACTCCATGGTACCATCTCTTGTTCCACATGGAAGACATACAAATGCTTCTAACCCCACTTAATTTTCCTGCCTCCAGGGAAGCTGGAAGGCTTGGAAAGTTGTTTGGAGAGGGCTCTGAAACACAAATCTACACCTAGACTAGATGTACCAACACAGCATCCTTGTGACTGTTTGCCAGAGATTCTTGAATGAGAATACACATGAGAAGGTAAAACCTCAATTAAAGAGCAAAATAACCCCAGCTTATGCAGATATAAAAGTAATTCCAAAGAACAGAAGGGAACACCACCATCTGATCATTTAATTTCAATTTGATTTCTTATTAAATGTCTATAGACAAATAGGGTATTAAGGGATGTGGGTTAATCCCCAGTTTGGATTATATTAGTTTCAGAAAATTAAAATTCACACATCTTCCATAATTTCACAGGGCTGTTTGTATTTTAACTCCAGTATTTGTAATTTCCTGCGTTCTGGTGGTGCCCAGGGACAGCAATTCAATCAGAACTGCACTGCACACAGCATTGGGCCAATATACTGCCAGAAATACAGTCCTGCCCCTATGGATTTTACTGTCTGCTTACACAGTTCAGACCTGCCCCTGCTTAAGCTTTGAACTACCCTCATCTGTCAACTCTTGCAGTTGATCATTCATCCTTCACACGCATCCAGATCTAGAGTTCTTCATTAGCTCTTGAGGCCACGATGCATTGCAGGGATGCCAAGCCCATCTTGGGGTATTGGTACCTTTGAAAACAACTCTTTCAATCATTGCACCAATTGATAAAACCCACATCTTCAAGCAGACTGTGAACTGCTCATGCATTTCCCTGAACAGCCCTTCATCTCACAGCACAACACTTATGTTTTCAAGCATATTCTGACTCCACCACTTCAGAATGGATCCTTAGAACTCAGGCTGACACATTAACCACACACCAAAAATATTTACTCTTAATCGTATTGATTCCTAAAATAAACACCTCAGAAACGGGAATAGCTTCCCACTTTTTGGACACAACGCCTGGTACTCCCTCATAACAGATACCATCTATTTCTAGCAGAAGGAAGACACCTGATGCAGAACTGCCCTTGGAGCACCTTCCTGGACTGATTCAAGAGACGTGCATTTGTAAGCAATTCCACAACTCAAATGTGGAGCAAGGACAAGAACAAATTTGTTCTTTCCTCTGCCATCCAGGACATTACCAAGAGCTCTGCACTGCAGATTTAGACTTTACTGCTAACTTTGTGGCCTTTATGAGCTCTACTCTTCCCTAAGTGCTTCTCAACCAAAAAAAAGCAGGCCAAGAGGAACAGCAAACACTAAAAGCAAGTGCATTATGAACAAAAACACCCATCAACCTGCTTTTCTCTGCCCTGAGCTTTCATATTCCCTTCATGCTGTATCATGGGAACTTGGACACCAGCCTCAATGACAGGGTAAGTCTCATTCCTAGTTAAGCCATAGGTTTTTTTATTTTAAAGTTCACACTCTCAGCTAAGTTTAAACCAGAGGATGTGTGTTATTTATCTGCCAATCTCCACAGCACAAGCATGCCTAGTCCTGACCCACACTGAAAGAGAGCAATTCCATAAACACTTGGTATAGCACTGCTTAGGGTGTAATTGGTACTGGTCACACAATGGGTACATATAGAAATAAAGATCTATTGTAAGCACACCATTTTGCAGTATACTGGCAATATTATTGTGTACAGAGATTCATTATTCAAGAAAACAATTGTGAAAAATAAAGACAGGCAATAGTTCATGAGTGTCATCATAATATATGTGTTAGCAGAAACAAAAAAAAAATTAAAGAGAAGGCTTCCCACTGCCTTGTACCTTGAGCACCCATTCACAGCAGTGCAAAGGGAGGTTAACACTATTGTGCTGACTTGGAACACTTACAATTGCTTTGTTAAATAGTTCTGGTCCTCAAACAGCCTCTCTTAACACCTGGCCACTTTTCCCAAGTATCAGTAACAAAAAGGGTAGAGCAGACTCAAGTCTGGGAGTTTGCTATTTAAAAGGTGAGGTCCCAAAGACCATCTTACAAACCTAGAGGTGCTGATATATGATGGACCCATTTATATCACACTACTGGATCATTTGTAAGAGAATGAGCTAGAAAGTAACTTTCCAAGCTGGCAGCCCATCCTTATCTGCTCTGAGTTCTTCAATTCCTCTGCACAGCACTGCAGTCAAAAAGCCCCAACAAGATTATTCTGTCTGAAGTTTTATGCAGACTGAAGCACTGAGGTCTTCAGATATGAAAGGACAGCAACCATGCTAATTCACTGAAATAAATAAGTGTAGAAATAGGTTGTGTTACATGTATTATACACATCCTGCTCCAGCACTGACATTGTTCTCACCACAAGAATAGTCTTGGTTTTGTTTCCTGTGTCCCTTTTATCACTGACCAGGATGTGTGGTGTTCTGGAGATCTTTTTCCCATACTGTGTTTCATTTCATTCAAAGAAAAACGCAGTGTGTTCATAGAGTTAACATATGAACTAAATACAGCCACATCAGAAACCTACATTTATTGCAAATCACAACATTTCAAAAACCATAATGACCCCACACCACAGGCTCTGCTGAAAAGACAAGAAACCTTTCAGGAGACTGCTCCCTCCCAGAGAACCCACCTCCATAGAAAGCTGCATGCCTGGCTGTCTGAAAGCCTACACAGTAAGTTTGGCCAGTCAAGTCCAGTTCCTCATGAACAGGCATAATGGTGAGGTTTGTTTCACTGACATTTGGGCCTAAATGATGTGCCACGGAGACAGCCAGCTGAATGAGCTTCCATCTCACTCACAGGGCTCATCTTCTCCTGGGACACAGCACAGTTCTGGCCACTGGTCCAGATATACAGGTGACAGTCTCCAGCACTGTTGCCTTGGTCATTTTTGGTAGAGATCATACCTACATAACAGGACAGAACCTTTTGTTGCTGAAAGGCATTGTCAAATTCACATGCCTTTGTGGATCTTTGGGAAGATTCACATGCCTTGAACATCCAAAGTATTAATGAAAACAGTGTTTTCCCCACTCAGAACACATTTGTTGAGCCAAGTGTGAGCTGAGGGGGCTCAGACAAGTAGAGGGGACACCGTGTGCAATGTTCTCTCACATCACTGACATTTCAGCTGCAGTGGCCGTGGCCAGACCTCAGCCTGCAGCACCTTCAGACACTGCCAAAGCCAAAAGGAAAGCACAGAGCACTTTTTACATGAAGGCTTGTTTTGAAACAGCTCTCTCCTCCACCTCTGCCAGAGTGCACTAAATTCTATGCTTCTGCCTTATCTGTGACTGCACAGACTGGCTCCCAGGAGCCATGGCAGCCACTGCCTCTCTCATTCCCTCTTTCTCCACACATCTCCTTTCTCTGCATCCCAGCCCCTCTCCTGCACATGTCTCCATGCAGGCCTCTGGAAGCACTGGAATAAGTTTTCCTACTGTTTGTTTTGATTTGAATCCTTTGGGTTGATTTATTTCACCCTCCACTAGCTTCAGGGCCCACCAAAATCTGGGAGACAGCTGTGTGCATTATGCCAAGTCATGGCTGCTCCTGAGCCTCTGTGCACAACTTAATCAGATACATAACTGAAGAGTTTCGTGGCTCTGCTGCTTCCACAGGGCAAGAGACATTCAAGGTCACAAGCATTCTTAGACTTTTAGCCAAAGGCCTGGGGGCCTGCAGAGTGAACTGGCATAGCCAAGAGTTTGCCCCAGGCAATTCTGCAGCTGTGTGTCTCCAGCAATTCCAAGGCAGCCAGCACACCCCAGCTTTATGCTTGGGAGATCTTACAGCAGGATCTGGTTTGACTTTCTAAGTCTACTATATATATATTTTTAGATGACCTGAAAGTAAGGTAGAGATATTGCTTCGTTCTTCTGATGCATCCCTGCATGTCCAGAACCAGGATCATCCCATCCAATCAACTCACTGGCTGCACTACAAAGCATAAAGCAAGAATTTCTGCTAGAGCTGCCCTCCATCCCTGACTCCGTTTACATAACACATATGGAAGTCCCTATATGCAGTAAGGGGAGACAGTAGCTGAGCAAATGGAATTTCTCTCCATTAAAGGCAAGTGCCTTTAGGACCTGAGAGTCTGAAATTCAGAGGTGTTGGTCAGTCTCTTCTGAAGGACCAGTACTGGGACCTTGCACAAACAAATTTGGTACTACAGACCACTAGGAATATATGGGGTTTAATAAGAAATGTTCCTATCTGAACCTGTTCAAGGTTTATATTCGTGTTTGATCCCTACTCTGGTTTCACAAGGTTCACTTTCATTTTAGAAAAAGAGGTTTCAAATTCTTCACCCCCAGTCATAGGACTTTAAGTGCTGGATCTTTCTGAAAGCAGTACACCAAACAGGACATACAGTAGCTCCATCAGAAAGCATCACCTGAAGTCGGCCTGAAAGCTCTCTGCTTCACCCAGACCCTGCAGACACCACAAGCAGTTCTCAGCTCTTGCCTAGCTTGTGCTGAGGCACAAGCACAGTTCATCCCCACTGAGGAGCCCGGGCAGGCCCCAGTCCCAGCTGCCTGCACTGTAACACAGCCCCTCCCCTCTGCCTGTGAGCAGCCAAGGCTAAACACCTTGTTTTTAAGTGCCACGGAGGGCTGTGACCCTGGGAATCCTGGCACACAACGACCATGCCTTGTGTCACCCCTGTGAAGGAAGCCTGCAATGGGAGCAGATTGGATCCACGTGCTCCTCTCCCTAATTGTGATCAGTGACTGGATGGATAATCCCTTCATGGGTTGCTGCTCTACAATTGCTGTGCAGCAGCCAATCCAATCCGAGTGCCAGAACCAGGCCCAGAGGGATAACTCCCCTCCTACTTCCCTAAAACATGGTGAAATCTACTGTTTCCATAGAAACAAATCAGTTTGATGCCCACAAAGCTTCTGCATCCCTCACTGCCAGGCAGCGGCCCCAAGCTGCTGCGCCTGAGAGGTTTTAAGCAAGTGTCTGCAGCCATAGGTCAAGAGTTTGCAGGAGAAACATGAGGTACTCCCAGCATACAAACCCAACTGTCTCATCCAAAACACCATTGGCTTCAGTTCATCTCTGCTGGGAGAGAATTAATCAGGAATATTCTTCCCCTCCTCCATTTTGAGGGTTGACTTATCTGCCAGTTCCCTCCCTGCTGTCTCCCTGCAGATGGGTCAGCCCAGAATACGTGAGGACGTGGAACACAAATGGGGAAATCACAAAAGGGCACCCCAGCACCTCACGTGCACTCCTGAGCCAATTCACTCTTTGCAGTTTTGCAGGTAAAAAAAACTGCAAAGGGATTTTCTTGTTTGGAGCTCTGCATTTTCCTGTGGAGGATTATTTAGAGAGTGGTACAGTCTACAGTGCAGTGCCTGATCTCAAAAAGTCACTGCGCGTTATAGCAAATGCCGCATCGACTCCAGGCTGCAGACCCGGGGAAGGAGTCTGGAGAGAGCAGAAAATTGCAGCACTGCTGCTGTGTAGCTTCCTCTGGGATCCTCTGAGTCATGGAAAATGAAGTCCTGGATCTCCCTTGCTGCCTTGGGATATTCAAGGTAAAGGAATAACACAGCACTGATTCTGCACAACACTATTGAGAACTGAAGAGGAAAAGCAGTCTGGTGTATCCTGAATGGATGTGGCAGCAAGGATTACACATTTGGGGAAAATTCAGTTTTGATTTCAAGAATTACAATCCCAGGAGAGAGGAAACAAGGCTGGTTTCACTCATCTTAAAAAAAAAAAACCAAACAAAAAACAACAAACATCAGAAATATTGCACTGCATATAAACCAGACCCTTCTGTCTGCCTTGCTGGATTTTCACCATCACAGCATGAAAGCAAGTTTTCCTTCAAAGCATATATATCCTGGCAGAAAAAAAAAAAAGTAAATGTCATCCCCAGAATCTCCCTGCAATTTCCACACTGATGTCTCCAAGAGGAATCAGCAACACTCCAGGGCATCAATTTAGTCCTGTCCCAATGGCAGAAGTGAAGAAACAGGGCTTTTTTAAGGCCATAAATGCAAAGCCATGACCCAGCATCTCTGCTTGTCTCCTTCTCAAGCTGCACTGATCTGTCATAACACTGCAGCACCGCTGCTCTGCTTTGGCACAAACAAATCCACTGACAAACCCTGGCTTTGCCATAGCAGAAGGGCTGCAGCCTTGAAAAACATGACCTGTTCAGCACCTGCAACTTGAGCTGGGAGAAGACAAAAGGACAAGCTGTACGCTAAAACTCGGGGCCAGGAATGGTTGATGGGAAAGCACAGCCACAGTAACACCCCAGGATTAATGGATGCTAAGACTGATGAGCAGCAGGCTGACCTTGCTATTTCCCACCACGAGTGTCTTAATCTGCCCCAGCCCTCTGGAGCCAGGCTGCAGCTGAGTGCAGACTAAAGGCTGCCCAGCAGTAAAGGCTCCCCTGTGCTCAGGGACACCACTAGACTGTGCAGCAGCAACTAATATTCATGCTGCTTATCACATGGAGACTGGATAAAAATGGGTTTAGCCTTCCTTTTGTCCTTCTCTCCTTCAGAGAACAAAACCAGGTACAATGGCAGACTCAAAGATACCAAATACTTGTGTTAAGTATCATCTTAGATTTCCCATCAGAACTCCACCACCTCAGGAGTCCTGGTATTTGCTCCAAGACCCAAGAGAAGAACAAATGTAGCTCAAGGCACATTTCATCACTGAAGGATGACACTTCCTCCACTCCCAGACATCACTGTGTGCTCAAAACAGAGACAGCCTGCTTAGAGCCTGAATGCCACCAAGGGTACAGACAACTGAAAGAGTTCACTGGAAAAGGCAAAGTCACTTTGATGAGCCCACAGACACAAACCCAAAGGGAAGCTGCACAAGGAAGGAGGGCACCACAAACCATGATGTGCTTATTAGTGGCCACACAGGGGTGATGGGTTTATAAATTTGAATGCATGTATCCTGATGACTTATCTTGGGTAGTGGTAAGAGGCAGAGTGTGTTGTGGAGAGGAGGAAGGCTGCTTCCTTTCCAACAGGCCAGGCAGGAAGGACATAATTCCATGGGGTAAGAGAGTTATGCTGCACTCAGGCATCCTGAGCATGTCCACAGTGCAGAGTTGCCCTGCAGAGGGAATTTAAGATGCCAATTTACATCTCTGCTCTGCCTGGAGAAGTATGCAGGAACAGTGCCAGGCTCCTTGCTATGCACTGCACCTCTGCAGTTCCAGATATAATTAGGATCACCATGGCTGGAAACGTGGTGCAGAGGCTCTACCTCCTAAGCCCTTGAAGAAGACCCAGCAGACTGATTGCCATCACCTCTAGAGCAGAGCAAAGTCAGAGGCATTAAACTCTACTTCAAAAACCACACCAGACACCTCCATTTCAGGCTAGACCAGAATGAGGGTTGGATCAATAGTCCCAGAAGAGAGGAGCTCTTCACCTCCTGGCTGGTTCCAATGTGTCTGACGAAGTCCTTTGGACCAACCAGTAGAACAGCACTTCTCATGTCCCAGGGAATATTCTTCTCTGGTCAAGTTTGGACAGTGACTATAGGAGGAGACAAAAAGACTGGGCTTAAATTAAAAAAAACAGGAAAGTCAAAATTGGTGCTGCCTTATCAAAGGGCATTCTGAACCCATAGCAAAATTGTGGCATAGTGACCTGGACAAACAATCCTACAGTCTTCCATTCCTTCCCCTTTTTACCCCAAAAGTAAAGGGTTTAACTAAATTCTTCCCCCAGCATCTCCCCTTCACTTATTTAAACCAGTATACTGATTTCTAAGACCTTTGCTTTAGCCTATCCAGGTGTCCACTGTGACTTCAATTTTGTCCAAACCAAAAATGGCAAAATATCAAGTGCCAATGCAATGTCCCACTTGTTCTTCTGCAGTTAGGTATTCTTTAAATATCACTCTTTCAGTAGCCTACACACATTCATTCAAGAAATGGACCTCCTTTCTCTCAGATGAGTTTGGGGTGCCTGTAGTTTGCAGGCCCCAGCTATCAAACACAACTTGTATGAACAAGCATAAACAGAACAATGCTTAGGAACAGGAACAAACCAAAGTATTACAGCCCAGAGGCAAGAAGTAAATTGCTGGGATCCCTGCTGAGAGCTGTGTGATGGAGAAGAGGTGACCTGAGTTTCAGTGCTGGAGCTGCAGCATCAGCTCTGCAGTGACACATGTCAGGCACCAATCCCTGAGGGTATATTCTGCATTTCAGGATGTACCAACCTCCTCCTCATCCCCAGCTATAACCCCACTGTGCCAGATCTCCTCTCAAGGCCACCACCATGCTCAGGCAACTCCCAGCTATTCATAGAGGAGCTTCTATTAAAAGTAAAAGCACAATCAGCTTAAGAAATAGCCAGAGATTACACAAGAGATCACAGCAGCCAGAAAGAGAGAAAAACTAACATGTAATAGAATTGAGGGGTCCCATCCTGAGCCAGTGCAGTGTAACCTCAGAGTAAATCATAAGCAAGTCAGTGAGGATAAATATAAGCATAAAGCCTGTGAGGGTTAGAGCTTTATTGTTTATTGGTTTAATTCTGAACTAACAGGTCATCAGGCATGTTATTCTTCTGGCAGAGAATTGTTCCTGTGCTGGAAGGCAGGTAACAAATGGACATTCATTTTCACTGTAAGCCCCTGTTTGTAGAGGTTCTTGGATGAGGAAGAGCTCTGGGAGCTGAAACAGCCTGTTAATTTGTCAGAGCCCTGAGCCAGATCCTACACAACTTACTCTGTCTTTACATATTTAAGAGTAGCAGGAAGGCAAAGAGGAGCAACAGAACAAAGACTTCAAGATTTTTGCTTTCAGGTACCTCTTTCCTTGTTCTAAGAAACTCAGCACAGCCTCACCCATCTATGAATCGTCATTCTCAAGGAAAAAAAAAAAAAAAAAGAAAAAAAGTAATAGTTTTTCCTAGTGCTCTCTGGGGTAAGTTAGCTCTGCTGTGAAAACATTTGCAGATGTTGAAAACCAACTGCTCAGCATCTCTGTAGACTTCTGCCTATTGGTACTAAGAGAAAGGGTCTAAATGCAGCTGAAAAACTACTCTGAAATACAGCTGCAGCTTATACACAGATTTTATACAGCATTACAGCAACACTGCCTGGCTCTGCAGCCAAAATCCACAGCAGTATCAGTTTAATATTGGCTGTGTCCTCGCTCACACATCCCATATATCACACTGGCCACTCTTGCAGCAAGAGTGTTCCCCAGACACAAAATGACAGTCAGAGAACAGCAGTTCCCACGTCTGCTCCACTTGTGTTAACTCTTCAGCCTTCCACACCACTGCAACAACAACCTAAAGCCATAAGAAACAGGAAAGGGAGAGTTAAATGGGACTGGTGAGGCAATGCATTATTAAAATATTATTTTCAGCCCCAGAGACTCGAGTTCAATTCCCATTTCCATCACAAGTGAGGTACTGGGTTTATTCCAAACCTCCTTTTGTATAATTTATTGTTCATTGCAACTGCAACACGAGTATTTCAGCAGAGCTTATAGCTTTGGGACTGAACTCTTGATTTTTAGGAAGGGAAGAGATGACAAGGCAGGTCTTAAAAGTTCTGGGATTCTTTATGTTTATCTCCAGGAACACTGAGGCAAACTAAGCATCTTTTAAAGGGAAAAAAAAAGTGCCCTCAAATCTGCATGTTAGAAATTGCTGTTTTCAATATAAAAGCTACACTGCTCTTCTGTTTGCTCAATTGCTGTGTCCAGGGCTCTAAGAAAAGCCACATGAGTCACAAGACTTGCAGAAAAATGGCAGAAGCTGGCAAGTTTGCTTCCAGTCAGAGACACACAGCTTGAGGAGCTTGCATAATGCCTGCTTCCAAGAAGCTTCCAAGAGCATGTCATGCTGAATTGCAAGAAGCTACTAACCAGGGACCATCTCACTTCCATTTGGTCATGGCTGGGTCTGCCAAAACTTGCCATGTCAGATGCTCTGGAGAAAACAGAGACACTGTTAGATTTCAGACTCAGGGCTCCTTCTTCCCCTACTGTGTCTTGAGAGAAAGAAAGGAGTTATCTACTGCAGTCAGCAGCAGGCTCAGAGCTGTGACAAGCTTGAAGGTCACAAAGGAAGCAAACATCAGCAACTTAATTGTCCTGTCTGCCCATCTATATAAGACAGCTTAAGAAAACTACTCAGCCACTTTATATTCAACTGTTATTAAAATATTCGCTAATATAACTTTGAAAACAAAGCTGGGCCTAAGGGGGAAAATAAAAAAAAAAAAAAATCAGTGAGTCACCTGGAATTATTGTTTAAATATCTAATATTAAACTGTGCCTCCAGCTGCAGTGTTTTGATGCAATCATGCCTGTTCCTCAGTAAACAGTGTTCTCAGCCTTCTCTCTTCGTAGCCACCACAGTATTTATAGTAGTTAGGCCTGAGTAAGACATCCAATTCTCATGACTAAACTCCATCAAGTCACCCCAAAATAAGCATAATTTGTGCTTTAGAACGATCACAGATAAATGTCAATAAAGAGCTTTTTGGAGCTTTTCTGAACCAGTCTTCCTTGCAGTCTGACCAGACCATCCAAGTGCTGAAAGTCACAAGGGGCAAAACCCTGAGCTCATTCCTCTATAGGGCTGTGTTACCTATCCCTGCTCTGAAAGACCATCCTCCAAAATTCAAGTGCTACCAGCTCATCTAAGGCAGCCTCTCATCTCCCAGTGCTTTCTAAGAACACTCTGACTCCTCAAATCCAGTACCTGATCTCTTCCAGCAGCCAAAGTTGGCTGCACCAGATCTAAAGTTGGCTGCAGAATAGACCTAAGCGAGCAGCAATATCGAACAAACCAACCTGTAAGAGCAGCTAAAGCTCTTGGCATGACACTTCTGGAGAGCAGGCAGGTTTTTCCAAGGGCTCAGACAGTTTTAATTTATTGTTAAGAAAAATAGTTTAGTATTTCAAGTGTCCATTAATAATATACACCTACATGACACACAAGGCAGACACCAACAGCCTTTCCTTTAAGGATGGAGAAAAAGGCATAAAAATTAGTCACTAAGAATGTAACTTCAGAGCAGAGAACAGAATTCTACCTCAAGGCTGTCCATCTGCCCGTAATTAGAGACAATAGTCCTTTACCTTGAACTTCCAGACTCTATCAGGATATGCAAAACCAGGCCTGAGACCAGGAAAAGAAAACACCAAGTGGAATGAGAAACTGGCCCACTAGTGAGCTGTTTTCCCACCATGCATGACTAGGTTTCTCTTTTTCTTTTTTTCTTCTGGACCAGATTTAGTTTCAGCTCTCCTCCCAACTAGCAGTACTCTGACTCATATGGTTACAAGATCTGTGAGTCCAAGAAGGAAAAAAGTATTACACCCAAAGCTTTTTGGGTGTTTTTTTCAGTGGCTAACAAGGAAGTAGGTTTACCCTGCATATTATCAGTAAATTTCCTTTTACAGATGCCACCTCTAAACCAATTTTACACTGGGCACATGGGCTGAGCACCATGTGCTTCTAGATGACTGCCTGCCACCCCTTCACTAAGTCTTCTGGGTTTGTCACTCAAAGGCACTGCCTGAAACAAAAATCTGAGTGCTGGCTTGCATGGGTGGGTCACACATGGGTTTGTTCTTGTCTAATAAATTCACTGCTCAAGGCATCACAATAAGTTTCACCCCAGTAGCTAGAACAGCAAGAACTGTTTCCTTCATTAACTTAGGCTAAGTTGCCAACTTCTTCCATTTCTCCTCAAAAGGGTCCATCTTAAAGATGCCAAGGAATCCTCACTCAGGAGGAATTAGCTCACACTTGCACAGGCTCAACCTTGAAGGACAAAGTAGGGACATTTGGGAATTCACCAGAGCAGGAAGGGGATCAGCTTCCTGCCTTAGAACAACATTTCCAGAAGCTGCCTCAGACAGGAGGAGCTGCAGACAGAGTCCCACTCCTGTTTAGGTCTAGCTGGGTTCTACCTGCTTGGAGCATCTATAGAAGTCAGGTTCAAGGACTTGACTTGTCATTCCCAAACACACATTGAATGGCTTCTGAAAACAATCAGTACCCTTTAAAAATAGGAGCTCATCTTTGCCTTGACTGGTTTTATTTAGGGTTTTTTTGACTGTGTGATAAGCATGTCAGGTTTTGAAAAGCAGTAACAGCTCACAGTTTAGCACAGAGGAATGCTTTTAGGTTTTTAGGTTTCTTTCCCCAGTGGTTCTGTACACTCCTTACAGCCCTGTATCATACCACTTACTGAGCAAACACACAAGAATTCCACAACACTTCCCTCTCTCCAAGTACAGTGAGAACTAATCAAAACTCAGGATACTCTAACAATCTCAGCTTGAGGATTATTGTGGTAATGGGGAAGAGTTTACAGAAGCAAAGGGGGCATCCCTGATCTGTCAGCTCTCAGGTGATGAATTCCAGCAATGACAAGGCCACCTGCCTTTCACACACCAGTAGGTCCAGGCAAACACCAACTTGCACAACACTGAGCATCAGCTTCCCAACTGGAGATACAGCTGCCTTCCTCTCCCTGGGTGAATTCTGATGTGATCTGAGACATGCCATAAGGATCTCTTTTCCTAGAGAATACAAGGCTGGTAGGCAGTTACCAGCAGCATGAGATCATCACTAAAGAGTTAAGCTGAAGGATATAGACAGCAAGATCTGCACAGAACATGTAACTGCTGCAGGAAGTAGGAAAAAATACTAGACTTTGAGCCAACCCCTATAGCATTAAACCAAGTTGACAGAGAACAAACACAGGCAGATGCTGCTGCTGCATCTGCAAACACTGAGATTCATCGCTTTTTCCCTTACAGCCATCCATGTTATGTTATATTCTAACTTAATTATGTATCACCTTCTAGCACTCCTCCTCCCACAAGTGTCTGCACAGAGATGTACAGATTTAAATGAAATTATTTTATCTTTGGTTCTGCTGTACCACATGATCCATTTCCCCCATTTCCTCATTTAATCCAAGATGAAAACAGGTTTGCCTTCACTGGAGACCAAAGGCCTCCATAGACGCTCTCCACTGGAGACCAAATGCTGACATTTGAAGGATCATTATTTGACCATGATTTATTTCACTATACAGCAGAATCCTACTCCTGGTTCTTACACTATCCACTGCAACTCTAAGTCAGTTCCCAAGCAGTGCTTATGTCTTTAACCTGCAAATACAGCACAGGATTTGGTTGGCTCACAGATGTATTTATCATACAACAATTAAGGGTCAGTAACTGGCAATTAATTTCTCTGCATGCTCTCTGGGCATGTAAACACATCTCAAAGAAAAAACCCTAAAAAATTAGAAGAATCATATTTAAAGAGCTCCTCCCATACCTAGAAGAGAGCAACATAGTGAGTAAATCTTGTTTCAACTTAAATCTGCTGCTGAAGTGCTGCAGAGATGCTCAGCATTACCCAGTGCAGCAGACACCCTTAATCTATACATAACATACCCATGGTTTTTAAAAGATTTAAACACTCATTCTCAGCACTCCAGCTCCCACTGCACATACTGCAGCAGAAGCCTGAGCAATTTAAAAGCACAAAGATCATTGTCAAAACAGTTCTCTTTCAGGAACAGGCCAAGTATCTACATCTCTCTGTGCATCCCTTTAGGATCTTTCACTTCTAGATAGTTGCTAAATACTGTTGGCCTCTGGAGGTATTTTGCTGGAGATGCCAACCATAGCAAAGTAGACTATGTGTTATCAAAGGAAGGCATTTTCTCATCGTATCTTGGGGTTGTAAGTATCTCTAAATGACTGGGCAAGGTTGAGATATGAAGCTATTAAGCTGCTTCTCTAAGTCACACCTGAAGCCAAACTAAATCCTGCAGCTCCAGGATCTGGCTTTGTATCCTCAATATGGGATATTGCTGCTGGCCCGTGACTGACTTTGTCAAGGCAATTACTGCAGCACAAGGGCCAGGCTTAATTGGTATTTAGCCTTTCCACTGCCGCAGGCATTGCAATGCTGCATTTTCCCTGCTCTTTTAGCCATGTGGAAATTTCAGTATTCTAGGAGAGGCAAGGTTAACCCAACACAGTTGAGTTGAGGTCCATGCCTTCCTCCAGTTCCTTCCAGACACCACACAAACATCAGCTAACTCAGCACAGACCATCTGGGCCTGGTGACAGACTGCTAAGTGCTCCTGTTTGGGGCATGAAAGCTCCCAAGAGAAGATGCTTTGAGGGTACCAGACTAGCTCAGGTCTGAGGTCAAGCAAACACTGATTCACTACCCACAACTTTTTGCTTCAGTTTCTTGATCATAAACGAGATGGTTTCATCTCTGTTCAAGTCCTTCCACCTACTGTTCCCAGCCCTGAGTCACTGCCTCCTCAGCAGCCCCCTTACGCCATCTGTTCTGGAGAAGTCAGAGGTGCCTTGTTTTCCCCATGAAGAGAAAGGCAGCTGTCCCAGCAGGACTGAGCAGCACCCTGCCTTGGATCAGACACCACCACAGGGCACAGACATTCAGGGAGCCATCTGAACACAGCCCAGAGCTTTCAGTTTTCCTGTTTGTAAAGCACAGATAACAGGAATTCTCCCACAAATGCAAAGATTTGTGTAACAGTGCTTTGAGATCACAGGATTTAAAGAAAACATATTTGTTATTTTCACATGGCAAAATAAGGGTGGCACAAACATGGATGATTTATACAAAGAGCTTCATGGGCTGTCTTGTACATCCCCTTTATTGGTCCTTTGGGTTCTTGAGTCAAATTAGCACATACTACAGGCTTTGTTCTTTTTATCAGACCAATTTTTCTGCTACTGGTGCCAGCTCCAAGACCTTATTTAAAACAAGGTGAGAGCAGAGAAGTAACAACACCTTAAGAATTAACTAAATGATCCCTGAGGTCCATTCCAACCTGAGGTATCCTACAATCCTACAACCACACCAAGAGGAAATGCCTGGAGCTGACCCAACTAACCCTCCTTCCAGTTCTGGGGCCCAGGATAAACCAGTCTAGGAAGAGATAAGTCACCTGTCTGGCTTCTACGTGGCCTCTCCTCTCTTCAGTGATTTCAGCCCCATCAGCCTGTAACCCAGTCACCACTCTGAGTCTCCAGCAGCAAGAGCACACACAGCAGCCACACTGACATCTGGTATTATAAATACAAGCTCTTCACTGTTGGATAATCTGTTAACAGCAGAGTGTCACTGAAAGAGCAATTAGCAGCAGCTAGTAAGCCATCACATTCAGGAGGGAAAAAACACTTGTTTGGTGAGATGTGCAACTAAATATTCCAGTCAGTATCACTGCTCTCTGCTTGGAGGTTTCCAGCATACGCAGGACTCAGTGCTACTGCACACGGCCCACAGGGGCCTTGCATAGACACAGCACAGGTCTGCTAGGGGGCAAGTGTGATGTCCTCTTAGGGAAATATGGCTTGATGATAATTTGAAAGGAGCCCCACAGGTCCTGAGCAGGGAAACCAGTCCTGGCAGGGCCTCCAGCCCCTCTGCTGAAGTGTCCATATCACACACATCAGCCAGCACCAACCCCACCAGCATTTGCTCTTGTACAGATTTCTATCCACTCAGAGAGAAACTCATCAGCACTCACATTCACTGTGCTGCAGCAGCTGCTGAGCAATAGCTGCACCACCATCCTGCTATCAAGCTGGAGCAGTGACATATGTCATGTCCACTCCACAGCAATAATTGTATTTGTACACAGTAGGTCTATAGACAATTTCTTCTTACGCCTATTCAGACAAAAACCAGCCCCCAGCACAATTACACTGAGGGGCTGCGCCTATTCTGGGTACTATTTCCATAGCTTCTTATCATGGCTTCCAGAACCCACACAAAAAAAGAAAAGACTATACATTACAGCAGGGCCCCAACACTATTTTAACAGGACTGGGGTTTGCAGCATATACACATACATTCTGTGGTAAGAGGTCTCAAGTTACCAGTCTCTAAACCAGCCAGCACTCAAGGGTATCAAATGGAGAAAGACCTCTTCACTCTGACATATTTTCCATTTCCCCTCCAATTATTTCCTCTAAATGCTTTTCTGCAGACAGGTCTCAGCTTTTGCTCAGGGGACCTTTCATTATTTCATTTTCTAAAAGCCACAGCACTATGAGTTGCTACTAGAGAGACAGCTGATGGGACACAGTGAGGTCACAAGTTCTCCTGGGACAGGAGCCATCAGAACAAGAGACAGAAAACACTTTGATTCGTTTATTTTCCACCAAGCAGATAAAATCCCCAGTTCTAAATTAGTGCCAGTAGAGACACTAAAGACACACCAAGGTTTAATATATCCACTTGTGTGTTCTGTCTAAAGGAGAGGAACAGAGTACCCAAAAACATCAACTGTCCTTCAACAAACCCTCCTCTGATCCTACAGTCTCACGTTGCCTATGACACCACTGCAGCACTGCCTGCACAGATCCTCTAAAAAGGATTTACAACCTTAGGCTGACAGTACTTAGAAAGCATGAGAACAGCAGAGCCAACAGGTGAACCCGTTTTGCTCACATATTTCAAGAGATCCATTTTCCTCTTCTTAGAAAGCTACAGCCCAGCAAGCTTCTCATTTGGGTGGCAGGAATTGTTATTTTCTTCCTGTGTTCATGGACAAACAAGTGGATCTTGGACTATGACCTGAGGTTCACTAAAATGTTTCTGCTCTGTCCTTCCCTTGGCATGATCCCAGCATCCCTGGGGAATACACTCCATGGACTCCTGAAAGTTAACTAGAGAGGATCCCAAACTCTTCCAATTTTATAGAAAAGCTCTTTCCATCTACAGCAAAGAAAAAAAAAACAACCTTGTTTTGACCATGTTTTCATTGTACCAGATACAATACCTGTGCCTTCTTCCTAGTACACACAGCACACCCTGCACTCACTGCTCAAGGATACCCTTGCACAGGTCCCCTACTCAGGGCTATTTTCAGCTAAACAAGCAACTAATCCATACCACAGACCCTCCTGACTGTCAAAAAGCTTTCTAAGCCATCCAGCAGCAAACAGCTTAAAAGAAAAAGTGAGGCTGGGGGGAACGAGATCCAATATATGCGGTCACAAATGCAGTGTGCTGAAAGAGAAAAACCCACACAAGCATCTCACCAGGTATCTCAGCAGTCGCTGCTTTCAAGGCAAGTCACCAGCAACCTGCGTGCTCCTCCCGGCATAAAACAACATCTTGATAACTAAAACCCGTGTATCACTTAATACAATTAATTATCAAGGCCAGAAACGAGCTGAGGATACCCCCCTTCCTCCTCCCCCCATTCCCCAGGTGTTGTGTGTCTACGCTGGAGCAGATAACCGGGCAGCCCGGTCCGCAATTTACTCAAGTTGCAGATGATGAATGCGAAGGTCACATGAAGGGAAAAAGCATCGGCATTATTGCCTGTCACAAAATGGTAGCACTCGGGGATTCGAGCATATAGGCGAGCTCTAACCCCGTCCTTCCTATAGCCACCCCGCAGCTCCTGACACGGCATCCGCTATGGAGGACAACAACGCTGTGCTGGGGGAGGGAGACGGAGCAGATAAACACCCCCACGCCGCGACAGCATCCACCCCTGAGCCCCGCACCGAGCAGGGGATGGATGCGGCGGGTCCCCCGCGGGCGCTTCGGGCCCTCCGTTATGTAACAGAGGGGGCAAAGAGGGGGGCTCGCACCGACCCACAAGGTGCGGCAGAGGCGGGGACCCCGCTGCGGAATACCCCCGCCTCTGCGAGCCCCTGCACCGCAGCGCCCGGCCATCCTGTCCCTGCAGCGCTGCCCGCAAACACAGCCGGGCAGCTCCGAACGGAGCGTTGTCCCCGCACCGCGCCCGCATCGCGCTCGGAGCCGCCGAGCCCTGCAGCGCCCGCACCGCGCAGTGCCCGCACCGCACATCTAGAGCCGCCGAGCCGCGCAGTGCCCGCACCCCGCACAGTGTCCGCTCTTGGAGCCACCGAGCGCTACAGTGCCCGCATCCCGAATTTGGGGCCGCCGAGCCCTGCAGCGCCTGCACCCCGCGCAGTGCTCGTACCCCGCGCCTCTCTCAGCGCGGATCCCGCGCCCGTGCCCGCACCCCGCATTTGTGAGCTACCGACCCCTATAGTGCCCGCACCCCGCATTTGGGGTCTCCGAGACCTACAGTGCCCACACCCCACATCTGGAACCACCGAGTCCTGAAGTGCCCGCACCCCGCGTCTCTCCCAGCACGGACCCCGCATCCCACATCTGGAGCCGCCGAGCCCTGCAGTGCCCGCACCGCGCAGTGGCTCAGCCCGCGGACCCCGCGTTGTCCCCTCACAGCGCCTAGAGCCCCCGAGCCGCGCTGCTCCCGCACCGCGCCGGCCACACAGCAGCTCTTCCCGCACACCCCCTCCTCTCACCAGGGACCACCACCACCACCCCCCCGCAACTCACCTCCCGACGAAATTCTCCAGCACAGAGCTCTTGCCCGCGCTCTGCCCCCCCACCACGGCGATCTGCGGCAGGTCGAGGTTGGCGTTCTGCCCGATGGCGGCGAACGCGTCCTGCAGCCGGTTGACCAGCGGGATGAGGTCCTCCATCCCGCGGTTCCCCATGGCTGCGGCGCTGCTCCCGGCGGTGGCAGAGCTGGCGGTGCCGCTGTCCCGCAGCGCTCCGGGGCTGTGACGGCGGTGTGTCCGGCGGTTCCAGCCCGCACCCCCCGCCCCGCTCGACGCCGCTCGGGCTCCGCTCGCCTCAGCCCGCCCGCCCTCCGCGCCACCGCCGCCAGGGGGCGGTAAAGGCGCCGGCGCCGCGGGGCACGCCGGGAGTTGTAGTCCGGCGGCCGTGAGGGGGCCGCGGGGGCGCAGGCCGGGAGGGTGATGCACACAGGCCTGCAGGACCAGGACAAGCCCGGTTGCCTCCGCGGGGGTGGCTGTGAGGGGTAGGGTGACGCGCAGGTGTGGCCCGGCAGGTGTGAAGCCCTATCAGGCTGCTCTGCAGTCAGTCAGAGTGCGCCAGTGTGAACCCGTCTGTGAGCCCGCCCAGCCCGCCAATATTCCTGTGGAATTCAGTCGCTCTGTCTATATTACCCATTATCTCCCATCTGCTCTAGCTATACGACCTATACCAAGGAGTATGTGTGGCCGGATTGATGTACCCACATGGTTTGGTTACTAAACCTGCACGGCTGTCTTTGCAGCCACGCTGGTAAGTGGAGGCACCTGCAGGGTTTGGTCACAGGACCTGATGATGTGGCTGGAAACACCTGTATGGGAGGGCTGTATGTGAGAACAGCACTTGTGAGCTACCAGAACACAAGAAACACTTGGTGTGATTAAACTAGCTACTTACAGAAACACTATTGCACTCTGAGAAGGCTGATCTAGTGACAGGTGTCTCTGCTCAGGTCACAGGGTGGAATGAGATTGTCTTTGAGGGCCCCTCTAATCCAAACCATTTGATGATTCCGCCGCTTCATTTCCATTCAAACCTGGGTGAAAAATGCATCAATTTCTGTTTATAGCTTCGAAACAGTAGATGTTGTTGTTGCTAGGTTTGTTTCACAGAAATACAAACAGGTGCTTCATTTTATATACCCAGATTTCACTTTTTTAAAAATCATTTCCCTACAGTAAACAGCTTGATTTTAAGGCTTTTAAAAGGGATTGTTTTTTAATAAGAATATAATGTGAGGCCATATTTGTTTTGAAAGTATAGCAGTGAAAAGAAGTGTTCAGAAAAGTAGCTGATGGCTCATGGTGATTCAGGAGGAGGGAGAGTGCTGCACCTCAAACCCCTCTCAGTTTGTGCTACCCAGCACTCCTGTTCACAGTTCAGAGAGCTGGGGGTGGTGGGGAAAAGGAATAACCAAAAACTGCAACAGATTCTGAGCTCTCGGGCTTTAAACAGCAGCTTTTTGGTTACAATGATTATAAGGAATAATTCACAGATGTCCATCAAATGGAATCCATGCAAAAACACCTAACTGGAACAACCACTTGCAAGGGTGAGTTTGCCTCACTGTGCCAGTGAGGATGCCCAAGAAAATGCTCTGAGCATAACACAAGTGTGCAGGTAAGAACACTGAGGGAAGGGAAGGGATCTGCTCCATCTGTACGGGTAACACCACTGCAGGGCATACGTGGGCTGTTTTGTGGGCTGATGATGCCGGTTTTTTTCCTCTCAGCAAATTTCCCAGTTAGTCTCAAAAAACAATCTTAAGAAACTCAGTAGAGACTGTGGACAAAGTCTCTGAGCATCTGTGCAGCCATTCTGATAATTTATGTTGAAGGAATCTGGAGCAAAAAATCACTGTAAATAGATGTTCCTCATTACAAATCACCACAAAAAGAAAAGTGAAGAGTATCAAGGGCTCAAATAAGGATGACACCTTCCTTTCTGGATCAGAGCTAATGCTTAGGGAACTTCAGACCATGAGGATCTTTGAAGCATTATTTGAGGCACTATAAGAAAAAAATTGTCCTTTTCCCAGAGGTTTCTGTAATCTGAAGTTCACCAACTGCAATACAGAAAAAGATTGCCCAGTCACATCACTGCAATCACCTCACACAATTTAACAACTATACCAATAACCTCAATGGCCATGACCAGCCTCACCTGGAACCTCTCCCCACATCTGTGGGCCCACGAGCTCTATTTAAACTCAGCCCAGGGCTATCAGTCCTTGTTGAATTACGAAGAAGTTCTTGTCTTTGATTTGCTTGCTGCCTTTTATGCCTAGGGAGACTTTGAGTCTGACCTTCACTCTTAGTTGACTCCTGAGCTTTGTCCCAGTGTACTCTAAGCAGGTTCTGAGTGAGACAACTCCAGAAATAATAATTTAGCTTATACCATTCTTCTGGAAAAGCTGAAATCAAACTAATACACTTGCTTTGAGAAATGTTTTTGAAAGACTATTGAAAGTACAATCTGTCAACAAGTTATGCTGAAGACTGAGTGGGATGAAAAATAGAGATTCTGTTGTCACTTAAGGAGCTGGTACAGCACTAAGGCTCATGCAGTACTTCTTTGCAGGTATTCCTTTCTCTGTTATCTAGTTTATTTTCTTGAGAAATTCATAGTTAGTTTTTGAACATGTGGTCCTTGGAGGGTATAAGGGGGTCCTGGGTCTCACTGACCATGGCCTTAAAGGGCAAAATTGGACAGGAGAGATGAGGGGGACTAATAGGGTGCTCTGTNACTAAAAAAAACTTGTGGAAATATTTTACACAGATCAATATTAGTGTAAAACCCGAAAACGCACAGAATGTGCTCCTGATTTCTGTGTTCTATGGAGACGTTTGTAAGCAAATATGATTGTCTGCCTGCAGCGTCACCCTCCAACAACTCAATATCCTGAAGTGAAAACACTTCTGCAGCAACTGCAGTCGCTCAGCCCAGACCCTCAGCGTGTGCATTGAGACAGCGAGGCTGGGATTTTCTGAAGCTTTAGAAACCTACACCTCCCGTTGATGGAAAAGCGAACTGCAGGCACTCGGAGTCACTCCCAGAGCCTTCCATTTTCTCTCCTGCCACAAACGGAGTTGCGAGGATGTTAGCAGAAAACATGCCTTTTGATTCTGTGGTACCTCCTACCTGTGCCTTATGCAGCAGATGTAAGAGGAAAAACAACTATGTGATCATCCTTCATGGGACATACTGGAAAACAGCAATGCCTATGGAATAAAAAGGAATTTTATAAACTGGAATGAATAGGGAAAATCTAATTATTTTTCTACCTTGTTAGAAAAACTGACGATATGAGCAAATAAAAACAAGGAGGATGAAAGGTTCTTCCCCCACTCAAGATGCTATAAATATTTCTGAATGTACTTTCAAAATGCATGTGGGCAAGCATATGTGTGTTTCTATGTATGGCTGTCAACATAAGGACAGTTGTGTATGCTGATTTTGTCACCTCATGCAAACAGAACTCCCAGTTTAGTTAGCATAATTAGAAATAGACATTTGAGTGCTGGATTCTGTCCTTCATTCCTTGCCCTTGCAAAAATAACACATCTAGTCCTCAGAGAAGAAGGGCAAAACTGTGGGGTACAATTAGCTTATGGTTCTTTAAGTTACCTGCAGACAGTTTCTGCTGACTCCAGGCAGAGCTGTGAATGTTCAGAACAATATTCAGAAATGGACACTTCTGGCCCTTTGGGTTCCTAAAAATGCTTATAAGCGTAGGTAAGAATCTAAATGGGATGTTTACAAAGAGAGAATGGAAGTTTCAGGAAGGATCATGTCTAATTATTGCCTGTATTAATATCAAATACATGATAAAGATGACCAATAGTTAAAAATCTTAATTAAAATTGGCCACTTAAATTTTCATGACTATGTAAAGTTGCTTATAGAGCTAGAAGCCATTTAAGTATTGATTTTATAATTACTTAATTGCTACTATCGTAGCAATGGTGCCATAGTAGCATCATTGATCTCTTCTGGTATCAGTTGCTCTGAGGGAAAAAGTTGATTTCTCATGTTTCTACTATTTGCAAAAGCTATTTGAAAGAGAAGAAGCCTTTAATTCTTGAATTTTCAAATATAAAGCTTTCCATTGCAGAATAACATAATGAAATGTTTTTTCATCTTCTCTTCTGAAACAGGAAATTTGCTGAGCTGGTCTGCAAATCCCCCAAAAGGAGGTAAAAGAAGGTATATCCAGTATATGAGATACTGGGATAGTTTTATTAGTGTGACTCCATAGAATCCAGAATATACATAAGGAAAGAAATAACCTGAATGTTATAGTCCATTAGAAGTGGGATCTGAAAATGGATGTCAGTTGAAATTAATATTTTAAGAGCAACAAAGCTGAGTTCTCTCTGCATTCCACATCCAGTGAGATGCCATAAAAGAGCTCCTGATGTGTACTTTACCTTGTGAGACTGAAAATGACTGATAGAAGCTGATTGGCCATGTGGCAAAATGGATATAAAAACTGTATCTTTATCTCCTGTGGCCTGTCCTGAGTATGAAGAAATGCCAGGAATACATTTCTAGAACAATACTACAAAGAATGGGTGTAAACATCCCTTAATGGGCAGATCGTTTTGGTTTGACATGTTGTGTGCCGCTGCTTTCATGTGTATCCAGTCTTCCTCCAGGTAAAACAGACATGGAAACTGTGTAACTCCAGGAACTAATATCAGCTGTTGGGAGCAGGTGAAACTTGGCCCACTCTTTCAATAGACAGGCACAAAAAACAGGAGGAAAAAAAGTACTTTAAAGCTCCATATGCTTTTTCTCAAAGAAGTTTGGGAGGCTTAAATATATTATGGTGAGAACTAGTTATATCCTGGTGAAATGGATGAGTAATAACACCATCCTTGCAGATTACAGAGGAAATTGTGGGCACTGCAGTATGTTGGTGCTGTCATAGGCACTGAGAAACATTTGGATTTTCAAAAGTGATGTGGCTTCACCAACAGTTGCCTACCAAGTCTTTAAAACACACAATTGCATAGTGCACTCAAGTGCTGGAAATTAGAAATATCTGGTTATCTGCATGCCTGATCTGGTCCCAGGAACAAATTTAGATTGTTCAGCAAAAACTTGGCTATATAATACAATCCAGCTCCTGAATTAAAAGCATTGATATGGTCTATCCTCTAATCTGCCAAGGAATTTCATAACCCTGATACAATCATACAGAGGTGTAGTGCAGATTGTCTTAGAGTTATGATCTAACAGCTCCATTGAGGAGTCGCTGTATTTCAGGGCACTTTCTGGATCACTCTTTTACCTTGAACTTCCAATTCTTATCCTGTTTGGTTTGCTCCCATTGTCAATGAGGCACCATGCTTGTGTAGCCACCCCCAAGCCTCCAGGATACCTGGGCTATTACTGAGTGATAGTGTCCAGTCTGCATTGTGGCTCCATGTTTTCAAGGGTCTGTGTTTTCTCCCATTATGACCTGTATTTACCCCTCCACACTGAGTTGCTTAATAATTAAAAGGGTGATGTTTCTTTCAGCAAAAAAAACTGGAAGATGGGAGGTCAAGGTCTGCATACCGATGACCACTGGTCACTGACTACCCTTTGGCTGTCAGCTTATGGCATGCTGTTTTGTTGACTGTAGTAAAAGAAAGGATCCTAACCTGATTTTCTGCAGTTACCCTACATCTGTGTGACTTTCAAACTGAATGGTGTCATTAGCTGAATCTGGAACCTTCTCTCCTGGATTCAGTGAAGCCATTTCTGGTAGGTGTCATGTTTATGTCTGGCACATAAAGGCATCTCTGAAGAACAATCTTTGGGTTTTAGGTTGATGAAGCAGTATGTTTTTGCTTCCTACAGCCCTAATCCTGACTTGTGTGGTGTAGGCACGAGACTAAATCCACATCCAGATTTATGTTCACTCCAGTAGATCTATATACTCTTCACAAACTTGAAAAGGTTTTTTATTTAATGATTCGTATGTAGGACCTTAGAGAGGAAAGCCCAGGCCATGAGGGGAACCTCTAGACTATGTCAGAATACAACACCTAATGGTAAAGAAACTGTAGACTTAATTACCTGCATATTTCATTAGCATGGCCTTTTGTGGATTTCCAAAGGTTACATTTATAGGCTACAAGAACTTCAGTTGTAGGATAAAGAACACAAGACACCAATTGCAGCTTTAAATTTATTGATGCAATCTGAATTCTGCCTTTCCCAGGTCTGGCTCATATGATATGCACTGGGATGATAGGATTAACCCTTTCCCCCACTGCTACAAACCAGCCAGGTTGGTGGCTGCTCTGACAGCACCATTACAGGGGCAGAGGATCAGCTATGCAAAATGATTTGAGAAACTCCATGCATGTTTTCTGCTGTGTGTGTGTGTTCCCTGGGATGACATTTAAGCTTTCATGCTTAACAGGAGAGCATTTTCTCTGTGTGCTGTGACTGGGTAAAGGACTCTGGGCATGAACAGGGCCCATCATTGATTAATATAGATGCTCTTCTCCAAATTGATTATTGTAAAATCAGGATGGTATAAAAAGGCCCAAAGGAAAAATCAACACACGCTGCTGCCTTGAAAATTATTAATGCTAACTGTATATCACCAGTAACCGTCTGTGTTCATCTTACAATGCTTTCAGCTAAAAATCAATTCCAAGGCCTTTCATGAATCAAGTAGTCTTTATTGGCATGAATAATTAGACTATAAAATAAATTATTTCAGGATGGATTCTCTGGAATAGAAAAGAGCAGAAATGCATCTTTACCCTTGTAAGGTTTAATATGAGAAATTACAGTCACAGTAAGTGACACACAGAGGCTGTGTGTACAGAACATCCTTAAAATTAATTTTATTATGGAAATCAAGTGCTGCAGGAAGGACTTCTTCTGCAACTGCCTCCAACACACCCCCACCCAAAAAAAAAAGGATGGACCTGTTATAAAAGTCATCTCAGTCTACAGCACAGACAATATTGCCAAAGCCTCTGTTTTCTCCCAGGTTCTCATGGCAGGTTTGCCAAGAGATGACCACAGCAAATGGCCAGAGGCTCCTTGTTTTTTTTCCATCTCCTTGGCGAGATGGTTACCAAAGATTCCCCTGAACTATTTTAAAAAACACAAAGAGCAGAAACCTCACGCTGTTGGGTGCCATCTGCTCCCCCTCTGCAGCCATTTATTCCAGTCCCTGCCCAGCCCTGGGCAGATGGTGTCCATCCTCTCCCAGCCCTCCCGAGGGGCAGGGGACCTCGCTCCCACCTCTGTGCGGGGAATGAGGGATGGAGGTGCTGCGGGTTGGGGCCACCTGAGCAGGGGGCTCCGGGGGCGATCCCCAGCCCCGCGGGGGCGGCCCAGGGCGCTGCCTCCCGGCGGGGCTGGGCCGGGCAGCGGGGCCGGGCAGGTGGTTCTTGTGCCCGGGGGGAAGATGGAGGCAGCGGGCTGGGAGCGTTGATCACCGCGGGCTGCACCGTGAGTGCGGGGCGGGCGAGCGCTGCGGGTCCCGACGCCGCGGGCAGGGGAGGGTGGGAGCAGGTTTTGGGAGGTGGGGTTTGGAAACCTCCACAGGCTGCCGCTTGCGATGACCCCGGGGGGAAGGAGGAGGAGGAGGCAGCGGGGGGGGACTCGGCTCAGTGAATGAATGGGCGGCCGCGGCGGCGGTTACCCTGCTCAATGGCTGCTGGGCTGAGAGGCGCCAGCCCCGCAGCCGGTGCCTCCCTCGCCCTCCCGTGTTTTGTCTCAGGCTCGCCCCGCTCGGGGCTCCCCAGACATGTTCAACCAGCAGCAGTTCCAGCAGCAGCTGCTGCAGCTCCAGCATCTCCTCCAGCAGCAGCAGCAGCAGCACCACCACCACCACCCCCCGGCGCAGCAGGGAGGCCGGTAAGCGCCGCTACGCGAGGCCGGGGATCCGCGGCCTGTCCCGGGGGACCGCTCTCCTCCTCCGCCTGCCTCGGAGCGGGGCTGGAGAGGGCTGGCTTCCCTTGGCCGGCAAGGCTACAAAGGGAGGCGGGCGGGCTGCGGGCCGCGATGGGGCAGAGCCGGGAGGCTGCCGGCAGCGAGGGGGTCGGGGTGTGGGAGGCGGGGAGGGGTGGGTGGAGGGCCCGTGTGCGGTCCTGCCGTGCCCCCTCGGCGCTGCGGGCATCCCTGGGGCGGTCCCCGAGCCCCCCGGGGTGACCCGGGCAGAGACCCTCGCTGGGTGGGTGGATGCGTGGATGCTCCGGGCCGAGCTGGGCAGCGCAGCGGGGACTCGGGGAAAACACCTTCTGCAGAAACCCGGCACCGCCACCCTTGGTAGACACTTTATTGTTTTATTGTTGAACTTGAGCTGTTTGCGTGTTTTCTTTCCCCGGTTGGGTCTGCTGGCCTGGATGAGGTGCTGGAAGTTATTTGTGCGGCGGCACCGGCGCTGGGGCTGTGGCCGAGCGCGGTGGGGCAGGGAGGGAATGCAGAGAGCCGTGTTTTGTTTGTGAGCACAGAAATGACATCTGCCAGAAAACAACCACGGCTTTCCTAAAAAAAGGCAAGACGTAGAACAGCTTACATAGGAGCAGTTGTCCCCGATGAGCTGATATTTGTAGAATCAACACATATTCTCTGAAATAACGCATTTATTTGCATTTTCTGTTACATTTAAAGCCTTATGCTCTGCAAATGTAAAGCAACGGGGTGTGAAATTAATAACATAGTTAACATGTTATTTAGGAAATTATTATATTACTTTATAAGGCATTTGTCTCTGAGGCAAATGTGGGAATTTTTCTGTTTTACCAGAAATATGAACCTACAAATCTTCTTACCATTTTTACATGTCTTATACAATAAACAAAGCTACACTTCAAATGCCAGTAAGAGGCTGAGTGCTAGAGAGCACGGCTGCATCTTACACCTTTAAAAGTATATTTATACCACAGAAATCATAGCTCTGAGACTGGAACAATCTAAAGCAGCAAATGTGAAGATGAACTGCTGTGAATTCTTTTAAGAGGGCTGGGGTTTTTTGTCGGGGTGGTTATTTCGATCCATGTTTGTACCTCTTTTCAGCTCTGACAGATTTAGCTGTGTCAGCAGTCGTGCTTAAAGGTGGGCCTGACCTTGCAGTCGCCTAAAGAAGCGCCTGCCAGTTTCTTCAGACTTTTCTCTCACGTCTGCTCCACCCGCTTTAGAACTGGAGAGTTCTCAGCTCGCTTCTTCCTCCTCGTGTTTTAAATATGAAGGCCGTGCTTTATTTGTCCTTCTGGTTTTTGCAGTTAGGGGGCACCATTGGCAGTTCTGACCTGTCTGGCTCCGTGTGGGAGGTGTTGATTTTGGGAAAATGTGCTTTAAGCTACTGAGAGAACTCCCTGGTTTTTAGGACTTCAGTTTTGTTGTCCTGTTAAGTGTAGCTGCTGATCTAGATCACTCATTTCTCCTGATGAGTGCTGCATAATTCTGTAGAACTGCAGTCAGCTCCTTGGCTTTTTTTATACTACTTTAGAGGCTTCGTGTGGGCTTGGTGCTAAGGAGTTGTCTCTGACCTCAAATTCTTTGATAAACAATCTGTCAGCTTGGAAATTCCAGGAGAGTGGAAGGAAGAGGATACAGTGCTGATGCTCGGTGTCTCTTCTTGCATGTATATCAGCATTTCAGCTGTCTGCTCCTCTCTTTTATAGCTCTCAGGTGTCTGGAATTGAAGGGAGTGTTTTTTATTGGATTCTTATGATTTATGCCTTCTTTTCCAGGGGTTTGCCACCACCACAGCAGCAACAGATGCTGAGCTTACGGGCAGCAAATCAACCATCACTGCTCAGTGCCAATCCTATGCTTCAGCGGGCCTTACTCATGCAGCAGATGCAAGGTACTGTCGTTATGGGAAACGCTGACTGGAGTTACTTAATCATCCTCATGGACTGGGACCATGGCATGGAACTCGTGCAGTTCTTATACTTGACAGTTCTGTTTGTGCTCCTTTTTTATACCTTTAAATTTGTCTGCATCACAGACATTCCTCGGTTGTTGGAAATACCACATGCCTATTTGTTCACAGCTGGAAATAGTATTTGCAGGTATCAGGTTAGATACTAAATACGTGCCTTCCCTCTTAGACTTGATGGAGCAAATATTTCTTAGCAATATGTTTAGATAAAATACTGAGATTTTTAATATTTGTTTGTCTTTCTTGGTTGGACAGTTAAAGCGGTTTATGTCATGGTCTGTCCCGTACACACTAACCTTGTTTGCAGTAGGTACTTGTCTTGATCCGAACTTGGTGCAGTACAAACAAATAAAGTGTATTGTGGTGGAAAATCATTCATGTTTCAATTGTCCTGTGAAATTTTGATTCACTGAAATGACAGTTATTTTTCTGGTGGATAATATCACTGTTTCCACGAGTGGTTTGTTTGGTGTTTTTTGTTTGTGTTTTTTTTGGGTTTTTTTCCCATATCTGTTTTAAAAACAAATATGTGGTGATGCATTTATAATAGCATTGCTAATATAATAGGAGTCAAGCTATGTTTTTATTTTTTGCTCATGTCTTAACCTGACAGCTCTCTTTAACTCAGCAAATCAGTACCTGGGATAGTTTTCAGGTGCCTAGTCTGGATTAATGCCTGCAATTTCTGTTTTGCCTGTGAGTCATGCCCAGATGTGAAGACAAAAGATTTATTCTGCATGTCGCTAGCTCTCCTTTTGTTCTCTCTTGCCCATTTAAAGAGAGGGCTCTCTAGTGACTCCAGTGGCTCTCCACAGATCTCTCAGGTTGTAGGGAAAGTGGCAGTGAGACAGGACAAGGCACACTCTGAAGATTGGTGTGTATGTGGTGTTAGGGGGATGGCTGACTCCAGTCAGCCACGCTCCTTGCAGGTCTGTTTAATGTCAGCATGGGCTGACCTTTTCCATCTTCTATTAAGAAGGTGTTTTTAAATAATGTGCCAAGGACCCAAGGCTAATTAGATAGAGCAGGATAAGGTATGTTAATGAACACTCTACATGTACTTTGTCTTAGCATTTCCTCTTTTCACCTCTACATGAGTTGTGACTTCTCTTTCAATAACCTACACCAGGTAGCCAGCCACAGGTAACATGGAATATGGTTGCCAATGTCCAATGTGGCCCTTCTTAGGGATCTGAATCTTTTTTTTGTCATTCAGGTTTGGGTTACTTGTAAGAATATCTGATGCTGTAGCATTTTTGTCCCTGGGAAACATCTGCATAAATAATTCATTGTCTCTGTGTGGCTTCAGCAGTGGGAAGAGGAAAAGATAAATACTTCAGGTTGAAATGGATGGGTGGGACTTCAAAGGTACCAAACCAAGAGCAGAAGATTTTGTTTTGTTATGGATTTTGTTTAATATAGCTATGTCCTTTCACAGTGAGGAATTATTTATGGGAAGTAATAATAGATTAGATTACTTCTAAAGACAAACACGGGGACAACTTCCTTTTGCATTGCAGGCCTTTAACAAAAAGCTTGGGTTTTCAGATTTTTGGAGCCTGTCTCCAAACTTCACTGCCCTGTTTTGACAGCTGTTAAAAAGCTGGAGTATTCACTAATTGAAGTGAGAATAAAAAATGACAATTTCCGTCCAGGTTTCCAGAAGGATGGATACCTTCTCAGGGTGTAGCTGAGGTGTCTGGACCCTTCCATTCCCTCACCCTTGAAATGGGGATGGCAAGAACTGTCTGCATAAGAAATTGTTGAGATTTAGTTAATAGTCTGTGGATGCTGAAAAGAACTGTTCAGGAAGCAGAGCATTATAATTGGAAATGGCAGAGTCTCAAGTGTCAGAGTTGAGGTTGACACATTGAGCTTGCATGACAACCAGGTGGCGGAGAGGACTGTGGGATCTTTGAGCAGTCCAGTGTTGTTTTAAATGAAACACTGTTCCTTGCTTTTGTTAAGCAGCATCCATGCTATGGAGTGAGTTGCCAGCTGCGCAAATGTGGGGTGACTTTTCCTTTTTTACAGGGAGTTTTTGCAAAATGAGGCCTTGTTTGTTGCAAGCACAAGCATTAGTGTGCTCAGATCAGATAATTGCTGTAATGATCTTAGCCTGCAGTGACATTTATAATTAAATGGCCTGATCCATAGTAATGGTTGCTATCACATCAAATCATTGTGTGTGCTGCAAAGGGTAGAGCACAGAGCACCCATACAGTGCCCAGCAAAGGACAGGGCAGAAAAGCCCTTCCCCCCTCCCACCTGCTGCTTGTACAGGTGGAACATTTTCCCTTCCTGCACAGGTCAGGGTGGTGACACGCTCTGTGTTTGCGTTTATAGGAAACCTGCGTGGATTTAACATGACAGCCCCAGCACTGCAGCAGTTCTTCCCTCAGGCTACAAGACATTCCCTCCTGGGACCACCACCTGTTGGGGTCTCCTTAAAGCCAGCTCGGCTGGGCTTCCCCAGCCTTCCCTTCCAGCGGCAGAACCGGACCTTTCGCAAGGTGGGCTCGTGGTTTGCAGCAGCTGGGGGGCTTTGTGCTCCTTGGAGCTGTGGACATTGTTGTAGTCGGAGTACAAAGGAGAAGGGAGAGAGTCTTACAAAGAAAATGATGTTTTGCACCATGCTGCTGACACAGAAATGCAGAAATAATCCCCTCCTCAAGGCTTTTGTGGGCCATATTTATATTTATGATGCAAAGGTTTCTTGTCACCGCTTGCCCGAGAGAAAGAATTCCTCATAGCAGAACTGTTTAAACCTAAGATATAAAAGCAGCCTTTAGAAGTACCAGCTTCAAAGTAATAACAACAGAAGAAGTCCTGGCTGAGTGCTTTGCTCTTCCAAAGCAGTTTGTTGTTCCCAAATGACCTGCTCCTACCATGGACATTCTGCTTCTTTGGTCTGTTTTCCCTCTTTTAAAGAGCAGGCTCTTATTTGTTCATGTGGATTTTGTAAAACCAACACTTCTTTTGTTTAGTAAAAACCTTTCTAACTTTCCACCATTAAGACCTCTTTTGTATCATGGAAATGGTTCTTGGATCAATTAACTGCTACTCTCCTCCTCTTAGATTAGCTTTTGCATATTTCATCCCATTCTGTCAAAAAGATTTGGTGGATAAGGTACAGTTCCATTCTTAGACTGTCCTTTCTCCAGAGTCAAAAGAAGAGACATTATTTTGGGTTATTCTTTTCCCTGCCTATGCACCTCTTGCCAGAGTCCCTCTAACATGACCCTATTCTTTACAAGCAGCTGGATCTCCTACAGCTGCAACACAGGGGAAATGTCCCAGGCTGCCTGTGGAGTTGAAGTGCCTCACTCTGCCCATGTAAACTTGCCTGAAGCAGGGCAGTCCATTATAAACCATCCATTCCTTTTAATTTCTGCATATTGGAATTCCTGTTCCTCACTAAAACTCTGGTACCTCAGGCAGGGTGTGTTAAGGACCAAGAGCTGGCAGTGACTCTGTCCATTGCAGGACTTCCAGAGAGTCCCTGACAGGAAGCGGGAACTGGATCCTGGTTCTTCATCCCAGGCACAAGGTGATGAGAAAATGGAGATTCCAGAGGGAATGCAAACAGGGTCAGAGCAGAACAATTCCTCACCATTCACAGGTAAGGAGCAGCATGTAGTGAAACAAATGCTTGTAGATGTGATAAACTCCTCTTGACTAGTCCTGCAGCAAAGTCTGGAGATTATTTTAGGTTTAATCAGCTACATTTCTTTCTGGTTGTAAATACTTAAATTGCCTGTGGTAGCCCTCTGCTATGTGCTTCAGGTACTACTTTTACATGGATATATTTGATTTTTTTAGGACCCCGTTCCAGCTCTCTTGCATGGAAACCTCTCAGAAGTCACTTTGACAGCGGGCCTCATTTTAGATGGGATGGGGGAGAGAAGAAAATGAGTTTGAAATTGAAGCTTTCGCACTGCCTTACCCATGCTGAACTCAACATGTCATGCAGCCAGACACATAGAGCAGAACCAGCTGCAATCAGCATGCTGAGGAAAAGATGAGCTGAAAGAGTCCTTGCTCCAGTTTTCAGAAACTGCTAGCACCAAATGTCTTAATGTCAGATGCAACACAGATGTGGGAATGTCATTTCTGTCTGGAAACTGCAGGCATATGATGAGGTGTACACGCAGTGATGAAAACTGCCTGATTAAGTGGTTGCTGTCAGGAAGATGTGCCACCTTGGCTTGTAGTAATGTTCCCAGGATCAGGGCTCTTGTCACTTCCGTACAGGACTGAGACCCACTTAGTGGACATAAACATAGATTTCTTTTTTTTTTTGACAACACCTCATACAGTAACATTGCAATGAAAAGATATCCAAGGTCATTATCTAACCTTGTCAGTACAGTTCTCAAATTCAAAATAAAGAAGTGTTTAGTATTCTTTGTTCTAATAGAACCTGATGGCATTTGCCATTCAGTTATGGAATGTGCTCAAGGTGGCATGGTCTGCTTTGCTAAGGACATCTCCTTCTGTGTTCCTACAGAACCAAGAACTCCAACAGAGTCTGTGTTGAACATTGAGCCTGCAGCAAAAAGACTGAAGAGGTATTTATTGAATGGGGAGGTATTGAGATAGTTACTGAGCTTGGAATTGTTGTCTAATTGCATTTTCTGATAATTAGGGCTGGACTGGACTGATGTCTAGTATGTAAGAGGTATTTCAGATGCTTGTGAACAATGTAGAAAATCTCATGATGCTTGCTGAGATCCAGGGTGTTGTAAGGTCTCTGCAAGGGGTGACCCAACCAAGGGAACGAAGAGTGAGAGATGCAGTTCATCTAAATGTGCAACAGAGCAGAGTTTGCTTGTATGTTCTGCCAGGATCCTTGAAGAATCCTTTAAGAAGTAGAGATGTTCTTTTCTATTCTGGTATATTCCTTTAATTTTCTTCCCTAAATGTCAAAAAGCAAAGTGAGCAGAGAGGGAAAGCTTTGGAATATGTTAGGTTACAGTAAGTGTAGGAGAGGGTAGTTTATTTTGAGGAATGATAGAGGAAAGCGAATCAGTACTCCCAGTATCTAAGCCTGTATCCATGAGTAGTGAGTTCTGTATCCCTTCTGTAAAGATTGTCTTCCCAGCACCTCTGTCTGTTGGGTAAAAATAGACAAAGGCAATCCTATTATCCCCCGGGGATGTGCAGCAGGCAGGCACGCTGGCCATGGCAGCCCGGCCCGGCACTCCCTACATCCCGAGGGTGCCGGAGGCACAGGCAGGGCTGCATTGCCATCTAGTGGGATGTGCCATCTGCACCGGGATGCTCCTCTCCCAGAACTGTCACCCTCGGCTGGTGCAGAGGGAGAAGAGGAGGGAGTGAGCACAGATTTCTGGAGGCATTGAGTTGAGAATTCTCCAACATATGTTAACAAGGATGAGTCAGGACTCCTGGGCCCTCTTATCTTCCCTGTTAGCGATTCCCTGCCTGCTTTTGGACAAGTTTCTTCACCTCGCTGTTTCCCATCTGTAGATTGGAGATTTAATGGATAGCTTTAGGGAGAATATTCCCAGATTACATGATCGAGGTAATATCTGAACATCAAAGTCAAACTTTAAAGAGAGATAAATATTGTGTGTGCAGGGACCACCGTGAATTATGGACTCTGATTAGCAAGAAAGTGAATAAATTCAATTAAAGCTAGGTCGAATATGTTTGAGTGTATGCTTTGTTAATCTGTTTGCCAAAGCTAATTTAATTTTAATTACATTAATATTTAGCAGGGTATTAATCAAAGTCCTGTTACATGCACTGAAAAAAAGAATCAAGTCTGAGGAATGACAGCTCTCACAGCAGAAAGCCTGCTATTAGGAAAATCCTTTCCTAAGCAGCAGTTAGGCACTGCCAGATTTGATGCATATATTATGGCTGGTATTTACCTAGAATAGATCATTCCTTAGCTTCTTTTTTTCTTTTTAAAGTGTTTCTTTCAACTTCCAGTGAACACATGATGGATCTCTGAAAAAAATAGTTTACTGTTCTCATACTGCCCATCACAGATGACAAGGTCATTGTCCTCGTCCATGTCATCAACTTGTTTCACGCTTCATTGTTCCATTTCCCTTTAGCCAGGAATTCCAGCCTCCTTCTTCATTTCAGGTTTTTCCCACCTCTGCCTTTGCTCCTATGTACCATCTGTATACCTGGAACAACATCCTCATTCCAGTGCAGAAAGCACTCGTCATCTTCAAACCCTTCTTGAACACCCACTTCTAGCATGGCGTGACAAGTATCCATAGAATACCATTTCCTCCCTAGATCATGCTCGTGATGGCTTTTGCTCCCTTAGATTGCTCCTTAGATTTGCAGTTCAGGCTGCAAACCCTCGCCCTGAGTGCTGGCACCATCTGTGTGTGGTACAGCTAGTGTTGAGCCTGCTGGCAGCACTTGACAAATAACGTTAATTCCAGCCACTCCTGTTGGAGTCGTGTTTGCCCTGCCCAAACCTTGCTGCATATTTATAGCCATGTAACCCAGTTACATTATCACGTACCAATCTGATACATTCTGTGGGGTGTGTGTGTTGGGGTAACGGGATGTGGTACCTGCATCCTGCATGTGCAGAAGGTGCTGCTCCCTATTGGCAGAAGGACCCCAGCAGGTGGGAATTGGAGCTGCCCTCAGAGCAGAGAGTCAAGCCGTGTTGAAGAGTGTCAGCCCTGATGGAAAAATGGGGGATGGAGAGACTGCAAAATACACTTTGTGCCCTCTGGTAGTGAAACCTTTATTCTCAGCAGTCTTCCTGGGGGCTTTTTTTCTCTTTAAAAGATGACCAATACCAAATAAAACAAAGCGAGGTCCTTTTGATTTGCATCTTGTACAGTTTTCATTTCCCCCACAAGGAGAACTGTAGGAACTCTGGAACAAAACACAACTCGTGTGAATAGAGCAGGCAGTTATGGAGAAACCCTTCTAAGCCACCATGGAGAACTACTTCAGTTCTGTTCCTTCATGCATAAACCAGTCAGGAGCATGGTCCAGGTCACCAGTCATGACAGGACTGAGCTCTCAGGGCTCTCATTAAGAGTATTTTTTTGTATGAATTTATTTCCCTGCAGGCTTCTTGCAGGAGAGAGCCTTTAACCAAAAGTCACTTTGAACCTTCTTGTCCAGGTTATTTGGCTGCTGTTCCTAAATCTGTTTTAGAACACCCACTCTTCATTGTTTGGTGGGGTTTTTTTTGTTGTTTGTTTGGTTTTTTTGGTTTTTTTTATTTCTGCCAAGTTCTTGCCTGAAATACCACTTCCAATAGCTTATTGGTTTGGGGGCTTAGTGGAGAGTGTGCTAGCTTAGACCCAGCCTGTGCCTTGATTTGCCTTCTGAACCTCTTGTCTGAAACATTGCAAATAAGGTTATTTTCTTGATATCCTTGAAGTGTGACTGAGGAGTCTGTATTAGAGGATGCCACAGACAGCAAGAAAGCAGGATTCTCAAGCACCCATGTCCAAGCTGATGGTGAGTTGCTAAACCCTGTGATTTGCTCTTTTAGGGAACTCCTTGCTGGAACTACAACTGTAGATCCCATGGGTCTCATGAGAAATGTCCTTCCTCCAGTTATGAAGAATGGGGAAAGAAGGATAAAATCTAGAAATCAAATCCAAATCTAATCCCTTAAAATATGTAACCTACCAGATGCAAATGATGGGAAATTTCCCTCTTTAATTAATAAGGGATTTCTTTGGAGAAAGGTTTGTGAACTGGTTTACGGCCAACAGCACTGTGAGGAAGGCTCTCTGACTTCACTCACCTGCTGCTTTCTTTCTCCTGCCATTCGTCTTTTGATTTAAAGCAGCTGAAAGGACTCTCCTTGTTTAGGTACAGGGAATGCAAAGGAGTACACAGCTGAAGATCTCTCTAGAGAGAGGAAATTCTCCGAGGAACCGAAGGCTCCTGAGGTGAGCAGACACTGCTCCACGCAGGGGTGGTGCAGAACATACAACCTCCCCCTCCATCCTGGAGAAGCCCGTTGCCACTGGGAACCAGCTGGCACCCACGTCTGGAGCTCTGTCTCCTGCTGGAAGCTGTTGTCCCTGGCAATAAGGCATAATATGTCTGCAATTAGTGCGCAGTCTGCTCTGACTTGCTGCTTTTGTACCTCTGCTGGCCTGTTCCTTACCTACTGCTGGCTCTGGATGGGGGGCTTGTAAAGGTTCTGGTATTCATCTGGAAAGATGGGAAGTTGAATTGAAAGAGTTGCTTAAAAATATATGTATGGAGGGTCGTAGCTAAATACATCTTTCATGGTGTAAAAAAATCTCAGGTGATGGTGTTAAAGAGCAAACCTGAAAGTCTTTTGCATGAAATACCTGGCACACATGCTGGATGTTAAGCCAGGACCTCATCCTGTGTAAATCTGTGAGCAGACCAAGATTTAATCTTAGTTATGAATCAGACTTCCATAATTGGAGATGTTTGTTGATGTGATCAAATGTATCAGCCTGCCCATGTCTGAGTTCCTGACTCTGTCAGGTCTTGTCCTGAGTTGCCTTTAGTTTAGCAGTGGAGAAACGTGAGCTGATGATGTCCCTTACCAACACCTGTTTGTAGCTCCAGTTTCCAGAGACTGGATCATACAGTGACTGCAGAAACAGCTGTCTGTTCTCATTGTCCTGGTGCTATGACACAGGGATCACTGATTTGGCAGCTTTGGGAGGAGTGTGTATGAGAATCCTTCTGATCATGCCCATCTAAGTTCAAGCTTAAATGCATTTTCCTAAAGGGTAGAGAGCTTAGGTGACATAAAAAAAGCAGGTGTAATTTTTAATGTCTTCTACTGAGAGATTGGACTTAATCTTGACTCCTTCTTTTGACAGGTGTTGAGCTCTGGAGGTTCACTGAAAGTGACTATTCAGCAGAGCAGTGAGAGCAGAGCAATCAGTACAACAGCTCTGAAACCAGGGCACTGGGCCTGTGAGGTGGGCACGGCCGATCCCAACCCTGAATCGGTCCTTAAATTCTACTGTTACATCTGCAAGACCAACTGCTGCAGCCAGCAGGTAAAAATGCACAGGTCTCCCAGGGATCCAGGTGGTCAGGAGATGGGAATTAGATGGCTGGCTGCCATGGGGAGGTGCAGCAGAAGACTTGTTAGCAAGGACTTGTGCTTCAGGAACAAGGAACATAAGAAATGATGACAAGCATGCAGATAGAATAAACCTCTCCTGAGAGCTGGCAAGCAACCTGCTAGAGAGAGAATGTGGGTGGATCCACAGGCAGCCATGCTCTTAAGCTTTTATACCATTTCATTGTTAAACAGCAGTCAAAAGAAAGGAAAGCATAGCTCATACCTATTATTTTCTGTATTTTGAATACATTTAAATGGATTTTTCTCCTTACCTCTCTTTCAGAATTTTCAGTCCCACATGGCTGGAATTCAGCACCAGCAGCGGCTTGGGGAGATTCAACACATGAGCAATGTTTGCTTTGTTTCACTACTGCCCATGGTGAAGCAGCAGAAGGTGCTAGCAGGAAAAGATGGGTAAGTGTTGGTCTGCACTAGAAAACCCATCTGAATGTGCCTCTACCTGGGTTCTAAAATTCCTCACTGCACCAGGGTGCCCCTGAGTTCTAGGTAAGGTATGAAGTTCCTCTGATTTCAGGGACCTTAATTTTCCAGCAACTTTCTATCCTGCTGAAGGATACCAGAGTTGACCTGTGTAGTTTTTAATACAGTAGATCGGGTTGGAGACTTGTTTTATCTGGTTCATTTCTGTCAACACAAGCTAAAGCAACCTGGGTGGGAAGGGGAGAATATAAATCCAAGGCTGTAAAGATAGGAACCGTGGGGAAAACAGTGCCCAGGACAGATTGCAAACTGCAGTATCTCATGGAGAATGTCAAAAGGTGTGACTTACAGCTCTATCTGTTGTCACTTCAGAGAGAGCCAGCAGCGGTGGTGCAACACATGCCAGGTGCACTTCACAGGGGATCTCATCAAACACCGCAGGACCCCGGAGCACAAGGTAACAGCCACAGCTCCATCTCTGCACTGACCTTCTGTGGGCAGTGAGTGGAGCGTCTGGCACTGCTTCCCAAGCAGCAGAGTGATTGGAGTGGAGGGATACATGGAAAGTTCTTTCAGTAACATCCTCTCTAAGGGCACTGCTGTGCTGTCTCCTGCCTCTGGTCGCTGGTATTGCTGGAGCTTCCAGTAGTCATGATGTGTCTGTATGGCCTGAAGCACCTCTAGTGTGTAACTCTTGACTTCTCTCAATATATATGACTTTTCAGACTCACCTAACCAGTTGAATGGAGGAATTAGCAGGCAGCCCTTTCAAGATAAAATTTGGGCATCTTAGCATATTTATTGGCTTCTAGGGGAGAAATTCCAGAACACCTATTATAAGGCATACGGTGTGTTTTCCATCTTTTGGGGGGATAAGAGTTAGGGAGTCCTTCCTGCTGCTCTTTTTGGTCTCCCTGGTTTAGATAACTTCATTTCACTCTGCATTCCTCCAAAGTAGTGCCTCTTGTGGCTTAGGGCATTGTCCCTCTTTCCTCAGCTGGCCAAACGTTCCCTCCGTCCTTTCTGCACCGTCTGCAGCCGCCATTTCAAGACCCCTCGCAAGTTTGTGGAGCACATGAAGTCCCCTGAGCACAAACAGAAAGCCAAAGAGGTAACACTGCCTGGGTGAAGAACTGTGCAGCTCTGGGCACTGCTACCCTGACTGTTGCAGGGCTGAAAGGAAGATGTGCAGTTCTTCCAAACCTGTTTTAATTTTTGTATTTTGCTGGACTTCATTAGTTAAAAGAACTTGAGTGAAAAAGAGACAAGGAGCTGGATGTGTCTGGAAGTGAAGTAGCTTTGTGCCCTTCCTGCAGTCCCTCCTGTTCATCCAATGCAATCTGTCCAAACTATTGGCTCTTCCTTGGTTAAATGGTGAGTGCAAAGTTGATCCAATCCTTCCTTTTCATACCTGACAGGTGAGGCTGGGAGAGAAGGAGTTGGGCAGCCCAGAAGATTCAGAGGAGTTGATCACTGTGGATGCTGTTGGCTGTTTTGAAGATGATGATGAGGAAGAAGAGGAGGAGGAGGGGGGAGCTGGAGAGGAGGAAGACCCTGATGTAGTGCTGATAGAGAATGAAGATTCTGCTGCCAAGCAGGTAGGCCATGCAAAAGAAGGAACAATCTATCTGAGAATCTGCTGTGGGATCCTGTGACTTAGTTGGTCTTGGTTGGTTGAGCTCAGGCTTTCAAGGGTCTGGTCGACTTTGCACCTTACAGCAGGAGGGTGAGGGCTCTGGGGTTCTTCCAGAGCACAGGATGATCTAAAAGAGAATCAGACACTGTGTGTGGGATGCAGGAGGGGGTTTCTGTTGTGCTGTACAGCTCCTACTGCTGCCTTCAAACATTACCTTGCTGTTGAGGAGCTCAAGTAGACATTGACGTAACCTCTTTGAATAGCTCAGCAGCAGCTGGATCTCACACCAAGTGTGTGGAGATTTATCTGGATAGATATTTTCCCAGTTACCAAGAAGGAGGTACATGGCTAAGCTACTTCAGGCTTGGAGTGCAAGGGACAATTTTAACCCTTGTAGTGAAGTGACCTGCTGACATTGGGGTTTGCATCTGGCCCTGACCAGATCCTGTGCAACTCTGTCTCTGGTATCTGAATCCTCTGTTTTGCTCCTGAGCTTACCAGAAAAATGTAAGAGTTCAGGAAGGGAATTGGCATAGATACTGTAGGCACTAATACTCTTTTGGTTTCCAGACAGGGCTGAAGGAAGTGTCTTTGGAGGATTACGAAGGAAGTGAGAAGTATTGTCCAGACACAGCCTATGGTAAGCAAGCAGAGCTAAGCACAAAGGCCCACAGAGCCTTCTTTGGCCACATGCTGTATCTGTAAGAGAGGGGGGTCTCTGCCTCCTGTTATAATGACTTCTTGGGCCGTGGTTCTCCAGCATCTGCCTTGGACTGGTGCAGGTCACTGCTGCTAGAGAAGAGACCAAACGTTGCTTTATTATTGTGTGATAAAACATAAGGATGTGATTGATGTTTGTCAACTGCCTTTTGCTTTGAAGAAGAAAGGATGAGAGCCAGATATCTTTCTAAGGTAGGACATGGAACAAGTAGGGCAGGAGCACTGAAGAAAGTAGGTAGCAAATGAGGGATGCTCTGGAAAGATGGAGTCGGAAAGCATATTGATTGGGATGCTTTCCAACAGAAATGCGGCTTGCACAGAGATACTGAGCAGCACTGACAGTATCAAACTCTCTGCTAGAGCCCAAACTGTGCATGTTTCCTCTGCTTCAGACCCCCCATGCTGTACCCAGCAGTTCCTCAGCCGTGCTGCTGCCCTGGGGGGCAGTGGTGCCTCCAGATGGCTGTGTCTGGTCCCCACCCTGTAAGTGACTGACTTCAGACCTCTGACCTCACTCGTGTTGTGAGGAGGGCAGCTCTGCAGAGGCTGTTTTATGCCCAAGGAGAGCTCTGTTGACACCAATCTCCCATATTGCTGTAACCTTCCACTATCGTGTGGCAGATGGAATAATGATTCATGCTGTGAATGTTCTCTGCGTGTTCCTCTTACGTGCCTGCTGTCTTCTGCTTGGTTTGATCCCATTACATTAGATCACATGTTCTCTGTAGTTTTCCATTGTATTCTCTTCTCCCTTTCCCCCCCTTAACACTCCGTGTAGTTTCTTTGCTCTGGCAGCCAGATTTCTCTCTGAATATCAACCACAGCCATTCCATGGTAAGACGAGATATTCAGCAAGTCATCTTGCAAACCCCTGATTAACAGAAGCAAAGCTTCCCCCTTCCCCTTTTCTCCCCCCTCCGCCCTTCCCTTTGAACATGCTTTCATTATTTGAGTTCCATTCAATGTGATCTGTGATTTCCCTTCCCCTCCCGTTTCGCAGGCCTGGATTTTCTGGTGCCCGTCGCAGGTTACCTCTGCAGGCTGTGTCACAAATTCTACCATAGCGACTCCGCTGCCCGGCTCGCACACTGCAAGTCCCTGATGCATTTTGAGAACTTTCAGGTCAGACCCTTTGGCGATTGCATGGCCTGGCATTTGTTACCCCCCACCCCGTGCGTGTCTCTTCAGTGAATCCACCCCGTTAGCTGTCTTGTCTCCAGCTCATTTCCATCATCTTTGGTGTCCATTGTGCCACAGTTCTCTCCTAGTGTGCTCTGTGTCTGTCTTCCGTCACCCCTGTAGGTCTGAAACCAGTCCAGTCCTGCTTCCCAGCTTCTGCTGCTGTCATCTTGTTGCCCGTTTCTGGCTGAGAATCTTCCTCAGAGTGTCTGCTCTGTTTGCTGCACCTGTGGAGTCTGTTGTTCAGTCTAGGCCTCTTCTCTGTTAGACCAGAGACAGATGGGTCAAGGTGGGAAAGAACAAAAGACAGAGGCTGTTCCTTGTAAAGAAAGCTGGTGCATCTTCCCCTGTGCTGCTGCAGGAACAGCTCCTTTAGCCAAAATTGGGGGTGTGATTCATCCATGAAGAGGCCTGGTAAAATCGTATATTCACCTTTAGAAATCTGAACATTTAGCATTGCAGACTCTTTATGTGATGGAATGTATGGGCTGGTGGGAGTCCATTTGTCCTCAGGGTCAGCCTGCAAGAGGAAGTCTGTCTGTCTGTCTGCTACCCTTTCCTAGAAACTACTTAGCACAAAGCTTTGCCAACTGATGCTGTTCCTTTGCTTTTCTGGCTCCACCTGAAGAAGTCCTATTGCCCTTTGCTACTTTTGTGTCTAAAGCTTTTCCTACGGGACTGATCTGTAATCTGCCCATTGTTCTGTCCTTGTTGACCTGCCAGGGGGTGAGGGGCCTGGATTAGTACCTTGTGGAGGGTACACAGGGCTTGCACAGTCTATGTCCTCTCCTGTGACCACTGCCTGGGCCCTGATTAGTATTCCCTGACCCTGGCAAGGAGGCAGGCTCCTACACTGACTTCGTCCTCTGCCTGCACCTGCATCTGCTCCCAAAAACTGCTGTGCTTCCTACCAGCTCTTTAAATAGTGTCTAAAAAACCCCAAACACACAGAGATTCCTAAACCCCGCAAAAACAACCATGTTTTTCTTCTGGTCTTCAGACTGGAGAAACTATCCCTAGTCAGCTCTCACTGCCTCCAGCAAGGGGTGGGGTGCTGCAGAAGCCAGCACTTAAAGCAGTGGATTTGGGATGTCAGGAGACCACAGCTGTTCCTTCATGGTTGCTCATCTTCTGCCACTCCTACAGCCAGTCATTTCAGGAATGAGAGAATCAGCCTTGAAGTTTTCCTGGCTTCTTTTAGAGCAGCTTAGAGTGAAACTGCAGCAGCAGTCACTTATGTCACTCTTTTGGCCCACTTTGAAGAACATCTGATTTCAGCTCTAATGGATGCCAGAGTGACCTGGAGGGATTTTTTTATGAGAAGACTCTAACCTTAAATATCTGCAAGCAGATGATTATTATTCCTGGCTGCCCAGGTGCCTTGGGGTTGTCACAGTCTGAGTTAAATCATTGCCACTGTTATTACATATTGGGGTATTCTCAGCAGAGAGTTTCTAAACAGTTGTCTGCTGTTGAGGCAATTCACAGCATCACACTGAACACAAATTTGCATGCTTGTACCTGTTTTAGTTTGGGTACATTATTGCTGATCTAGTTCCATTGCAATATGATATTGTGCCTATCCCGCTATTTGAGGGCAAAGAAAGAACAAGCCTGCAATGATAAAATGAATTACAGTGTAAAACAGCCTGTCTGATGTGCTGTGATCCCACACTGCAGACTGGTGAAAGCCATTGTGCTCAGAATTGTTTTCTTGAACTGTCAGGAGTAATGCTAGTGCCTGTTCAAGAAACCCTTTAGCAGAAAGCTGAGAGTTGACTGTGGAGGGAACTGCTGTGGAAAAAGAGGGAGCTTTGGTTTGTTCCTTTAGATTGTGCTCTATCTGGGCATTGAAGACCAGAGCCCTGCTGGAGAGAGTTGCTGTTTCCCTGAAATCCAGTCTAGAACATGGCTAGTAGCCATTCTAATCTCTTTACAGACCTCTACTGGTTCATTGTGATAGCAAGTGCAAATGAGTCATTTTATTGATGATATGTTACCTTTATTCTGTGGAAAACCTCAGTGCCTTTTAACAAGATATTCTTGATACCTTAGTCTTCCTGTCAACAGTTCCACTGATTGTGCAGATTGTATCAACAGAGTAAAGAAATATTAAGCTTTCAACTTAAGTCTTGCTTTGGCTGATAAACACTGACTCTCACCTGTAGCTGAGGGTGATGCAGAGCCTCCTGTGCCCAGGGTACGTGGCTTGGCAGTAGCTGAAGCAGGAGCTGTCACTTGCACTGTTACATCTACAAAGTCCAGAGTCTGACTGAGATTAAATTGCCGAAACATGATTTCTGTCTCAGGAGCCACAGGTCTGCCATGCACTTGCTCAGCATTAATGAATGTGAGAAAGACTTCAGTTTTAATATCACCACTTTTCCTCACAGGAGCTGACCCTTCTCTGTTGAAAGCCTCAGCAGCCAGGCCAGGAGCTGCCGAGACCAGTCGTGCCCCTGCCACTCACCACTGTTTTTGTGCAGGTGTTCCTGGACCAGCTGCTGCTTTGCTGCAGTGACAGGAGCTGAGCTGGGCTTCCCTCTCACCTTGGTTTGTTTGTATTTGCAGAGATACAAGGCAGCGAGGCATCGTGCCACAACTGCCTACCCCGAGGCTCCTTTGCATTCCCAGGGCTCCAGCTCCCAAGTGCTGGATGATCCAGAACAGCCTCTCGCTACAACAGCACATGCCAGCAAGATGAATGATGATTGTGGGATAGACAAGGAGGGTACAGAGCTGTCAGCCCTGCCAGAACAAACTTCAAGGTCTCTGGAGGGTAAGGGTGAGCTGGCCACCTCTGGGGCAGAGGGCCAGAGCCTGACCAGTGTCACTGACCATGTGTGTGTTGTCATGGTTGTAGAACATCTCCAGGAAGAGAGCAAGTCCACTGCCACTGATGCCGACTGCCTGTTCCCTGAGAGCCCCAGCGCAGGGGAGCTGTTGGGGCACGAGGAGGGAGCCAGCAGAGCCAGGCAAAGGGAAGGCACAGATGACCACCAGGATCCAGTGAGTGGAGGAGGGTTAGGACAGAACGAGGCAGCAGATGAAGGCCAGGAGGCAGAGCCTTCCTCCCTCGCCAAAGGTGAGACAGCTGGTCTCACCTCTGGGTGCAGACGCTCTTCAAGGCGCAAACCCAGATAGAGTGGCCTTAAAGGAGAGCCCTTTACATATGATATTTGCTGGAAATGTTTATTTTCTGAGTCTTTTAATAGAGCAAAACCTTCAACTTTACTGCTGTTTTTATTTTAAGAATAAATAAGCCTGGCTTTAGCGTGTCTACTACAGGATGGTGTTGGTTATTACTTGTACAATTGGGATACAGAAATTATGTGGAAAGACTGAGGCTTGGATGCTTGGACCTCAGAGATGGTAATGTGGTTTCCATAGGGGACAAAGTTCATGGAGTAGATAGATGCAGACTTAAGGATTGTTTGTAGTCCCTCTCATTTCCTTTCCAGGCAGAGAAGTTTATCTCCTGGGAGGCTGTATGCTCAGTTTTGCTTCTCAGAATAGTTTCCTTTCAAAGATACACATTCTTGGATAAGCACTGTGTCCTAAGGAAGGCAAGAACATACACTTTGGTCCTTTGTTAGTACTACAAGGCTTAATCTAGTCTGTTCTCATAGTGGAGACTCTCAGGAACACATTTTGTTTCAAAATGATTTTAATAAAACAGATTTCATAAATAACATTTTTAACTTTCAAAAAAACTCCTTTAACTTTACAGTAAGTAGAACAGTAAGACTTGCTTCAAAGTGCTGGTCCCAGGCCATCCTGACAAGATCTCAAGTTAGACCAGAGTGCTTAGGCCTTGTCAGAATGTACAGGGAAGACTCTGCTCACATTCCAGGGCAGGGAGGCCCTGTCTCTGCTCTCTGTAGCTGATGCTGTGGTGGGGACTAACCAGGCTGCCATGCCTCTCTCCACACTGGGGTCTGCAAAGACAGTTGCAGTTGAGCAGTTTCCAGTTTTAAAACATCACCCTGGTAGCTTGTCTTGTCTGCTTGGAAGGGAATGGAAGCATCCAGTGATGTGGGACCGTGTGCCAATATTTGGTACATCACAGTTAATGTGACTAAGGAAGAAGTTGTAGTTTCAAGGCAGGAGCTGGCCTAGGGCCTCTCTCCAAGGCTGTCACCAGAGTTACACTCAGGACAAGCCTGGAGTCAGGACAGCCCCTGCCTACTGTGCTTTCTGAGGGAAGAGGCTAAACCCATAACACTCCTTGCTTGGCTTTAACAGTACAAGAGAGCAGAGATAATCTTCCCTCTTTGTGAAGAGGGCCTGCATGGCCTCAGTTTTCCTACACCCAGCTTTAACCAGGCTTGTGCTGGGGAGCAGAAAGAACCAGCTCTCCTACACCTACCCCTGTGCTTTGCACCTCTCTCACAGCTAAAGGAAAACAGAACATGGAGGTGAATGGCAAAACACAACCATAGAAGGAACAAGTAACAGGCACGAGGCACCTCTGCTATTCAAGTTTCACATGACACTGGTGAGCAGTAAAAGCCCCCTCAGCACTGCCAGGAGAGCCTGTGGTCAGACTCTAGGCAGAAGGCTGGGATCCCTGGGTATCAGCTCCCCTGTTCAGCTGCTCGTTCTGCTGCTGGAACTCCAGCCGGGCCTGGCGGTTGGACTCCAGCAGTTCCTTCAAGCAGGTGTGCAGGTAATCATTCTTCTCCTCCAGGTGATCCAAGCAGGAGTTGATCTGGTCCAGCATGGAGTTTATTGCTGCATATTCTAAAAGGAAGGGAAATGAGAGACTGAACAGTGTAAGTATATTGTCAGTGCAGGCAGTGAGAGCTCTAGCTAAACACACCAAACCAATCCTACCAACAGAGGTTTTCTAAAAAGTGGCAATTATCATTATTTTTCAAACCCTGCATCAAGGTATGTGAGAATGTCCATGAGCTTCAATTTGATGCACAATGTTCCAGTGAAATGGTGAGCAAATCCCAAGCAGACACGGTAACTACCTCTGACAAGTGATATTCATCAGCTTGGCATGAAGTCTGTAATTACAGCAGCAGCCTAATTTTCTCAGTGCCTAAAGCTCAAGTGAAGGCCATAAAATTTGTACTGCTTTGAGAAGTGAAAAAAACCTTAACCCTTTAAAAATAAGCTGTAAAAATGTTGTCTTCCACTAGTTGCAGGCTTGGTGGATTTTTGTGGAAACATAACCACATCCCCTAATGAAGATACCAGGAGTATGACAAGTGCATTAGCTCCTCTACATTCTTACAAGGACAGCTGACAACTGTTGAGACCAGGGAAGTGAGCCACAGCTCCAGGACCAGGAAATAGCTGCAACCCTCTGTGACTGCACACAAATCAGCTGATCACAGCCTGAACGACCTAATTAGAGACTGAGGTAGATCAGATTTAGTGACTTTCTGTCACAGAGCTCTTCAGAAGGTGTGAATCGTAAATCACTGCAATGATGCAAAGCAGTGACCACTCTTGGGGTGTTCCATGGCAGAAATGATCCTCCTGTCACTGCAGATAGATCCCAGAGTACTCCCAAAATTCACCTGTGTGGGTCACATCTGGAATGGTGTTTTGAACTCAGCTCTTCAGCGTCTCCAAGAGAAGGGCAGCAAAGTGCTTACTCTGAAAGAGTTCCACTTTAAAGAGCGACCTCTGCGCCTGCATTACCCCTCTGCTGTCCTCTCACTTCCTCCATCAGCTGGTTCTAACCAGACAGGGCAGCAGTAGCAATTTAATACCCAGGCACTGCAGAAATGCTCCAAAGTGGAAACTGCCATGATATCTGCATTAAATTCCCTTTTTCCACGCATGACTCCTTCTCCCAGATCTGCCCACATTCCCTGCCCTGTGCTCTCACGATCTCAACATTCCCTTTCTCCTTGAGCGTCCGCACCTCGTGCACCGGCAAAGGCACAGAATCGCCTTTTCACAAGAAAACAAAAACCACCCCAGGACAGCACGGAGGAGCTCAGTGCCCACGGTCGGGCGGGACTCACACCCTGCAGCCCCTCGCCCCGCAGTGGGCACACCTCGGGTTTTGGGCACCGCTCCCAGCAGCACATCTGGGCACACCTGGGCTTCGGGCACCGCTCCCAGCAGCACACCTGGGCTTTGGGCACTGCTCCCAGCAGGACACCTGGGCACACCTGGGCTTTGGGCACCACTCCCAGCAGCACACCCTGGGCTCTGCCACCCGCACCCCCGGGGGCCGGGCCAGGCCAGACCTTGCCCGGCTGGGGTTCCCCACAGCAGCGGCGGCCCCGCTCGCCCTCCCCCGACCCCCGCACGCACCTTCCTCGCCGAAGGTGTCCCCCCCGTCCCCGTCGTCACCGCCGCCCACCACGTGCGGGTCCCCGTTGGGCCCTGCCATCCCGCCGCGTCCGCGTCTCGGTGCCGCCCGCACGGCGCGCCCCGGAGCCCCGCCCCCTTCCTCCGCCCCAGCCAATGGGAGGGCTCGGAGCCGCGCGCGTGACGTTAGCCGGCGCCGCGGTAAAGCCTGTGGTTAGCGGCGCGGTGCGCGGGGCGAGAGAGCACGGGCGGGCACGGCGAGCAGCGCCGGGTTCGAGGTGGCCCCGGAGCCGCCTTTTCACGGGAATTTCTTACCCTCAAACGCGTCTCTTGCGCTAGGCTGTGTCATTGTCTCTCTCCAGGTGTCCTTAGTACCGCCATGTTCCCCTATTAGGGGCCGCCGTCAGCACGCAGGGCTTCTTCCCCTGGATGGGCAGCCCCGCGTCCTGCCCGCGTTTGGGGTAGGCCCAGCCCCACCCCCACCTGCAGCCCCGACACCTCGGGCACCTTCGGACAGCGCTGCCCTGGGGGAACAAGCAGCACCGCCTTGCCCTTGGCTGCCTCTGGCCCAGAAGCAGCGGCGGGAGGGGATCTCATGGCTGTGTGGTGTGTCTGTCCCCGGAGAGCGGTCACTGCCGTGGAAATGACCTGTGATTGGAGCAATAGCTCCTGCAAGGACAAAGTAGGTATTGGGGACAAAGGCAAAAGAAAAGATCGTGTCCTCATAGAGCATCGCAGCCATCTCTTCCTTCTGCGTGCTGACGCCACCCATGTCGCGCTCCAAGCACAGGAATTGAGTATTAGTGCGATCAGTGGATTTGACCACATATTAGTAAAGCAGGTGATGACTTTCAGCAGAGGTCTGTGCTCACGGTGTGGGTACGTGCCCGCCGGAAGCCGCAGCCCCACCGGGCAGGACGCGCTCCCAGGGAACCGCAGAAACGCCGGGTCAGGGTGGAAGGGACCACAGCGGGTCATCTGGTCCATTCCCTGCCCCAGGAGGGCCATTCCAGGGCTCATGGCACGGGACTGGGACATCCCCAGTGAGGCACTCCACACCATCCCTGGTCTCTGATACAGGGCACAGTCACTGCACCAGTTTCTGCTCTTGCCCCGTGTCCCCGAGGTTGGCACAGCCGGGCAGATCCCTCTCCTTCTCAGCAACCCTTCTTCAGACATTTATAGACATCAGTGTGGTCTCTTCTTGAGGCTGAACAGACACGGCTCCCTCAGCCTTCCAACTGATGATTTTATTTTCCCTTTAGGCTTTGGTGTGTTGTTAGAGGTGGTAACTGCAGGAGCACGGGGCCATGTAGGGTGTCCCCTGTGGAATGTCTCCCTGTGGGATGTCCCTGTGTGGGATGCCCCCTGTATCGGGTGTCTCCTGTGGGGTGCCTCATGTCTCTTTGTGGTGTTTCCCCATGAGCTGTCCCCTGTGGGGTGTCCACTCAGCAGTGCCTCACTGCTGGGGCTATCCCCAGCCCGCTGTCCATACCCGGTGTCAGCACTGTCCACCATGCCCATACCCAGTGACAGCAGTGCCCACACAGATGTCTGCGCTGTGGCCATACCCACACCAGTGCCAGCCCTGTCCCCACACGGTCCCATCCCTGTCCCCACACAGCTCCCAGCGCTGTCCCCACACGGGTCCCAGCCCTGTCCCCATCCCCACACGCTCCCAGCCCTCCACGGGGGGCGGCGCCGCTCCGTCCCGCCCGCCCTCAGCCCAACATGGCGGGCGCGGGTCGTGCCTGGCGGGCCGCGTTGCTGTGCCCGCTGCTGCCTTGGCCGGCCTGGCGGCTGCGGGTCCCGGCACGGCCCTTCAGCGGTTCGGGGGGACGGGCAGGCGGTGCCGGTGTTGGCGGCGGGAGGCTGGCGCTGGGCGCTGCCCTGGCACTGGGCACCGGCGCCGGGCTGTGCCTGGCGGCGCCGCACCACCTGAGGGAACACTCGGCCGCGGAGGTAATGCTGCCCCGCCGAGCGCTCCCCGAGCCCGGCGCTGCCTTCGGAGGGGGCTGTGGAGGCGCCTTCTGGCCAGATTTCACTAAGGGAACAGCTGGGAGTGGTGGAGGGAGGCCTGGGCAGGGCACGGGTTGAGCTGTGAGGGAGGGCTGTCAGTGAGGGCCTGCTGGCGGCGTGCGGCAGCTGTGTGTGATGTTGCTCTTTTCAGCGCCCGCCGAGGATCGTGTAGCGCGATAAATTGTAAATGGGAAGCAAAGCGAGGCGGCTGCGGTTGTTTTATAACGTGTGAGGGGTAATTGGCAGGGCCTGGCGGGTTGCTGAGGTGTGGCAGCGCTGGCGAACATCCTTCGGGAGTGCCCCGCTGTCCTGGGCTCTCCCTGCCCTGTCCCGGTTGTCCGCGGCTTGGTTAGCCCGGGGAATGTGAATTTGGGCAGACACGTGCTTAAAATCAACAGCAAACTCTGCTCTGCCTGCCCTGTGGCCTCCACAGTGGCTGCTGTGGGGGAGGGTTAGGCTTCTAAAGGCTTTATTGGTGTTTATTTAAATATTATTACAAATGGTCATGACTTTCTGTAGAATTCTGTTCTATAGAATAGACACTGTAGAGGGGTAAACAGTCTGGATTTAACTGCTGGTTTTCTTTACTGCGAGTAGGAGTTTGCAGCAGATTAAATGGATGTTTAGAGAGAGAGTTATTTGGTCCCAATGGACAGTGAATATCTGTGATGCCATTTAAAGAAAGCATCTGATAGCCATGGTATGATCAAGTGTTGAAACTGAATGTTAGTGACTATGGCTTCATGACTAAAATAAGGGTGGAAGGAAGGTAATGTTTATGTTTTTAGTAGAAAATAGAACCTTCTTCCTTTCTTCTCCAGCTGCCTGCAGGGAGCCTGCAGCTCACTCTCTACCAGTATAAAACGTGTCCTTTCTGCAGCAAAGTCCGAGCTTTTCTTGATTACCATGGACTGCCCTATGAAATCGTGGAAGTGAACCCAATAATGAGGAAAGAGATCAAATTCTCTTCCTACAGAAAGGTGCCCATCCTGCTAGCCAATGCTGGGAGCCCTCTCGTAAGTCCTCCTGTGATGAAACCTTGATTTCCCCCAAAGCAGTGGATTGGAGGCTTTGTCTCTGGTACATCTGTGCAATTTAAGACATGCAGTGTAATCTTTAGATCAGCTTTTGTTCTCTCAAGAGCTTAAGATATGTTTCTTACTACCTGTTTTCCAATGACTTGGCCTTACTGTTTTGTTGGTCTGTCTTACAAGGCATGTGGTTTGTGTAGTGACTCTAATGCAACCCTCCCGACCCTTCTGCAGGACCTGTCTGTAGAAGACGTAACAGGAACTGCTTGTATTTTGTAGGAAAAGGATGTGATCTCAAGAATACTGGAGAATCAACTTGGCTTTTTTTAGTGTTAGTGTTCCTTTTCCTTTTTTTTCCTTGACTGCCATGAGCCTGAATCTAAACCCCACTAGTACTGCATGTGTGCCCAGTCCTGAGGTCCTCTGTGATCAGAACTAAAGCCAGATTTGAAGTGATATTCTGAAACAGTCACAGAAGAGATGTCTTGAGATGTGCAGGGACTCCTGCAGAAATGTGTAGAGGGAAAAGGGTCTGCAAGTACTAACTTGGAGCCTCAGCATGCAAAGAAAAAGGTTGTGAAGAATGTCCTTTTCCATTTCACCAACTTATTTTTAAAGGATGTTTTAATTTTGTTTTTCAGCAATTGAATGACTCCTCAGTGATCATCAGTGCAATAAAGACCTATCTTATTTCCAGGTAAGAAAACAGGGTGATGAGAAATGAGTTGAGTGTGAAGGGCCCTGGTGAACTAAACATTTAGAAGACTCTGAGTTGACCATAAATCTCTTGCTGACCTCGGGCTCTGAAGCTCTGGGGATTTGGCCCATCTGACCTGAGCCTGTATGTGATAATGTAGCTGGTGCCTGTGTATGTGGACATGTGTGTGATGTAAAGCAAAGCCTTTCTGAAATACTTTTTCACCTGTGAGATTCTGTTTGCACAAAACCTGTTGAAACATAGACTAGTGTTGGTCCTGTAACTGAGCTTAAAATTAGCCAGTTATTACGTCTAGAATGAAATGGAATTGCTGTGTCTATGGCCTGTCCTTTAGGTCCGCTTGAGAATCATAGGAAGTTCTGTGCCCACAAAAATTTCTGTTCTGACACAAAGGTATAGTCACTAATAATAGTTACTCGCAAATAAGTATTTTAATGTGAATTTGCCTCTTTTCAAAACTTACTTCAAGTAGAATCTGGAACCTTGTGCACTTATTTTTAGAATAATACATTTTATACTGTGTACCTTTCAATATGTTCTTTGCTTTTACTCCCTTTTTTTGCAGCAGCCAGATCAGTGCTAACTGTGTTTCTGTCCACAGGAGGAATACCTTGGAAGAGATCGTGTCCTTTTATCCTCCTATTAAAACCGTGACTGAGAAAGGCAAGGAGGTATTGGAGTATGAGAATAAATACTGGCTCATGCTGGATGAGAAGGAGACAAAGAGAGTCTATCCTGTCAAAGAAGTGAGAGTGTAAGTGCTTTTAAGTTTTTGGGCTCTCCAAGTAGGGTCACATCCCCCTCCATATGTGCTAAGGGATAGTATAGATGTAAAATCCCACTGTTGCTGATGAGTCCTGTCACACCTCCGTTAGTGTGTAAAGCCTCAATAGCTGGAGTGGTTTTCTGTGTTTGTTAGTTAACTCAAAGCAATGCTGTTAGATGGTTTAGTTCTCATCACCATTGTCACACTGGCCTTCAGCTGCTTCCAGTTTCCTTCTTGGTCTTTCCTTTATGCCACAAGGCAGTGCTACAGAAGGGTAGTTTCCCTTTCTGCTTTACTTCTCATAGTGAGAGGAGAATCTAGTCCTCTATTTTAGGCTTAAATTTAGTTTGAGATTGAAGGAGCCTTGCCAACAGCAATGATGCTGAGTGCATTTCAGAGAGGTCACCAGGGCTCCAGGCTGGGCAGGAGTTTTTGACAGGTTTGTCCTTGGCAGGATCTGTGGCTAATGCCTCTGGGATTCCGCCTCCTGTAGACCTGCAACCTGTACCTCATTCACTGAAAAACTTTATTCTTTTGACTGCTTTCAGGGAAGAGATGAAGTGGAGAAAATGGGCAGATGACTGGCTTGTTCACCTCATCTCACCCAATGTTTATCGAACCCCCAAAGAGGCCTTGGCATCTTTTGATTACATTGTCCGTGAGGGGAAGTTTGGCCCCTTGGAGGGTCTCTTTGCCAAGTATGTGGGGGCTGTTGCCATGTTCTTCGTGAGCAAGAGGTTGAAGAAGAGGTTGGTATCACTGAGCACCAATTACATGAGAGGAGGAATAGCTCCTTAACCTCCCTAGCTGTGAACCCAAGGTGTCAGAGAGCAGAACCTCAAGAGTTTTAAGCTGAACCATTTAATACCATGTGAGTAACAGCTGTACTTCTTAACTAGAGGTACTGAACCCCTCTGCTCATCCACTATTTAATTACTGACTCTCCCCTTCACTCTGAAATACCTCCCTAATTCCCAAGCAAAGACCAGCCCGTAAGGCAAGAGATGATAAAAGGTTAATGAAAGAAACGAACGCATGTCTTCAAACTGGTTCTTCTCCTTGTCCAGACACAACCTTCGAGATGATGTCCGAGAAGACTTATATGAAGCAGTGAACGAGTGGGTAAAAGCTGTTGGCAAGCACCGCCTGTTCATGGGTGGGAACCACCCGAACCTTGCTGACCTGGTAAGGGGCTCATCCCTGCAGTTCCTGTCAGGTGTGGCACAAATGCCCCTGCTCCCCATCCCTGTGAAGTGTTCGTACACAGGCAGAGAAGTTGAGCTATGTGAGGTACATTGCCCGTGTTCTTTGTGCCAGTAATACAGTTCCCACATGGAATTTTTGCCTGTCGCTTTACATTAGGATTACATGTGTTGTTTTCCTCCAGAGAAATTTTTCCAAATATAGAACCTGCAGTTCCCATCTGCAGGTGGATGTTACTCATCATGTGGAATCATGATAAAAACAAGTCACAAGCCAGCACACTGCTCTGGCTCGTGGATGCTGATGAGTAAACCTCACAGCTGCACAGGTGTTACTGCTCTCAGTGCTGCTGGGGTTTACTCTGCAGGCAGCAGTGCAGAGTGGAGCAGGATTCATCCCCTGCACCAGCAGTTCTTAGAATACAGGTGAAGCATTCCATGCCAGGGCTTGATGCAGAGATAGGATTAACTTTTGCCCCATAACTGCACATGGATCCTGATCTTTTCTTACATGTTTCCTCATGGGAAACATGTATATTCTTAGCTACTTTTCTGCTGTTCATTCTTCTGTGCTAATCAGAGCTGTGAAGTAGATGGCAGGACAGGGTAAGAGCCTTACTGCCTTGGCTGTTGAGGCACTTGCACCCTGAGACATCCCCCACTGCTCTTTCAGAGTTGGTTTAATCCTTATGTTCTGTCACAGGCTGTGTATGGGGTCCTCCGGGTCATGGAAGGGCTGGAAGCCTTCGATGACATGATGGCTCACACCAAGATACAGCCTTGGTACCAGCGCATGGAAGAAGTCATTCAAACAACTGGAGGTGCAATCTGATGCCAGCTGCAGCTGCCTCCCTGAAGTACTTGCATGGTGATAACTTCAGAAGAAATGGCTTTTATTTTTGGAGTTGAAAGGACTGGTCACACCTAAAGGACTGACATGAGGGCACAGAGACCACCCCGTTCAGATCATCAAGTCGCAGTGACAGAAGGATCCAGCAGGATAAGGATGAGGACAAGTGAAAGGAAGGTATCTTGGATGCTGCTGGAAGGGAGAAGGTGTAAAGTGAAGAATGCAGCACATAGGCTTCTTTTAGGCAAGAGCCATCCTCAAAGTAGGTTACTGTAAAAGCAAGATACTCTTAGCTGGTGTTAGAGCTATATCAGATGTGATAGGTCTGAGCGGCTTGTCTTCCACTACTCACCCATGTCATCTGAACTGTTTTCCTGACTGATACACTGGATACTAGTTTTTAAGTGACAATTTTTTCTGCAATAGAATCATGTAAGCCCCGTGCTGAGGGAACTGGAGCAATCCAGGGCACTGGGGAAGGCCCCCTTCCTGTGACAGCAGCAATGCTGCCCTCAGCAGGGTGCGTTCTTTCACTCTTCCATGTAAACGGTTCTCTCAGGACTTGATTCTGTACCGTCTGCAGGGGTAAAGGCTGGCTTTATTCTGTGCCTTTTGTGAGATCTGAGTTCCTACCTTACACCTGAAGAGCACACCCTACACAGAAATCACTGGTGCAAAGCAGTCATTGGAAAGACTTGTCTTGCTTGAGATCTCTCTGGAATATCCCTGAAGATGAGTTTGTTCTTGTTTCAGGAAAAGAAGGATTAAGGCCTGGCTGCATGGCCAGGTGCTCTATAGATGTTTCTGCCATGCAAGAGTAACAAAGTTGTTGCCATTGGATTAAGAACTGTCCCTGTGCAGTGAAGTCTACTGAGCTGTGCTGGGGAGAATCATAGAGTGGTTTGGATTGGAAGGAACCTTAAATATCATCTTGTTCCAATCCCCTGCCATGGCCTGGGACATCTTCCACTGTCCCAGGTCGCTCCAGGCTGGCCTTGAACACTTCCAGGGATGGGGCAGCCACAGCTTCCCTAGGCAACCTGTGCCAGAGCCTCACCACGCTCACAGGCAAGAATTTCTCCCCAAAATCCCATTTAAACCTGCCCTCTGTCAGTGTGAAGCCATTTCCCCTTGTCTTGTCACTCCAGGCCCTTGTCAAAGTTCCCCTCCAGCTACAGAACACACCACCTACTTGTCAGTAAGAGAAAATGTATGTTTGAATGTGAGTGATCCTCCGCACAGCCCAGGGCTTCAGTATCCTTAATTATCACCCTGATCAAGGTCTGTTTCTCCAAAAGAATGGGCAGATTTCAGGGAGTCTGGTTTGTTGTGGTATTTCAAGTCAGCTGAAGGTGGTTTGTAATACAGCTGCCTGTAGTGTGGGGTTGGGGGGGGTCACCCTTACTGGGTATAAAAGTGGTGGTGATAGAGGTTTGGGGTTTTTTTCTGAGTGTAGGACTAATTCCAAATTCAGTTATGATCTGATATAGAGGAGAGAAAGAAAATGTTTACAGTAAAAACAGCTGTGTGGCTGCATAGACAGGAGGTTGAAGAAAACCTTTATGATAATTTTGGTGTCTATCTCTAAACTTAAGAGGGAGGAAGTGAGTTTGATGCTGAATGAGGATTTGAAGCATCAAGGGCTCAGCAATGCTGCTTCTCCTTGCTGTGCTGTGCTGCATGACATCAGTCCTCTCAAGTATCCATCATGCTAGTATACTGATAATACTACATGAAATAAAGGTGGTTTCAGGACTTTGTATCATCTCTTATAGAATGCTAAGGAGTTGGAATGGACCTTAAAGAATATGTAGTCCAAACTCCCTCCTCCTAGAGCAGATTACTCAAGGCCTTATCCAGCCTGGCTTTGAACACTGCCAGGGCTGGGGCATCCACACCCTCCCTGGGCAACTTATGCCAGTGTCTTACCATCCTCCCAGGAATGAACTTTTTCCTAATATCTAATGTAAACTTCCCCTCTTTCAATTTGTACCCATTACCCCTTGTCCTGTCAGTGCAGTTCCTGATGAAAGGCCCCTCTCCGGCTTCCCTGTGACCCCTTCACATCCTGGAAAGTTGCTGTGAGGTCTTCACACCACCTTCTCTTCTGTAGGCTGAGCAGCCCCAGCTCCAGCCGTCCTCTTAACTCCGCGGCCTCCTCCGGACTCGCTCTAGCACTTCCACGCCCTTCTTATGCCGGGGACACCAGAACCGGCGCCACCTTTGAGCCACGAAGACAATCCAATCACCCAGCACTTCCTCCTCCCTTCGGCCATTCCC
>VXAU01001757.1:0-97244 GCA_013399695.1 Formicarius rufipectus | reverse complement strand
GCCCCTGGTGCTGCCGCCTGCCCCCGCCCTCCCCGCACGGCCGCACCACCGCCGACAGCCAGCTGAGATGGCTGCGGACCCCGCGCGGAGCCAGCAGCTGGTGAGCGCAGGGACGGTCCCCCCTGACCGAGGGTGTCCCTTCTCCCCAGGGGTGTCCCCTCTTGCCTGAGGGCNCTGTGCTGCATGACATCAGTCCTCTCAAGTATCCATCATGCTAGTATACTGATAATACTACATGAAATAAAGGTGGTTTCAGGACTTTGTATCATCTCTTATAGAATGCTAAGGAGTTGGAATGGACCTTAAAGAATATGTAGTCCAAACTCCCTCCTCCTAGAGCAGATTACTCAAGGCCTTATCCAGCCTGGCTTTGAACACTGCCAGGGCTGGGGCATCCACACCCTCCCTGGGCAACTTATGCCAGTGTCTTACCATCCTCCCAGGAATGAACTTTTTCCTAATATCTAATGTAAACTTCCCCTCTTTCAATTTGTACCCATTACCCCTTGTCCTGTCAGTGCAGTTCCTGATGAAAGGCCCCTCTCCGGCTTCCCTGTGACCCCTTCACATCCTGGAAAGTTGCTGTGAGGTCTTCACACCACCTTCTCTTCTGTAGGCTGAGCAGCCCCAGCTCCAGCCGTCCTCTTAACTCCGCGGCCTCCTCCGGACTCGCTCTAGCACTTCCACGCCCTTCTTATGCCGGGGACACCAGAACCGGCGCCACCTTTGAGCCACGAAGACAATCCAATCACCCAGCACTTCCTCCTCCCTTCGGCCATTCCCACCCCTGAGCTGCAGCAGCGGGGCTGGGGCTGCGGGCGCAGCGGGCGGGACAGAGGGGGCTGAGGAGCGGGACGGTGGAGCGGGCGGAGGGTACGGAGCGAAGCAGGGAGGGCGGAGGATCGGGCGGAACGGGGCGGTGGAGCGGGACGGCGGAGTGGGGCGGGATGGACCGGAGCAGCGGGACGAGGGGAGGAGCGGGTGGGACGGAGGGGCCGGAGCGGAGCAGCGGATCGGGGCAGGGGGCGGAGCGGCCGCCGGGCGGCTGGCGCGGGCCGGGGCGGTTCCGGNGAGCCCCGGGTATTGCCCCCAGTCCTGCCCGCCCTGAGGGCGCGGCGGAGCCACCGCGCTCCGGGTAACGGCGGCGGGCGTTGGGAGCAAGGCCTGCCCTGCCCTGCGTTGCCTTGCCTTGCCTTGCCTTGCCTTACCCTGCCTTGCCTTGCCTTGCCTTACCCTGCCTTGCCTTGCCTTGCCTTGCCTTGCCCTGCCCTGCCCGGCCCGGCCCTCAGAGCGAACCCGGGGCAGCCACAGGTGCCTTGGAAAGGCTCCAGAGCCGGCACGGAGGAATCAGAGCCTGGGAGGGCGCCTGGTTGCCAGGCAGACGCCGTGACAGCGTCTGGGTCTCACCCGCGCTGACTCCAAAGCCCTGTTAGTGCTGGGCCTGCGGGGAGTTCAGCCCTTCCTCGGACGGATAAAGATGATTCGAACACCCGGCGGCATTTGGGGTTGTTCATAGCTGGAAACTGGGGAATCCCTTCCCTTCAGAAAGCTATCACTTCCTGTTCCTGAATTAAGGGAAGTACTGCGGTGTGCCTTAAAAACTGCAGTTCGAATTGGGAGGGTTGTAACTGAGTAACACTGTCATGTAATGGGACAAAACATTGACATTGTTTAAAGCAGCTTTCATCATCGGTGTGTGAGCAGTTACGGCCTCAGTTTCCCTCATCCTGTGTTTGTCAGGGAAAGCCAAGGCACACCAACTTTTGTTGTTTGGGTTCATACATTTGATGTGTTTGGGCCTGTGGGTTGCCTTAAATCAAAAGGATGTTCAGAAACCGGTACCTTTTCCTCTTAGTCTTTTTATTATTTCTGTATCAGGTGTCTTTCATCCCTCAATGAGGAATCGACTGCAACCTCTGGACAGAACACAGTGTCCAGAAAACTTAAAAGCTTGAAAGTAACTGTAAGTAATTTTGCCTAGGCTGACAAAATCCTTTCTGCCACAATCAGATTTGTGCTGCTGGTGGGTTTCTGTAAGATTTGCATTATGCCATTACATCAACTGCTCCAAGATGATGACTGGAACCTTGTGTCTCTAGGCTTTTCTGTGTTGTGTTAGGTATGGGTTAAGGTGTTTTTCTGGAAATTAAAGAAAACCTGTGATCCAAAGGCTTTTAAGGATTTTTTTTGCTTCAAAAATAAAGTTAAGCATGTATGAAGGAGTTTATAGGTTCAGAGTTCTAGGATGGAGTGGTCTGATGGTTTCCTGCTGGATTTTCTTAACTATTAAATTGATTCTCCTCCCCTCTTCATAATCAGGTTTTGTTGGTTGTGGGAACCCTTGATTTACTTGCTTGCTTTAAGACCTTGTACTCCAATGACTCTGACAGGCACCCACTTTCACTCCAGCTGTGTTTGCTCCTCAGTAACCAGGTTAAAAGCAGAAAATCCTTGATGCAGAGGTCTTGTTTGTGTTATTCTTGGCTTTACAGAGGAACAGCGTGCTGTTCAAAATGGCAGATGCTACTGAAAGAAAACTGGCACAGAGGGAAATGTTGTTATTTCCAGTTTCCTTATTCACAGGTTTCCCTTCATTGTATTTCCCTTTCCCATTTGTGGGAGAAGAGCCATGAAGAACCGTTCCTCATCTCCCCCTTTGCACGTCCATGTGGATGAAAACACCCCTGTCCATGTCCATATTAAAAAGGGGCAGAAAACCACACCTGCAAAATGCCAGGTAGGAGCGTGTACCTGGTTGTTTAGAAGGGCTGCAAAGAGGAAGGTGAATGGCCCTAGAAACATCACAAAATATTGCAGGTCTGTTTTGCTGTTGTGTTAGGACTGTAAGATTTGAATTCATATGGAATGGTGAATTTGCAGTGACACATTTTCTGTGTTTGAGGTGATTTCAGTATGATATAGAATGTATTGTTACTTTCCATGTTCTTGTGAGGAGTGTTGTTTCCAATGTGATACAGTTTGGAGGATGTTTGTTTTTCCTTTTTTTTCGCTGGGTCTGTGTCCTGATAATGTTATTTTTTGGCTTCATTCCTATTTTTGTAAGAAAGTTTTGGAGAGAAGTAATACTTAGGCATTTCAAATTGTATCTGGATTGTATTAAAATAAATGTGCCTAGAAAAAGGGTCTGAATTCAAACAGTCTTCTGGCACTAAGCACACTCTCTGCTGAGCTCTGCAGCAGAGAATCTTTCCCCAGCCTTATCCACAGGAGGCAGAAGGCAATATTGAAGTTCCAGCTATCCCATACCCTCTTTTGTAGCTAGATATTTTTAGAAAGTGGTTTGAAAAAGGTGCTGGAAGTTGCCAACTCATTCTGCTTATCTGCAAACATCCTGTTTTAAGCCCTCTATTAATGTGTTTGTTGCTAACAGGAAATGTCATAATGGGTTAAAATGACATAGTGAAATCTATGACTCCTGTTGATTAATTGCCTATAGGGAATGTTTAGAATGCCTGATTTTTCTCTAAGGTTAGAATTGTGCAAGAACTCTTTAATTTTGCTTCTGTTAGAACAGCTTGAGTGCAACAGTAATAAATGTGAGTCTGTTAGTTGATTGGAGGGAAAAACACTTAAGGGGCTTTCCATAATCAACCATGGTATCAAATGATATAGCTGCTGTTTTGTGGTATGACTCTGGGATGGAGAAGGGCTCTCCCAGGGCTCTCTCATGTCCTAGTCATACTCTCAGTTTAGTGCACAATAACCTTTCCTTCTGGCTGATGTCACTTTTCTCTGGTGGCTGCTGCCTTATCTCACCTGATGCATCCCATGAAACACTATCAATATTGATCTTTCATTTGGTCTCACAGCATTAAATATTGTGAAAGGTTCTTTGAAAGTCTGTAATGGATTCTCTTTGCTCTTTCTTTGGCAGAAGCAAAAGGCAAGAGCAAAAGAGGATGGTGTGCGAGCCGTCCGGGTGAAAACCAAGGCCCCGTGGATGCCCCCAGGCAAAGCTCATGCCCGTGATACTGCCTTGAAATGGGAGGTACAGGTGGTTTTGCTCTTTAAAACAAACTTTCAGGTTTCTCTGGGGTTGAAGAGAGGAGTTGTGTAGTGAGAGAGCTGGGCAGATCTGAAAGAAGGCTGCTGTCACTTGTCATCTATTTGAATTGTCTTCTGTATATCTTTTCACTTCTTAATACAGTTAAACTGGGAATTCATAGGCAGCCTGTGGCCATATCATGCTTTTGTGCCTCCATAAGCCAGACACATTTGTTTGTTTACTGTAATTTTACTAGTGCCCTCCAAATCTCATCTGGAGGCTCAGCGAGGGCCTGCTGGTCTCAATCTCTTCCAGGGCACAGAGCATTTGTGTAGCATTGTATAGTATTTTCTTTCTCATGGATTGATGGTTCTGCCTGTTGGATTCCTGGCACTTCATAGATGAGGATTTGAACTTTGGTTTTCCTTCTTTTTCTGTTGTACTCTTTGTGCATTCTTGACCTTTCCCACATGGAAATGGAAGAGCTGCTTACAAACCTTTTTTTTCTCTACTTTGCTGCAGTGATGTGACCTGATCTTTGGTTTTGGCAATATTAGGTTTAGAATACTATTTAAGATAGTATTTTAAATGCTATTTATAATGCTATACTAAAAAAATCCTACCCTTTATTTTCTGCCAGGGATCAAATCAGCACCTGGAAATCACACCAGATTCCGAAAGAATGCAGTCAGTGCTGCGCCTGAGCGACCTCTCTACAGATGATGACGACAATGGTTGCTCCAAAATGAACAAATATGAAAAGAAGATAGACAACCTGATGAACATGGTGGGAACACTGAAGAAAGAGGTAAGGAGACAGTGTAAAGACCTACTGACTTGGCTTTTAGCTGATCCTTTGACGAGAGGAGGCTGGAATCAAGTCTTACTGCCATGGAAGGCTACCCAGGCTGTGTGGTAGCTTGCTTGAAAATAAAAAGTCAGTCTGAGTTGTTTGGAAGGGCTGAGCTATCTTAGTGAGAAATTCCCTAAGCTGCACTATGAAGCAAAACATTATTCATTTAATAAGGTATTTATGTGCTTTAGTTTCTAAATAATATCTTTTCTGTCTGAGCCCAAAATCTGAAAACTGGTCGCTCCAGAAAGTGAAAAATATGGTGTGTTGATGTTTTATTGTCAAAGAATCCCCTTATTCCAGAAAATCATTTCTTATGATTCTGTTTCAAAATGTGCAACCCAGTGATGTGTTTTCCAGATAAATAGGGTCTTATGTACTTGACACCACTTAAAAAATGGGTAGAAGATATTCCCAGGTCTCATAAGATGTGTCATGGTGGGAATGGACTGCATTTTTAGCTCCAAGTTAACACTGAGAGTAGCAAATCCTGAGTTACTATTTTACTCAAAAGTATGTGAAGTTCAAATCAGTGAACAAAAAAAGGATTTGACTGAAGTCGATTCTTACATCAAGGATCTTCCATTTTATTTATGCTACAAAATTTATTGGAGTTAGTTGCATGATTGTAAAACAAAGAGCAATTTGAGAATCATTAAGGTTGGAAAGGACCTCCACGATCACACAGTCCAACCTTTGACTGATCCCCACCCTGTCCCCCAGCCCAGAGCACTGAGTGCCACATCCAGTCATTCCTTGGACACCTCAGGGATGGGGACTCCACCACCTCCCTGGGCAGCCCCTTCTGATGCCTGACAACCCTTTCAGTGAAGAAATTCCTCCTGATGGCCAACCTGAACCTCCCCAGCTTAAGGCCCTTTCCTCTTGTCCTGTTACTTGTTACCTGGGAGAAGATACATTCTTTGATACTTTCAATGAGTTAATTGAATTGTAATGGTTTGTTAATTGAATTTTAACGTTTCGTTATTTGGCATGTGGATTCTGTGTATCACTTCAAAAGCACCAGGTCCGTTTGCTTTCAATATCTTCAGGTCAAGCTGCAGAAAATGGAGGAACAGGAGCAGATGGCAAAGCGTCTCCTTGAGGAGCAGAAAGAAGAACTGCACGAGGTCACCCAAGAACTGGTAGAAACGGAACACGAGAACACGCGGCTCAGGCGCAACATCGAGCGCATCAAGGAAGAGAAAGACCTGACTCTGTAAGAAACCTGCACTTGCCACTCTTCCTGCACTAGTGGCGTTCACAGGGCACCTCCTTTTATGGCTGACATGGTTTGAGATAGTAGTTGAGAATTTTTGACTTTTATGAAAATCATACAGAGACAGGAGTGACAGACCCTGAGAGGACAGAGCCATGGGCTTTTTTTCTTGGTGATCCTGAAGGTCTGCAAGTCTGACATTTTTGCATCTGTTTTATGTCTAAAGAACCAGGGGAGCTTGTATCTCCAGCGGGACACTAGTGTTTTAAGAGAGTTAGTTTTATTTTTTCCTTAGGAGAGATCACTTGCAAGTTAATGCTGTGTATTCCTTTTTCAGAAAACTGTGTGTGCTTCTGAGATTACAAGCCCTACCTAAAACATTTGAGCTGTATATCTTTTTGTGCTTCTCTGTTTCATGTTTGGCCATTTGGACTCTTATTCCTGGTGTGGTTGAAGTGCCCAGAAAAAGCAGAGCATTGTGTTTTGGGTTTAGTGGTGTATACAGGCTTTGGGATAAGCCTGGTTTGTCCTCTCTAAATTCCTGTTTCATGGCTATGATCCTAGGAAACTTCTGTTGTCTGCTTATTGCCTTCTTTCAGAACAACTTCCACACTGAAAGAGGGCAAATCTGAAGTAGATTTTGTTTAGAGTTTTTGTCCTCTGATTTGTTTTTTTTTATGAGTTTTAACTAAGTCAACTATGTATGAGTAGTGGCTGCTACAGCTGCCAAAGCTTCTTGTTTCTCTAAAGGCTGAATTCTCCTTGCAGGCTCCAAAAACAGTGCTTGCTGCAGGAGAAGGAGTGTTTGATGTCCAAGCTGAGTGAGGCAGAAAGGGATGGAGCAGCAGCTGCCAGGCAGATCCATGCCCTGAAAAACACAATTGGGAGACTCAACATTGTAGGTGTCATCCTTTTTTGTTCTTGCCTTCACTGCATTGTCCTGTTATATAATTGTCTTAAAGTTGTAATGTTACAGTTGTTGATCCAGCAACACGTAAGGAAAAGTGGAGGGATTTAACATCCTTAAGGTGTTTTCTAGTTTGGTTTGGAAGTGGGGTGTTTTTTTGCATCATTCAGACACCTTCTGCACACATGGTACTGCCTGTTGCACTGCTTGCTGGTATCAGCTTCATACATTAATGCCATGTGAACTATTATTTTTGTTTCCTTCTGCTTGCTTATTTTGGTTTTGTGGCCTTTGATTATTTGGGGATTTTGTGTTCTGTTTCTGGTATCTTTGGTCGTTTTTTTGTTTGGTTGTTTATTTGTTTTGAGTTTGTTTTTCCTCCAGGAGAAACACATGAGCAGCACAGACATTAATGCGCTGACAAGACAAAAAGAGCTGCTGCTCCAGAAATTGAGCACCTTTGAAGAAACCAACCGGACACTCCGGGAGCTCCTGGCAGAGCAGCAGAACCGGGAGGTGAGCACCTGGCTCATCACAGAAGACTCTGTTGTCCCGTGGCTGAAAGGGAATTTTGAGTTTGAAAGCTTTGTACTCTTTTTTTTTTTTCCCCCAGCCCTGCTGGTGACCCTTCAACCTGTAACTGTTGGTTAGAGCTTTTGTTTGTTTGTTGTGGGTTTTTTTTGGTGTGTTTTTTTGGTGGTTGGTTGGTTGGTTTTTGGTGTTTTGTGTTTTTTGTGTGTTTTATTTTGGGTTTTTTGTTTGTTTGTTTGGTTGGTTTTTTTGTTTTGTTTTTGTTTTGTTTTGTTTTCCTTTATCCCTGCCTACTTCATAGAGTAAGACTGAGTTTTCTGCTGTGAGGATGTTAGAGCCTCTGAGTCTTTGGTATGAAAAGGTTCAGGTACTGCTGTGTTGCCAGCTGTGTCTCCTCTGGATCCAGCTGTATCTGCTGATCCTGCTGGTCTCAAACGTTACCGCTGCACTTGCATTGCCTGGAGAATGAGGACTTATTGTGACCTTAGCTAATGGGAGCCTAGGAATATTCAGAACTTTCTTTTGGTAGCCTCTGAGAGCAATAACAGAGAAATTGTAAACAATTATGTGTTGCTTGTACAGAACAACTCTATATTGCTTGTGAGAGAAATGCAGAAAGGAAATTGCTATCCCTTTCTGTAGTTTATATTCCATTTCAGTAGAAGCTGTCTGATGGTAAGTCATCTCAGCCACCTCAGTGAGGCTGGATAGAAGGTCTGAATTCTTCCACATGACTTTCCCTGAGTAGTGGGAGAATTCAGAAGGATCTTATATTGTCATCATGCTTTGTATTTTAACCTTTTACTGAGATGTAGAAAAGCTTTCTGAGATGTATGGTACATAAGATATTTAGCAAATTTGATGCTTCTGGATATCTTCTAAGAATTACTGCTGCAGCTGGGAAGAAATGGTTAATTTGCCCAGTTCCATTTAAAATTCTATATAAAATTTTATTAGTAAACAGTTTTTATTGTGTGTTTATTTTATAGAGGGATGCCCAGAAGATCCTGGATCGGCAAGCGGTGCTGCTGAAAAGGCTGACTGAGTCAGATGCAGAGAATATGGTAAGCAAACCACAATTTCTCTTTTTTAATTATAAAGCAGAGAGATAAAAAATGACAAGCCTTTCTTTGTCTTGTCACATCTTACAGTAGTGCCCTTTAGATCAAGAAAGAATTATTTTAGCTTTGCTGTTAATCAGAGCCACTATATTGCTCCTCTGGTTAACAATCTGCATTTCAAAGTGGGCAGATTGTCATTGCCTTTGAAATCTGGGGGTTTAGAATGGGGATAGCTTTTTGTGTCAGCTCCTGTCACTGAATGAGTGAGTGACCCCCTGCCAGTTTTTGTTCATCTCCTTACCTGAGAACTGAATTTATTTATTGCCAGAAGTTATAAAACTTGCTGTGAGACATAGGTAATGCCCTTTTCAGTCTGTGGGTTGTATGATCCTGTCAGATCCTTTCTTGACTGGGTATCCTATGCTCTGTTACACAGCTGTGTGTGTATCCCTTTTGCTTCCTACCTGAGGAAATGCAGCCTGCTTTTCTGGGGATGAGGGTGCTGTTGTTGTGGATATCAGACTGCTGTGGATCAGAGACTCTTGGGAAGGAGGCAGCTACACCTCTTGCCTTCCACCTGCCATCCTAAAGGTGTTTGTTACCGAATATCTGAATGGTATTTGTTTTTCCAGCAACTTCAGATCAAGCTTCAGGAAAAGGAAAAAGAAGTAGACAGTCTCATCCTTCAGATACAGTCAGAGAAGGTAGTTTCCTTTTTCTATTTACCCCTCTCTTCTCCACCTTCCAGTTCTGTAGAACCACAGACAGTCCAGTCACAGGCATAGATAGGCAGAATTCCCCTTGGGCTTGGGCTCTGAATTGCCATTCAGTTTAAGGTTCTGTTGGTTCTCAATGACAAATTCCAGTCTGTCCCTCTATTTAAGAAGTAAAAGGGGAATGCAGTGGAAGAGATCAGATATGAAGGATATTTTGCCCGAGAACATACCTTCTAGGCCAGTCATTCACATCTGTTGTAAAGTAAATGGCTGCTCATTTATTCCCTATTTTATTGGTCTAGAAGAGCTGGGAGGATTCCTTTGAGGGAAGTGGCTGGAGGTGGCTGGAGATCATTCAGTAAAATGACCTGAGACTATTGCATACTGTAAAGTGTTCCTTCTATTAGCTTGCTGAGGAAATGGGTATGTCTTGCTCCTTCTAATCTAGGATCAGGCAAAGAAAGTAGCCGAACTCTCCAAAGCTCTGGAGACTATGAAAGCCCATTGTCAAGCCCAGCTGCGAAACAAAGAAGCTGAGAACAACCGTCTGACCACCCAGATCCGGGTAGGTCCGCCCCGCTCCCTGGGGACTGGCTCTTCCTTCGGTCTCAGGAGCTGACCTGGCTGACGAGGGAAGTAGCACCACCATCTCACTGGGGCTGCCTGACTGAAGTATTGGCTCGTGGTGTTTGTTACTAACACACAGCATCATTTTCAAATTAAGGAACAATAGAGAATTCTCTTCACTAGAGGTGTGAGGCGAAACCTTAGCCTTAAGGTCTATGTGCATTAATTACATTTTCTTTTTCCTGAGTTAATTACTATGTAATTATTTAAAAGATGGCTTTTTGTTTAGTCAAGCATCAAGACAAATTGACAACTATTTAATTTGTTTTCTGGGGAAAATGCTGTGGTGTGAGTTCCAGTTTGGTCATATTCATGCTTGTTTTCTACACTACGAATGAGGAAGAGAAAGTTTTCCTGGTTTATCTTGTTCAGAGTGTTATATTTAACATTTGTATTGATGCTGGGATGATGAACATAAATGGTGTAGAGGAGCTTTAATCTGTTTACGTGATAGCCGCATAAAGCAACATAATTATATGCAAACATTTCAGTTAATAAAAAGAATGTCCTCAGGTAGATCAAAAGACTGTTTGGTCAGGAGAGGAAATCAATGTTTTAGGGAGCAGCTTACAAAGGAAGAAGGGAAAACCCTTGGAAAAAGAGGAAGACATGTTATGCTGCTGTCCCTTTCAGCATTAGAACAGAATTGTTTACGTGAAACCTGATTGCAAATACCTCCAGCCTGAAGGCTTGTTCCTGGCTCTCACCAGCATTTCTAGGAAATCAGTTGCTGCTTTGGCTTTGCAGGTGTAATCTGGGTGTTTTTCCATGGGGTGTGTTTGGTTCCCCCTGCAGAATATGGAGCGCAATGAAGTTCAGCTTAGGGCAGATTTGGATCTAGTCATGGACCAGCTAAAAGAGCTGAGGCAGAAGGGAGATGGTGACAAAGAGGCCCTGAAGAAAGCTGTCCGTGCACAGAAGGAGAGGGCAGAGCGGAGCGAGGAGTATGTGCAGAAACTCACTACCCAGCTGGCAGAAAAGGTACTGCTGCAACAGGGGGAGAGGCCTCCTTTCAGGTCATGCTTCTAAATCCATGACTTCTGGTAGCAGCCTGCTACATCTCTGTATATTGTCTGCGTGTACCACGTCCAGGGAGGCTTTTGTACCCTTTTCCTCATGTGTTTCCCTTGTCTGACAGGACAACTGTATTGCTGAGGCTCGGTCCAATCTTGAGTCCTGGAGGAATCGCTGCAACAAAGCAGTAAAGGACAAGGGTGACCTTGAATTGGAGGTTGTTGGACTGAACAGGTTAGAATAAAATCAGTTTGGAGAAAAAAGCATGAGTTCAAAGTTCAAGGATCATTTAATTGCGTTTAATTGAATAATAGCATTGAAGTGAAGCATTTAATTGGATGGCTTGTAAATAACGAAGCAAAACAAGCACTGCCTGAGGGCTAGAGCAGAGTTTGGAGAGGCGGAGAGAGACAGATGTGACTCCTGCTGCTGATCTGCCACTGCAAAGGCAGACTCTTTAAGGGTTTGCTGACCCTTAAAACTCTGTTCCTTTGCTGTTTTTGAAATGCTGTGAAAGAATATTATTTTTCTTTTGAGACCTGTTTGAGAAACTAATTGAAGATGTTAATAGATAAGCAGTATCTCTTGTATAGTATAGTGTATATATATATATATAAAAAAATTTGTATATATATGTAAGTATAAAGTTGATGCAAATTTTGTTGTGAAGGTAAATAAACATGTTGGTATCACTGCAGTGCAGTTGTTGCTGCAGGAAAAAGTAGGGAGGTGTGAGATAAGAGTGGCACTTCTTTCTCCTGTGTATCTTTGAGACAATTCACTTGAGCTGCAGGGGGACAACTCCAGTTAATTTCTAGGAGGTATAAGAAGATTGAGGTAGTAGAACAGTGTAACAGGAAATGTGCATACATGACTGGAGGAGGAAAAGGGAAGGATAGGGAAAGGCCATGTTTCTGAAGCTAGTTTTCAAGGGTTAAGAGTCTTATTCTTGTCACGGAAGGATTGATTTTTCTCTGTGTGTGGCAGCCGTGTGGCAGACTTGATGGAACAGCTGGCAAAGATGGAAGAAAAGATGCGGGATGACAGGCAAGCTTTGATGGATAAAGTGCATCAACAGACTGCAGAGAACAATTCTTTGAGGAAAGAAAATGAGCATCTAAAGGTCAGTGTCTCTAAGGGTTTGAAGATTGAATGCTAGGAGGAAAAGAAGGAGAAATTGTAACAATACTGAGAACAGAGTCGAATTGCACCCATTTCCTCTACTCTGTTTCAAACCAGTTTCATGTAACCTGAGTATAACAGGGCAGGTGTGCTGGGAGGAGCCAAAGGAAGTGCACATTCTGGAAGAACTGGGTTTCTTCCATATTTTAGCTAGGAATATCTCCAGCCCAGGTACTGTTTCATCTAGCTGGCATCTTACATCTTGCCCTTATATCTTCATGCCGCAGGGAACAAACAGCTGTATCATACAAAGAGAATGGTAATCACCAGAACAAGCAAAAGAGCTGGAATATTTCTCCTCTTGTCCCTCACCACTGTGATTTTGTGGATGACCTACATCATTTTCTTCTTGGAAAGCTAGGAATCAATCCAAATAAGGGGTGTTCCTAATCCAAGTAGCACGGGTACTGGAAGTGGAAGGATGGCATGTCCATCTCAAACCCGTGTGCTCTGCTGATGGGAATTTGGCACTCCACTGAAGTCTGGGAAGTTTTGGCAACTTGCATGGGCAAAAATCGATTTTGTTAATCTAAACAACGTTAGACAGCTCATGTGGCATGTGCTTCCAAGTGCTCAATGGCAAATGTTTTGCTTTTTTTCAGACTGTTGTGCGCCCTCTGGAGGAGAAGTTGGTCCAAACACAGATGGAACGGCAACAGCTGCAGAACTCAGTCAAGGAGTACGAAGGGGTGATCGCAAACTACACAGCACAGGTAGGCATCACCTCAGAACTTCCAACCCTTGCACAAAGGGATTTTCTCCCTCCACTGCGGCTTATTCTGTAATGCCTTAACCATCCACTCAAGCAGTTTTAGTTACTCCAAGGCATTGCTATATATATATTACAGGTAATTATATCTATAACTACATATGACAAATAAAGTCTGGATTTTTTTGAATGTCCAGGCAATGAAGGCCCAAGAAGAAGCAAATGCACTGGCAGCAAAACTGGAGAAGAGTGAGAAAGAGAAAAAAGCAATAAGGGACGAACTGGAGAAGGAGCTTGAACTGGTAACTGTTCCTCTAAAGACATATGTTATAGACATTCATGGATATTGGTGGTCTGAATGTAGCAAAACCCAGCTGGGAATAGGAAATAAAAGGCTTATTTTGTTTGCCTTTTCCATTAATTTTTATCAGGATTTGTTCAGTAATTTTTTCAGAATGTACATTTAACAGCTTCTTTTTCACTATATGGCATTCTTGGAGTGTTTAAATGATTAGTGTGTCCTTTGCTGCAGAAATAGTGGTTTAGAACAGTGGACTAGGTAGGGTTTACACCATTGTCTGATGTGAAATGGCTGGCCTCAAAAAAAGACCTTGTACTTCTAGTAAAATTGAAGCCCAGGATCCAAAATACTCATTCTCACACCATCCATAGGGAATATCAAATCCTAAGTAAAAGCTTTATGAAGTTGGAGAACACCTTAAGCTTTGAACTCCAGCACTGGCCAAATATCCATACAGTGTCATCATGGTTGTGGACTAACAAAGCTTCACTAAAGTTGAGAAGCTTTCTAATCTTCACCTTAGGAACACTGAAAAGTTCTCCTCATGTTCTCCTCATTGATTACAGACACGGAGGAAGTTCCAAAGCAAACTTGCTGAACTGGAAAAACTGCCTGAGATCCTGAAGTACACGGAGACACAGCTGGCACAGTGTCACGAGCAGCTGCAGAGTTACGAGAAGAAGAACACTGATCTGTGTGCCATGATTGCAGATCTCCGTCAGCTGGTAAGGGACTGGCAGAAAGTACCCATACCAGTGCTAAGCTCCACTATGGCACCAAGATGAATTCCTAATCACAGCAAGGTTCAAACTTCGTCTCTGTCCTCGTCTCTTTTTGAAAAGATTAAACGTGCACTGCAAACTAACGTTGTGTGCCATGTCTTTGTGCAAGGAGTTAGTGGCTTTACTGGTGGCATTCCTTAATATTTGTAAGGTTTCTCATGCCTTGGTGCAGAATCTTTTTGGGACATGAATAGCAGCAGTGGCAGCACTTGCTAATGCCTGGGCTTGTTTCTGTTACTTCCATCATCTTGTAAGCTTTCCCTCCTGTGGTTTTCTGCTGATGGTGCTGTCCCAACCTTGTTTTCTCACTCTGATTTCAGGTTGTTTTCCCAGTCCCTGTCTTTTGTCCCCAGAAAGACTGTGTAGGTACTGCAAGACAGTTTTGGACAGGGATGATTTCTGCAGCTGTGCCTCAAGACACAGCACATAATCTCTGTCTAACCACTTTACTCTGCTTGGTTTGGAATTATAAACCTTCCTGGTGTTTCAGGCTCTGATGCCTTCATGGTCTTCTGGCATGTTTGTGGCTGCTGTCCATGCGTGCATGCTTGGCTGTGCTTGTAGGAATTTACAGATCTGGATTTTCTTTTGGAAGAGTTTTCCCATACCTTTCCAGACTTTAACCAGCAAAACAGATGTTTAGTTGTTTCCTATCCACTGTTCCCTTTCTGAAGCTCTCCAGAAATAATGAATGGAGCATGTTTTCTTCTGAGACCTCATATGTTTTAGGTGGTTGGTCATGTGTGTGTACTCATTTACTCTATAAAGTAATTAATTCCTGTAATTTTTAGATTGAGCGCCAGGGGGACAAAATGGAGATGACAAGAGAGAGATATCAGTCTGCCCAAGAGGAGAAAAAGCAACTCACCTTGAAGGTGGAGGAGCTAGAAAGGTTAGAAATATTAGGCACTCTTGCCTTTTTAACCTTCCATTTCCATTGTTTTTACAGGGGATTGAAGCAGCTTCAGTCTTGTTCTGGTTCCTCACATGCCTCCAGGATTCTGTGCATTTGCTTGTCCTACAAGGATCTCTAATCAGTAGCTGTCCACTGAGAGTTGTGTTTGTGCAGCAGCAGCACCTGTTGTGAATGGTGTTAGATAGGATGATGGCTTAGGCAGCAGAGAAACCAGCTCCTTGTCCAATCTAGCCTGGCAATTTTGAGGTTACTAAATATTACCATATTTTTACCCATGTTTATAAATTTAGTGACAATATCTGAGAAAATGCAGGTATGTGGCTACTCTGTATGTCCTTCAATCTTAGTAATTTTGATTTGAGGACTGGAGTAGTGTTTCTTTGGGCTCTCACCTTTCAAAGGGGAATAGAACCTATGACCAAAGGAGTCAGGACCTGACAAAAAGGCAGACTGAAACACACTCCGTTTAAAATGAATAGGTTTCCTTCCCTTATTGTCTTGAACTAGAAAACTAGAGACCACGAGTGCCCAGAACATAGAATTCCTTCAGGTCATAGCAAAGCGTGAGGAGTCCATCCACCAGTTCCAGCTGAGATTGGAGGAGAAGAGCCGGGAGTGCAGCTCCTTGGCACGGCAGCTGGAGATGGCCATTGAGGATGCCAAAAAACAAGTGAGTAATTCCCTGTGTTTATGAATTCACCCCAAACTTCCCAGGCTGTGAAAGGGGAACAGCTAGAACGCTGAAAGTACCTCCTCAGGTTGTAACCAAAGCCATTAAAATCATGGTGTTCAGTGAAATACAGGTAATGGCTAGTGCTGTTTGTCAGCACTTAAAAGGTGGAAAACTGAACTCATTTTGCAACAGGAGAGAGAAAAGCACAAGGCTGAGCTGCTGCTTATGTATGAGAATGTGTCAGTTAAACTTTACAGGGCTTCTATGGGTAGTGGGGTAGGAATAAACATTCTTCCATAGACAGCTCTTTAACAAAGTTATTGTTGTGTGTAGGTGGAACAAGCTCGAGAACGAGCCATGTCTCGAGAGAGGGCAGCCCAGTCCAAACTGTTGGATTTGGAGACCCAGCTGAGTAGGACTAAAACAGAGCTGAACTTGATGCATCGGAGCAAAGACGACGTGAGTGACCTGTGGGGGATGCTCTTGGTGTGCTGGTGGTGTCCTGGCAGCAATTGGAATCCATAAACAAAGGTCCTCTGGACGTGCTGCAGAAGTATGATGTGCTGGTGTGTTGTGTCCATGACAGATGTGTGACAGAACACATCTGGTGTGGCACTGATTCAGACGTATGCAAGGGTTGATAGGCAAGTGAGCACAATGGTCTGAATGAACTTGATCTAAAGTATATGTGTTTGTGAGAGAAGAATCAGACCTTCTTGTTGCTCAAATGAGATTTACACTGGGTGTCATGGACAGATTTCATTTTAGTTATCTGAGAGAGAATGCAATTTCTCTTCTAGAAAAAAGGCTGAGAATCATTTGTGATGTCCTGCTTACTCTGCTTGCTTGCTTAACTTGGAGTTATATTGGCTCATGGGTCAGGTCAAGTTGTTTTTCAGAAGAGTGTATTTAATTCCCCATAACTACAACTAATGAGTTTTAGAAGCCCAACTGATTACCCATGTTCTCTCCTGTTTTTATCAGCGGGTTGCTGAATGGGGTTGGAAATGAGCAGAACAAATTATAAATACCACAGCACCATCTATGGCAATGCCCTCTCCTGCTGTGCTAATTCTGGCTCTCCTCAGCACTTGAAGGGGAGCAGTTTAACGCCAGCAGGGTGGGTGCTGCCGTCTCTCAGCCTGCCCTTTTTGCTCCCGTGTGTAGGCGGAGCGCCGGTTCGAAAGCCGCCTGCAGGATCTGAGGGATCGGCTGGAGCAGTCGGAGAGCACCAACCGGAGCATGCAGAACTACCTCCACTTCCTCAAGTCTTCCTACGACAACGTTTTCAGAGAAGGGGCCGTGCTGAGCTTCCCCAGCCACTCTCGCTCTCCTCTCTGAGGGCAGCGCCCTCCTCGCACCTCTTCCAAGCACAGAAGGAGCGTTGTTTCAAAGCCAAGTGGCTACAGGAATCGGCATGGCATCCCCGGGGCACTGTCGGGGGACCTTTGCCTTGCAGCATGATACAATAAAGTGATGGTGGCGTCTGAGCAGGATGTGGGGTATCAGCAGTACTGGTTTGGCATTGCAGGTCAGTGCTACACCAGAAACTGAGCCCCAAAACCGGGTGGTTTGGTCTATGATGGAAAAGGTCCATTTTATCCTGTAAGGTCCGAGTGGTTTCAGCTCTTAAAACCTGTCAGAGGTTTGTTGAGTTTGTTAATTTGTATAAAAACTCTTTTTGTGCTTCACTTTGTATTCGGTTTCTAGTTTGGAAAGGTCATGTGGGGGTTTTTTTTGTTTGTGGAGGTTTTTTAGTAAGTTTTTTAAACTACTGAACACTGTATTGATACATTGGATGATGAGCTGGTGGGAGAGGTTTCATGCACCAACGGTATGTAGCGGAAAATAAATTAGTTGCCTGGGCTCCACACTCACAAGAGTTTATCTCCTGCACAACTACAGTGTTCATAACAGTTTTATACCAGAAATAATGATTTTAATTTGTTTTTTGGGTTTTTTTGGTTTTTTTTTTTTTTTAACTTGATTCTTATATAACCCCTGATCCTTACATTTATTTTCAAGTGTGATGCTAATGTTGCTCTGCTCCTCTCACCCTGATTTTCTGATCCTGACTATTCCCAGGACTGAGTCAAAACAAGCTGAATATGAAGGAAAGGTCATGGTTAAACTTCAGTGGCACTTCAGTTGAGGTTTTGGTGCAAATGCCAGGTGAATTCAGGGTATGCATGAAATCCTGACTTGGTCTTAAGCCAGCTGAGCAGCTGCAGACACTCAACTTCATCAAATTCACCTGTATCTTCTGCAAAATCAGGTCTTTGGTGTGTCAAATCTCTAGTGCCCTATTATTTCCACTAAATGGTTCTTAGGGGGGGTAAAAATAAACCTTGTTTTTATTTTTCACTCTTTTGTATCTTATTTATGTGCAGTGTGATGTGGTCATTTGCAATATTTGTCATAACAGTTTTCTAAATCAGCCATTTTTTGCAAGATCTGTAATTGCATGTTCAACCCTTTAAAAATCCCACAGGTGCTATGGTAAAACAATAAACTAGATTTTATCTACTTTGATAGATTTTTTTTTTTTAATGGCAAGGATTTGCTTTTTGTGTGCTGTGTCTTTGGCTCTGAATTTGGAAAAGCAAACACATCCCAGGGCTGGGAATTCCAAACTTTCTGTGGTTCACAGGCAGAACTCCCCCTGCCACCATGGATGAGCAGCGCAGGGCGGCTGCAGCCCTCCCTGGGGAGAATACACAAAATTAGTGGAAAATCAGTGAATCTGCAACAGTTTCCCTGGTTTTCCCTTTCCCGGGCTCGTCCCTCCGGGAAGCGCCGGGGGCAGGACTTGAACCCGGGGAGCTGGCTCCGGGCACGGCCCCGCCTGTCCGCCAGGGGGCGGCCTCTGCCCCGGCCCGCCCTGCGCGGGGAGAGCGCGGCCGGAAGGGGCGGGGCGGGCCCGGGGCCGTGAGGGAACCGTGAGAGAGACCCGGAGCTGTGAGGCGAACCGGGGGCCTGTAAAGGCGACCTGGGACCGTGAGAGAGACCTGGGACTGTGAGGGGCCTGTGAGGGGGACCCGGGGCCCTGAAGGGACCCGGGGACCGTGAGGGGAACTGTGAGAGGGACCCGGGACCGTGAGGGGGACCCGCAGCCGTGAGGGGAACACGGAGGACCGTGAGGGAAGCCCGGGACCTGTGAGGGGGACCCGGCGCCGTGAGGCGAACACAGAACCGTGAGGAGGACCGGGAACCGTGAGGGAGACACGGGCCGGTCGCCATGGAGTCGTGGCAGCTCCGCTTCGAGACTCTGGAGGCTCTGCGCCTCTCCAGCAAGGGCCAGCTGAGCTACTGCCGCCGCTGGGAGGAGGATGAGGTGAGCGCTTGGAACACACTCTGCTCCCGAGGCCCACCGAGCGGCTTCGAGCGTCCTCAAAAGTGTAAGGGAGCTCGGAGAAAGTGTTGGGAAAACACTAGAGGAAAGGGGTAAAGCGGGTGCTGAGCTGCGGTGATAAAGCGCGTGGTGACGGTGGTGTGGTGTGGTAAAGTTTTGGGGGTGTCTTGCTGTGCTTCGCATCCACGAGGAATGTTTTCTCCCAAGGCTGCCTTGGAAGGGTGTGTGGCTCCCGTGGAACTCTCCCCGTACTGCGGCTGGGTCCTGGACAGCATCAGCGGGCAGGCAGCCCCAGAAGTCACACCTTCCGGCACTTCCACGCCCAAACAATCCACTCCCCTCTCAAAACGGGCCTCTGCTGAGAAGGTCTCATCTGGCAGCCACCGGAGCTCTTCATCTCCTTCATCTACAGAGCTGAGTGAAACCAAGGTAGCTCTCTGATTATAATCCCTATGTTTTTGGAGGTTTGAGAAAAACACCTCCAAAGGTGCTGTGAGAAAAAAACGTGCTTATTTGCCACCTTAAATGGATTAAGGCTGATGTGTGCTCTGTTTAATGGGAAAAACATGCTTAGTTTTAACTTCTTGTGTCATGAGCAGGTGATGATAAAACTGGTATTAACAAGATTTTAATACAAAAAGTGTTTCATTTTTTCAAAGCCGCACCTCCTTTTTTCACTGTAACTAAGGAAAATAGTTAGGACTGTATATTTTTATGGATTTGCAGCACAAGATTCATCCATTTGTATGGATAAGGTCACAGAAGGGTCTAGGCTGTTGTAAGAGCCTGTGGGGCTTCTCTGGAGTCTTACGTGTATTCTGGCTCTATTTTACAAGGCAGAGAGGTAGGAAGCTGGACAATGAGCAGTTGAGTTGTGGAGGAAATTAAGTTGATGAAGCACCTGAAAAGAAAACTTAGTTATTGTTATATCACAATATTGTTATATCACAATGGCAGTGATACTGAATGGCAAAGTTTTGCATCATCTTGGCTCCAGTGAGACTTAAGAAATACATTGTGAGGAAAAGATGTTAATGAAACAGCAAGATCTGATAAACTTCATAAGAGAGAGGCTGAAGACTCCTCCCTGAAGAATGATTCTGAGTATAAAACTGTCTTGACTTTTTGCATTGTAATATCTTAAAAGAATGTGGGGTGTTTGCCTGCCTTTCTGGCTGACAGTTGGCCCTTGTGAATGTCCTGCAGTCTCTTGGTGTCTCTGCTCCCAGTCTTAGTGATTGGAAAACTAATTATCCTGACCTCATAAACGTGTTGGAGGATACTCAGAATGGTCTGGCTGCACTACTGGGATACAGAATTACTCTAAAAACATGCATTTGTTGTTCCCTTTGGCTGTTTCTCCACAAATAATGGCTTAGGAGACTTGATTCACCTGTTTTCCTCTGTGAGTTGCTGATCCTGTGCTCAGTCACTGATTTTGCTTTTATGCTGCCCATTCAGGGAAATGATCCCCTTAGTCCCCTGGAAATGGATGAAGAAGTCCTTCCAGAAGTTCTGTCATCTAAAGTTGCAAAAGTCGAAGGCTGCATCCGGATGTATGAAGAGATGCACAGGTTGAAAGCAAAGGTGAGAAAAAAAGGTTGAGGGGGTGTATGTGAATCCCAGGATGAATAGCCAGATGGAACAGTGCAAGGACAGTAAGTTATCCTAACTGTTGGGCATTTTAGTTTGTGCTTTCCACTGTCCAAACTCTGCAATGACTCCCTTTGGTGCTTCTGGCCCCTCTGCAATCTCCAGGAGAGGTTGAGGCAGAGGCAGGAGGAGCAGGAGCAGATGGTGAGGGCCGCCTACGCCCAGGCCAGCGACCAGCTGAAGCGCTTTGATGAACTGCGGGAGCTGAAGCGCCATCAGGAATTCCAGGAGTTGCAAGAAGTAATGGAGAAGAGGTGAGATTAGCTCTGGTATCCTTAACATTTTATAGCATTTAATCAAAATGAGATTAATTCTTTTCCCTGAGAATTTTATGCTGGTCACTTGTAGTTGACAATGTCATCTGCTACTTTTCTTACATTAATATGCTGTTACAGTTTGTCAAACTAGGTCTCTGGCTGCTCTTAAGGTTTCAGTGGTTAGAAAAATATTATGCGACCGATAAAGTTCTTTAGCTTATTTTAAGGGTAACTTGCCATGTAACTTGCTTGTATTTTGTCTGGTCCATGTCTTGAATACAGTTTTTCTGTCTTTATGTGTCTTGTAGCTCAAAGGAAGCTCAGGGACAGCAAGAGAAGTTGAAGGAAGAACACCGGCACAGAGCAAAGGTCTGAGACTTTTAAGAATTGTCTTTCGTACAAGACCATGACTATTGGCTGGGAACTGGAGAGACCAATTAATTTATTTGTATTTCTATGGCACCCTGGAACGAGGATGGATTTTTTGGTGCTGAGTGGGGCACCTACTGCAGTGTAGAAGTGCATGTGTCATACGAGCAGGAAGGCTCAGGAAGCAGCTGGAGTCACTGAAGTATTTGTGACTCTTGTGTCTTTTCTCCCCAGATATTGAACCTGAAACTACGTGAGGCGGAGCAGCAGCGGCAACGCCAGGAAGAACTGGAGCGTTTGCGCAAGGAAGAGGGGCAGGAAAGATTGCGCCGCCTTTATTCCATCCAGGAGGAACTGCTGCAGCTGAACCAGCAGATCGATCCCAACTACAGGCACAAAGACCTGCCAAGAATCGATCTGTCTGCCTACAGCAATCGTGGCAACCAGATCTGTGAGCTGGTGTCAGGGCTCATCCGCACCACAAGCGAGGTACAGGCCCTGCAGTTCTGATCTTTGCTTGTCGTTCCTCCATAAAGGTTCCTGGAGTTGTTTGCAGAGGCAGCATGTCATGAGGCCATTAAATAAGATGTCACAGCGATGGTTTTAGATTCATCCCATAAAACTCTAATTTCAGAGGGAAATTTTTTCTGTGGCACTTCAACTTTCTCTTGAAAATTACTTCTAAAAATACATGAGGACTTCTGCAGGAGAAGGAGTCAAAGGGGCTGTAAAGTCTTGGTGTTGTAATGTTCCTTTTTGAGACAATGAAGTGGTTCATGAATTGTTTAATACTTCACATCTTAGGATTCAACTCTGCTCATGAACATTTTGCAGTAACTGGTTTTCCTTGACATTTGTTTCTCTAGGGTGGGGTACAAACCTTGAAAAATAAAACACTAATAAGGCTAATTTTTTGTTCCAGCTTGTCACAACTGGCTTTCTGCAGAGGAAGCTGTCAAGGCTTTGCACTGCAGTTCACTTGTCCAAGTCCGTTACTAATTTTTGCTGTCCAAGATCTAGTCATGGACTAACATTATTTACAAATATTATGGCCAATGTTTTATACAATTAAAGGAGATGGGGATGAAACATGTAATTTTGCTCCCAGATTGTCTGTAGGCTAATGTTTCAAAGGCTTCTTGCTCTTGCAGTTGTTCCACAGACAGTGGTTAATGCTGTGTTACCTCCTCTGTTTCTGGACAGAGAGGTTTCCCCACCCAGGCAGACGTGGCCAGCACGGAGCGAGCCCTGCAGGAGATGCGAGGGTTGATAGCCAGCGTGCAGCAGGAAATCACTGCAGCCGTGGAGGAAAAAAGGAGGAAAGAGGAAGAGGAAGAGAAACAGAAGCAGAAGGAATTAGAGCAAAAGGAGCAGATGAAGACTCAGACTCCTGCCCCTGCACAGCAGTCGGGGGGAAAGCAGCAGAAGGAAGGTTGGGGCTTTTTAATATTTTGTATTTCTTTACCTCCTTTCCCTCTTTTCAATATTTTACCATTGGGCTGAATACTGCTTTGGAATGTTGGTTGTGGCAACACAGCATCCCATAGTCTTTACTGGCAGAATGGGTGTAGGACTGCTGGCAGAAGACTTCTGGACTTGAACTGCTGCAGCATAAAATGACTGTGTTACCTGCAGCAAAACCTATTCCTTCTAGACCGTATGGCATGTATTGAAATACAAGAGAGGAATATTTTGCCGCCTTGTGAGTGCAGGTGGCTCATGCATGATATGACAAAACACACAAGATCAGGCCACTGAAATGACCCTTCTGGGCAGTAAGTTAAGTCCAAATATCCTAAGCTACTGAACTGAAGGAGATCTGTACAGTTTGAAAACTTTTAGTTCACTTACGAACATAACTTTCTAAACTGCATCCTGGGCACAAAAGCACTCATGCAGCTCTGTTCCTTGCATTGTTTTAGAAAAAGTTTTCTTACTACAGGACTAGGTCTTTTGTAGTCATTGTCTTTTTTGTTCTTTTTAATTGCAGGACTTCAAGTTAAAACAGAAGAAAGTATCATGCAGTGGTACCAGCAGCTTCAAGATGCTGCTGAGCAGTGCGTTGCTTCTTTCAGTGAAATTGGAAACTGCAAAGGCAACACTGAGGTATGAACAAACTATTAATCCTGTTGAAGAGAGATTGTCTTATTTTCAAGAGGAAACAGGACAGCTTTGTTTAAAATTCTAATGTAGCAGTCTCTTGTTACCAGCCTGCTCATCCAAACCACGATAGTAATGTACTTGTCTGGAAAGGATTTTAAAGTTGTTTGTTTATTCTGCAGGTGAAGAAGATAAAAACAAACCTGCAGAAAGCAGCTACAATCCCTGTGAGCCAGATCTCCAGCATATCAGGTCAGGAAAATGTCAAGAGCTCAATCCCACTGAAATTCCTTTTGCTATAAAGATTTTAGCAGGGCAGAACATACTGAGTGTTCCTATAAATATCCCTGCAGCAGAAAGCTGGCCTGTGTACAGTCCAAGTCTGTGCAGCAGCATTTGCTTGTGTTTTGAAGGTCTGTTGCTTCACTCAGAGGCATCTTGCTTCATCAGGATTAAATTTCATTAATCAGATGGAGCAAAGATGCCATTTGAGGTGACTTTCAGGATGTGTCTGGTGTTTGTGAACTTGGTGTGGTCTGGTTAAGACTTGTCTGCTGTCTCCTAATCTTCTGTCTCCATACATTCCTTATGTATTTGCAGGCTCTAAGCTGAGAGAGGTGTTTGACAAGATCAATAACCTCCTGTCTGGGAAGCCTGTTCAGACTGAAGGGCAAACGGTGTCAGTGACTCAGCATCCACAGGGGCTGGAGTTTGTTTGTTACAAACTTGCAGAGAAATTTGTGGTGAGGAGATCTCTTTGTTGGGGTGACACAGGTAGTCAGTGCTCTAAGAGATGCTTTTGGACACTGAAATCTGTCAGCTATGAAGGACAAAATCACTCGGTGTTTAGTTCGTGTGTATTAATGAAGTGAAAGAACTTAGTTTTTCTCCCATCCCTTTTTTTCTCTTCTAGGAGGAAAAACTGTTTCCATTTTCAAGTTTATGTAGTATTTATTTTCTTAATGTTATTATCTAATCTTATATATAATCTTACATATTCTGAACTAGGCAGGTACAGTGTTAGTGGAAAACAGTTTGATAGTTAATTTATGGTCTATCACAAAACTGTTCAGGCTCAAACCCTTTTATCTTGGACAAAAAGCCATTAAGGCTCAAGAGGCAAACTTCAGTTCCTGCTGTGTAGTTAGCACCTCCCAAGAAATGAAGTGTCACTGTTTAAGTGAAGCTGGCAGTATTTTTCTCGTCTTTATTTCCTAAATTTGGGCTGTTTGAAGCTTTTATCCCTGCAGGGAAAATAGATGCGAAAATCAGTCCCTGGAGTAAAACTGTGACCGATTTGTAAACATTTGAAAATGATTGTTTGGAGTGAGAATGTCTGTGCAGCCTGCACTTTGGGCCTGTGTTTGTTGACCCCTTTTTTCTGTCCTGAGCCAGAGTTTATTGTCATCCTTTGGGAGCTGAGGACATGGGGCTTCATCATCTTTTCTGTCCTTGGCTTCATAGCCATGGAAACATTAGGATTCTTTAGTTGAGACTTAATTACAAAAACGAGGAATTTTTTTGCCTGAGAAATTACTTGAAGGGATGGGTACTGAATTTCCTTTTTCCCCCTCCAGAAACATGGAGAAGGAGAAGTATCTTTTCACCATGATTCAGCTTTCCCAATTGCTGTGGTGCTCTCAGGAATCTGGGAATTACACCCTCGAGTTGGAGACATCTTTTTAGCTCACCTGCACAGAAAGTGCCCATATGCTGTGCCATTTTACCCTGCTCGAAAAGAGGGGACTTCCATTGAAGAGTATCAGAGGTGAATTTATTACTGGCCTTTGCAGTAATTCTTGGGTGATTTTTTGGAGAATCCCTGTTCTCAGTGCAGTTGACTTAAAGCAGACTGAGAGCTGCTGCTACTCAAGTGAATGTGTTTGGCTGTACTAATGCTGGAATGTCTTCTCATACTCAGGATGCTTGGATATGAAGTTCACGATTCCAAGGTGGAAGAACAAGATCATTTTCTCAAAAGGATGTCAGGAATGATTCGTCTCTATGCTGCCATCATTCAGCTCCGGTGGCCTTATGGAAACAAACATGGGGTGTGTGGGTGGCATTATAATGAGAACCCTGTTACTATGCCAAGAGTCTGTTAAATGTTTTGGAAGTTTATTTTGTAGTTAAGGTGTGCTGAACCTAAACCAGCTCAGGGTATAGTTGAAGAGAGATGGTCAGAATGAACAAAGCAATGCAAAGTAATTCTTAGTATAAATCTTTACTTTCTTTCTCTGTGTTTTCACATTGATCAAATTTTATGTTCAGTTATTATAAAATAACTTCATAAAGAAAAAAAATACTCAGAAAACTGCCTGTTTTGATAATAGTGTTTTTACAAGTGGTAAAGCAAAGGCTGAGTAGCTTCTTTGTTGCTTTGTAGGGACATCCTCACGGCCTGAGCTATGGATGGCGCTGGCTTGCACAGATGTTGAATCTGGAGCCTCTGGCAGATGTGACACCTATGCTGCTTTTGGATTTTCTGGAGGTAAGAGGTGTACATTGCTATTGGTAGTCAAAGAGAACTTAATTGCTGGCATTTTAGTTTCTTCAGGGATTGCCAAGGTGACTGATCAGAACTTGCTGTATATTAATCCTACATTCTGCAATACAGACCTGTGCTAAATAAGATCTGAAGTTAGAGAACACAAACACTGTTGAACACAAGCAGCTTCTGTGTTCATCAAGTGCTTCTAAAGAACTTTAGAAGCAGAAATGGGAAAGTGCAAAATGAAATACCCCATGGGGGATTCTGTTAATAGTGGTGGAGTCTGAGGAACATTTGGCCTGTAAACTGACTGTGTGGAAAAAGCTGCTGGAATGACTGCACATGGCAGTAATCACAGTGGGGAAGTGATCACAATGTGCCCCAGCAAATGGTGTTCAGTAAAGGAGTTATTTTTGGAGGTAGACTGGGGTGAGAGATAACATAAGATTCCTGTCAGTGGCCACCACACAGCAGAAAAAGAAAGGTATTGTGGTAGCAATAATGTCATTTAGAGGATTTGTTTGTTTGATTGTAGGTGTATTTCTTTTAATGTCTAGATGAAATATTAAGTGGTTGACCTGGAACAGGTTCATTGCAGTTGTCCTGTGAGTCTGAAACTCTGCTCATTGTGCCCTTCTGTGTCACAGGTGTGTGGCAGTGCTCTGGTGAAGCAGTATGGCATTCAGTTCTGGAAAACCCTGTTCTTCATCCAGAAATCCTATATCCCAAGGTATGATATCTGGGGTTAGGAATGTCAGTGCTTGCTTTTAAATGACTCATCCATCTTTTCCAATCTCTGCCATCCACCCCCACACACACTTGTGAATCAACCCAACTTTCTAAATAGATTTTGAAAGTGCTGTTGTTTCTGCAGAATTGAAGCTGTGACCAGCTCTGGCCAGATGGGCTGTTTATCACGTTTGAAGAGTTTTGTGCAGGTAAAGCAGTTTTGGATTGGTTTTATTTTAGTGGGTTAGTTATAAATGTTTTGGTTTGGGTTTTTTATTTTCCTCCATTGGGTATGTACATTGTTTGGATAGCAGGGCTGGCACTGTTTGCAGCACAGCTGATAGTCCAAACTTGTCACTGTGATTTAACCCATCCCCTGTAACTTCCCAGTCATTGAATTACCTTAATGATGGTTATGATGCCAAACATCTCACTACTTTCTTACTTTCCACCTGATTTTTCTCAGTGAAAATGTATTTTGATTATAGAGGAAGTGAGAGCAGATGTATAGATTGAGGAAGATTCTGCTGAGTCATTTCTGTCACAGCTATTCCTTATCAGTGGTTGCTTGTTTTTAGCAGTTTTTCTGATTAGATATATGGGGAAGTGACACTTTGAACCTCTCTCTGTAGCATTTGTTTAGCATTGTCTTTTGCATAATTTTTTTAATAAAGCTTGCAGAACTGTAAAATACTTGACTGTTTAAATTGCTTTGGGAATTTTTGCTTAGATTGTGATATTAAAGTGTGACAGCTTTGGAGTTTGTACTTCCATTTCAAAATTAATTCTACCTTTTTTTAAATTAATTAGTGCTTCGGATGTGTGCAGTAAGAGCCATCAAAATTCCTGAGAAGAGATGCCAAATTAGGATACACATTTATCCTTTGTTATTTGTCTTTCTCTTTCCACTAGAAATGTCTACAGGAGAAGGAAATTCCATTACCAAAGGGCATTCTTACACCTTCCTTTTGGAGAACGTAAATGGGTCTGTACTTCCTGTCCCGTGGATGTCAGTGTGCTCAGACCCAGCTTCCTGTTCACACCTCAAAGCAAAGTAGATTTTGTGCACAGAATCCTGGAATGGTTTGGGTTGGAAGGAACCTTAAAGCTCATGTCACTCCAACTGACTGCCATGGGCAGGGACACCTTCCACTATCCCAGGTTGCTCCAAGCCCTGTCCAACCTGGCCTTGGACAATTGCAGGGATGGGGCAGCCACAGCTTCTCTGGCCAGCCTGTGCAGGGAAGAATTTCTGCCTCACAGTGAAGAATTTCGTCCCAGTATCCCATCTAACTGTGCCCTCTGTCAGTGTGAAGCCATTCCCTCTTGTCCAAAGTCCCTCTCCAGCTCTTTTGGAGCCCCTTTATGCACAGGAAGCAGCTCTAAAGTCTCCCCAGAGCCTTCTGTTCCCCAGGCTGAACTCCCAGCCGGTCTCCCGATCAGAGGTGCTCCAGCCCTGTGATTAAGGTGGTGTCTTTCCTTTGGACTTGTTCCAATAGGTCAACATTTCTTGGATGGGGGGCCTCTGGACACAGTGTAGAAGAATGACAAGAAAATATTTTACCAGCCTTTTAATGTTTAATTCATGAAGATTTATGTTGTTGAAGATCTATTTGTTACAGACTTGAGTGTTACTCCATGCATTAGATTTTTATACGTTCTTGTATAATAAATTACTAAAAATGACTTTTCAACATGTGGAAGATGCTTTAAATACAGTGTCCTGATGGCTCCAGAAGGTAAGAACTGCTGGACTGAAAAATTGCACAGTGCTGTTTTGTTCCTGGAATTAAAATACCTCACAGCTTTATGAACTCTGGAAACATACTGTTTCAAGTTAAGAGTGTTATTTTTACCAGATTTGGTTTTGTTTTTCCTGGAGGCCCTGCAGTTTGAAGCTGTAGAAAACAGAGTTGAGGCCATATGAGAATCCAAATTTGATTGTCTACAGAGCTCTTGAAATTTCTGATGAAACGTTCTTACATGTGCTTTGGAATTCAGGCCTTTAAAACCTTAACCTTGGCTTTAAAATGGACTGATAAATAAGTTAAATTTGTATTTGGTTTATGTGTTTTGTAAACTGACCCTGTAATTCCTGACTGGAATTCTTTAGATGAATGTTACATCATCATGTGATTGTTCCGGGAAACTTGAAATATCCTTCTGGTGTCCTTTTTTCCAGATAACGGAAGCAATGCAACTCTTATTAGTATACTTGAAAATGTACAAGCTTTTTTGTACTGAGTGGAGATATTTAATTAAGTATTGCATATCCACAGTTGTGGTGGAGACTCACTTTGCCAAGACACTAATTGGTCGTGCCTGTTAGACACAATTCTTTGCCTGTGCCAAACCCAAAGAGGGATTTGATGATGTTTATGTGAAATACAATACTGTTCTTCTTGTTTTGCTGACAGCTGCTGGGGGTTTTTGTAATTTGCAGAGTGAATAAAAGTATATATTTTTTCTAAAGAATAAACATGGTATCCTTTTCTGCCCGTGGATGCTCTTTACTATTTCAGAAATACCAACAAGAATTTCTAATTGAATAATGTGTGCTTCTAAAGAATCAATATTTATTTTTAGATATAGCTTAGGGTTGCATCTGCTGCTTGAGCTGAATGTTTGACTTGTTTTTGTCATTTTAGCAGGTTTGGATGTTGGCCAGCTGGTGTAATGAAGTTGCAGAGCAAATGAGGTCATATGCATATATTCATGGTATTTTTCCATGCATATTTATATCAAATAGGACAAAGGAGAGCATCTCAGATGTGGAAATACTGTGCCTTCAGGCTGAGATGCATCGAAGTTGCTGTGAGTCAGATTCCTGCTTGGAGACAGGAGTTCCCATGGATGCAGTGGGATGTCACCAGAAGTGCCTGTGCTCCAGTGAAGCATTTCACTCACATAAAGTGTCATTAACTCACACAGCCATCAAACCCACTCACTCTTCAAGCTTTTATAAGGTGCTTGTGTCTCACCAGCCCTGTCATCTCCAATTATTTAATTCTTTTAGAGCAGAACTTTGCCAGGTCTATTTAAAACATCAATTTAATGCTAAAGGCTCTTTTTCCTTTGAATTTATGCATCGAGTTCTCAGAAATAGCTTTCCCTTGATAGGCACTTAGAGCCTTTCGGTGCTGTGTCCTTGCCAGGCTTCTGAGTAACATTGCACACTGCTTCAACCAGCCACCCTTAAATGTATTTATAGCTGTGTATCTGTATATAGATACATATATCTGTTTCATATATGTATAAAACTAACAAGTTACATTATTTATAATGTAAAACTAATGAGGGCGATGCTTTTTGAGCCTGGCCCTGTGCTGCACAGGTTGCCTATCTCCGTTACTAAGCTGCAGAACCTCGGCCTCTCTGAGCCCCAGACTGACCCTGGCTGCGGAGAAGCAGGCAGAGACCCCTCTGCCGCGTCCCTGTGCGGTCATTTTAAACGATTCCCGGTGTAATTGTGTATTTTTGCAGTGACCGGAGCCGCTCCCTGCGGAGAACCGACGGGCTCAGACACCGACGCTCGGCCCTTTCCGGAACCCCTCCCTCGGCCTTTCCCGAATCCCTCGGCTCTTTCCGGAACCGCTCGGCTCCCTCCGCCTGTCTCCGCCTAGGCGTGGCGCCCTCCCCGACTCCTCCCGAACCCCTTCGGCTCTTTCCGCCGACCGGGCGGGGCCGCTCTGCGGCGCTGACGTCACCTCCGGTCGCGGTATAAAAAGGCGTGCGCGGGCGGTGCGCGCCGTCCGTGGCGGAGGGCGCGGAGTCGGACGGACGTTCCTGCGCTCCCCCGACCCGGTGAGGGCTGAGGCGATGAGGGACGGGCGGGGAGGCCGCGCCCCGCTCGGGCTCGCTGAGCCCCGCACGCACCGCCGGGCACAGGTGGAGGGGCGCGGCGGGGCGGGCTGAGGCCGCTCTCGGCCGCCGCTGGTGCTCGAGGGACGCTTTGTGGCTGAGCCGGGCCGGGGGACTGCGGCAGCGGGCGGGGAGCCCTTCCCTTCCAGGGAGCCCTTCCATTCCGGAGATCCCTTCCAGAGGGCCCTTCCAGGGAGCCCTTCCCTCACAGGGAGGGGCCGCAGCCGCCCTGGGCAGCGCGACCCGCGGCTGGAATCCCATTCAGCGCCCCAGGCAGGGATAAAGAGGCGGAAAATGCCGCCCGTGGATCGCGGGCCCAGTCCCTTCCCCAGGGATGTAGCCCCCGGTGGGGATCCTCGCCCAGCAATGGCTCCCTGGGCAGCCCAGCCCTATCCAAGGTCAGGGGATGGGCGAGGAGAAGGGAGAGCGGTGGAAGGGCCGGGGGTGGTGCGGGGAGGGGGCACTGCGAGGGAGCCCCCTCAGCCTCCCTTGTATGTGGCACTGTCTTATACAGGGCAAGGTCTGAGGCTTCCTTCGTGAAAGGGCCAGGACTTGTCCCTGCCCTGATTAGTTTTATTTTTATATCGTTTGCAATAAATCCAAGTCAATTCTTTCTCAGTTTGCTGCGCGCATACGCCTTGCCCCCTTATAATGATACATATCTACATGGCTGGGTCATAAATATGTGCCAATAGGACAATCGTTTGCCCTGATATTGAAGGAAAAACAAGCAATTATGGCTGTATATTTTTTCATATTGGCTGTTCGGGATTTTTTATGGCTGTTTTATCATAAACCTGCTCCGTGTGCTCCATGGAAAATGTACGTGACTCTTGAGCAGTCTTTCATACATATTTAAATAGGTTTTGAAGAGCAGTTGTCTGGAGATGGCAAATGAACACAGCAAGGGGGGGGAAAAAATAAAAAACCAACGCAAAAAAGCCAGCTCAGCCTGAAATGGTTCTGTATCTTTCTGGAAAGCAAATAATCCATTTTCTTTTGGCATTTTGTTGTCAGCGAAGTGCCAGAAGATTCCGATGGCTGTGTGCACTGAAACGGCCTGGTCAGGGATTCAGATTTCTTCAAAACAAATATGAAATCCCACTGGGGGATTTTCATGCATTTAAATGCAGCCAGCAGTGAGTTCTTCCACGAAATCTTCAATTGTCCTTATTTATAGACTGTGCAGAGAAAATAAGGAACAAAAGACTGAAAAAGGAATTTTCTCTGCTGCATTCTGTGCAGGATCTGTAACTGCAATAATGGAGTTGTTAAGCTGTGGAAAATGCTTGAACCAAGATAACAGATTACACTCCTCACAAGAAGTAATTTATTTTCAGTCTTGTTGGAAAAAGAAGCTTCAACATCCATATTGGTCAGATTGAAATAGAAATTTTATTTTAAAAATCAGGCTTATATGAGATCTGTAGTTGATGAAGTTAGCAAGCATTTCTGGTTGATATTTTAATAACACAAGCAGCAACAATAACGGTGAATATTGAAGGCTGTCTTTTACACATTTTACGCGTTTTTTACACATTTTTCTCCTGCACAGCAATGTGGTAGGAGAAGCCTTAAATCTCTTAAGGGGTGGGTGGTACCTCTTGGAGAGGAATTGCTGTTTCTCAACTATGACATTTATAATTCACCTTAGTAATTTAATGCAAATAACTTGGTATCTCTGGTGCCTTTTTTAAAAGCTGTTTATGGGAATTAAATTGTTTTATGAATAAATACCTTGTTTTTGGGGGGGCAGCTAATCACTGCCCCTGTATTGGAGGAAATAATAGGAATTCCTACCTTTGCTGGGTGTTAGTGCAGCGTGGGGGTTTGTTTTTCCCATTTTTCCCTGGGGTGAGTGTGGGCATCCCAAACGTGGGGTGGAGCAGACTGCAGATGCCGTGGCTGGAGCCTGGGCTGTGCTCCCAGGGCTGCCCATGGATCCGATGTAGTGGGAAGCTGCTGGGTCCCTGCTGCAGATCCAGGTGAAGCTCCAGCAGCACAAAGGCACACACACCACTGCAGTTTTCCGTGCAGGGAGTGCAGTGTGTTCGTGGGGATATGATGTGTGGTTAGAGCAGGCAAGGCGTTTTCAGCTGAGACTTCAGTGGGTTGGATGCACTTAACAGCTGCATCTTAAAAAATGCCTTTTGTCACCACTGCTGCTTGTCCATTTGTTTTACTGTGGTAATTGAAAGTAAACATCTCTGTGGTTATTTATGTTCCAAACCTACTGTTTGAATTTGTGTCTTTAAATGAAGCTATCATACTTGATTATGCTGTAGCAAGAACCATCATTTGCCAAGTCCAGGTAACTTGCTTTACTTTCTGTTTTGACCTTCAGATTACAGTGTGTTTTTTCTTTTGTTTACAACTGCATGGAAAGGTTGGTACATAGCGAATTAATTCATGTTTCCTGTTCATACTGTATCCTTTTTCTGTGTGGTGAGGTGTGTCGTTCTGAATAGCTTTTGGTGACATCAACACCAAATCGTTTTATGTGACAGGGAAGCAAAAGGAAAGTAATAAACAGGTACTTTGACAGAAGATGCACTTGGGAAAACCAATTCAGCCATATCCTTGTGCTGGTCATTAGCTGAATGTTATCTTGATTTCCCCCTCCCTTTTAGACTCTACATTCCTCCATCATGTTGTCATCCTTTCGTAAAGTCAAAGTCCAGGTATTTTACATAATGCATGAAGTGCCCTCCACACTTGCCTGCCTTTATTGCAGTGACCTGTTTGTAATAAAGCACTGGTTTGAGAGTTTGTTCTGTACAGCAGGTGCTTTCATTGCACTTCGTGTGAGTCTCATCTGCCTTTCCTTTAATACTTTGAGTTGCCTAATTTCTGTCTATGGTGCATGATGTGTGAACCTTTTAGAGGTGTTACAGCTCAGTGCAATCAGGTCTTTATATGGATCTATTTTCTCAGAGATTTTTGTTTTAAAAGGTACTTGAGCAAAATCTTTTTCTTTATAGCCTCTGCAAATCAACCGTGGTGAGATTTACAGTGCAGAACTGTTGTGCATTCGAGTCTGCCTTTGGTTCCTTTTCAGCCACTTGCACAAATTTATAATACTTGAATTGTTGTGGTGTAACTGTTTATGCACTGAGATGTTTCCTTTTCAGTGCTGAAATAGGATGCATGGACCAGATTTCAGCTGGGGAACACACACAGTAGATTTTATTTGGGAATGGTAGTGATGTGAATGTTTATACTGCAATTCAAATGACAATGGAAAGATAACAGATGGGGGTGGAAAACGCTGGGGTTAATGATATAATCTTGTATTACCTGTAAACTCTGCACTTCTGCAATGCAGTCGAGGTAATTTGCTTTCTCAGGAGTCTCAGCACAGTGCAATCCTTGCCAGCCCTGCATAGTTTTATCAAAGCTCTGTGGTGGTGTTAAAACAAAGCCAAAAAAACCCAAAAAACCCTTGTACATAAAGATACCAAATTCAGAAGGGCAATTCGGCTGCTCTTATTTGAATAGTAGAATAAAAATTTTACGATTTAATGCTTTGAAATAAACAGATCTTTAATTGTCTTCTTATTTCAGGAGTGCACAGTTTAGGCTGTGCTCAAACCCCTTGATCAGCCCAAATCACTGGCTTTGCAGCAGTTTTGGTTGAAACAATTTACATTCCTTGTTTCTGTTAATGTGACAGTTTCTAGTGTCCCTGCAATACCTCAGTTTTGGAGCATGTTCGAATTCTGCCTGTGCTGTGTTGAGTATGGAGGAATCTACAGCATTAGGCAGCAACTTCAGCACATCTTGATTTTTTTTATTTTGTACTGCAGCATTTATTTTTCTGGCTTGGAATTAGTGGAGGTTTGGGGCTGTTGGTGACCTTCCTTAACAGAGTATTTGGACACAGGGTTCTGCTGCACATAGAACCTCTTTATTTTGTAAATTTAAATTCAGCAACTCAAGGCTGGGCATTAATTTGGTCTCAACAGTGTTTTTAGTCTATAGGATATGGTATAGGGTATGACATCCTTTAGTTCCTTATAAAGGATGTACAGTTCAAAGCTCCCTTTGCAGGAGATGTGCATGTTTTTGGCAGGATTCTCTTTGATTTGCCTGCCGGACAAGGTACCTCTGGACTTACCCTAAACCAGGCAGGGATGGTTTGTGTTTGAGACACATGAAGTGGCTTCTTCCCCGGTGTTTTGAGGGAACTGTGAATGGGAAAAATGAAAGCTGGGAAAAAGTGTTATTTTTTTCCTCTCTGTCCTTTTGAAGGTTATTTTCATATCCATGTTTTGCTTGAAGAAGAGAGATCAGTGATCTCGTGTGTTCATACTTGGGAAGCAGGGAGTGTTTTGATAGGGAAAACACTCCTGTTCCAGGCTACTACTGAGTTCACATATGCTGAATATTTCTAACATCAGAACTTGTCTTAAGAGAAAGCATTTATTTTACTACTCCTCAAGACAGTGACCTTTACGTACTGGTATCTGAGTGTTTTCCAAGCAAGTGAGTTTAAATTTTTCAGCTTGATGTCACTGCTTTTAAAACTGCACTAAAATCTTCTGCATAGCACTGACTGTATTTCACATTTGTGCTTTGAAATCCCTGAAAACATGTTCTGGTAAGAGAAATGCTGACAGCTCTGCTATTTGTGTGCCCCATTCCTGTTGCACCCACCTCCACGTCCGTTCCCAAACTTGAATGGTGTTGCTGACATCAGCGTGTGCACTGCAGTGGCTGTGAATACCTGCCCTTGTGCATTCCCCTGCAAGCTGTACTGTGGTGACAAAGGCAAATCACTTTAGATGGAAGGATGAGAGTAACTAGTTTGTTTCGATTTTTTTTGTCTTAATTTCCTATTTTTTCTTGCCTTTTTTTTTTTTTTTTTTCTTTTAGTTAGGTATGAAGTCAGTCTTACAGTATGAAAGGAGAAATGCAAATGCCATGAGGACATGGAGTTCAGATCCTCTCTTTGGGGCTGTGGGGAAGGCCAAGGTTCTTCTGGAAGGTTCTCTCTGCCCAGCCTTATCATGCAGCACAGGCAGCGCTGGGAGGGGCTGGAGTGGCCCTGGTTATCTGGGGTCTGCCTGGGCACTGTCACATCCCCGTGTTTTTCACACTAAAAACATAAAGCACAACTTCTCGGTGGTGGGACTCCTTCAGGGGGTGCAGAGCTGTGTCCTGGATGGCTTCAGATGATGTGGCTGAGCCGAGGAAACACCTTGGAGGGGTGACTGGTGCTCCAGGGGTGCTGCAGTTGGAGGCTGCATGGCTCTGCAGCATCCCTGGCTTTGGAGCTGCCAGCCCCTGGTGAGTGCTGCTGGCTCTGGCAGCACAGACACTGCTGACGTCGCTGGTGCTGCAGGAAGAACAGTCCATTATTGCTACACCAAAGCACTTCTTTTACAATTGACTCGCTCGACTTACTGTAGCTACAAAAGGAGCCTTTCTTTTAACCAATTCCAGCAAAAAGAGGACCCAGATTGCCTGGCTTGTGTGGTGAGAGGCAAAGCAGCTCCCAGGCTGAATTTCAGGTTTCCTATTTGGTTTTTAAAAACATGAGAGTATTTTAAATGATATTTAAATAATTCAAATAGTTGCCTAAATTAATAATTTATGGAGCTTTCAAATCACTTTGTCTGCAGAGGTTCCTTCTAGTACTGAAGTACAGGTTGAATTGTGTTGCACGGGGAATGACTGTGCAGTTGGAGACTAAGTAGGATTTAATTTTCTCCTGGGACAGCCCAAGACCAGGATCAGCAGAGATGGGTTCCAGCCGTGCAGTAAATTGGACCAACTGACACTGTGTTGTTCCTGAACACAATGTAGTTTAAAACGAGTGTTGTTGGGATTCGAACACAGCATGACAGGGCAGAAAAGGAAGTTTTTAGCAATAACTTCCTTTCCTGGAGGAGAAAGGTTGTTGAAAGAGCTCTGGAAAAAACAGCTGCTTTCCCAGGGAACCAGATCTATGCTTGAGCTCAACTTGTGTTCAGGGATTTGAGCTTTTAATACTCAGATACACTAATCAAGTGGAGATTTTAGTACTGCTGCCAGAGGAAACCTGGACCTCATTTATGTAACACAGTCTACAGAGACTGGGGTGGATTTTTGCCTTGCCCTCCTTTGACAGGAATGAGGGGAAGAAAAAGCAAAGCCGAGTTTTGTTCCCTTCCCAGAAGTGCCGCAGTGCAGCTGGGGCTCGGAGTTCCAGGGAGCAGGAGCGGCTGTGGACACGGCTGTCCCTGCCCTCCGAGGGTGGGGACCTCGGGATGGAGCTCAGCAATGTGTGGATTCGCCCCCATGTGTTCCTTTCTATCAGTTGTTCCCTTTCCAAGTGCTTGGAGCCCCAACGGGAAATGTGGCTGGGTGGATCACTTTTCAGCCTGTGGAGTTTTCCATACAATTGTGCAAGACACGTGTCTAATTAAAGCATGCACTGATTAATGACTGAATAGCAATTGGATATTTAAAGAAGTGTTTTAACAGATTGCCCATGTCTGCAGTTCCAGTCTGGGTTTCTTCCCTGTCTCTGATAGGATTTAGAAGTACCTTTAGCTTGATGGGTACAGAATTGATGAGAAAAGCATTAAGTGAGTTACACGAGACATTAATTGCAAAATTGTTCAAGCTCAGAGCGTTTATTGTAGCAACCTCTTGATTTGCAGAGTTAGCTGTCAAATAAGCAGGTAAATATCCAAATTCCAATGACAGTAATAGTTCTACTTTTTAAATTTGTGTTACAGTTCTGTTCTATTGCCCAGATCTCTTATTGGAAACGAAATTACTTTTTGAAAATTTAGAAACTGAAGACATGAAAGGTTATCCTAGTTTTAACAGAAAGGAGATAAAGTAGGGCAGTAATCAGGTCTATGCTGCCTGTGGTAACAATATTAGGTTTTAGTATATAAAGCAATGTAGAAGGGATTTCAGAGGAAGATGAATAGCTAAACAAAATGCCTCTTGACCTGTCTAAAGTCAGTGCTATGAAGCCTCTTTTTGGCTTTTGAAAGGTGGTGTGGAGAGAGGCGGGAGGAGGGGCTTGTAACTTGTTCTGTTTGAGAGAACAAAGAGGGTATGAATCAGAGATATGTATGTATGTAAAATAAAGCGTTTCCAGATTGGGCAACAAATATTTTATGTTTGTATCCACACATCCACCTGCACAAACCCACATCTTGGACACTTGTGTCACACACTTGCATGTTTGAGATGACACAGTCTTTTTACGACTGCAGCCATATTTGTCCAAAACAAGTAGATGTGAAATGTCTTGGTAAGCATTCTGTTCTCATTATTTTTCTGCCAGAAGTGTGGTTTTATTTCTTTATATGTCTAATATTTCTATTTTATACACATGCCTGCACACACAGAGCAAGACTGTAAGTGACCCACGAGTGGCTTTTAAAAAGCAGCTTTTCTTGCATGGATCATTTCCTGCCCTTCCAGTGTTTTAGAGGACATACATAACATTGCTTTTTACTCCTTTTGCCTTTCAGAAAATGGATCCGAGTGGTGTGAAAGTGTTGGAGACAGCAGAAGATATCCAAGAAAGGCGCCAGCAGGTGTTGGACCGTTACCACAGGTTCAAGGAACTCTCTTCTCTGAGGCGCCAAAAGCTCGAGGATTCCTATCGGTTCCAGTTTTTCCAGCGTGATGCGGATGAGCTTGAGAAGTGGATCCAAGAGAAACTGCAGATAGCATCTGATGAGAACTACAAGGACCCAAGCAATTTGCAGGCAAGTCCTCCTGCTCTTTTCTGTTTCCTGTGCTGTTAATTTTAAGGAGTTCCAGGTCAGCTGGGACAGAACAAATACAGAAGTGAAACCTGAGCTGAGAGTGGTGAAAAATAGTGAGATGTGAATACCCACGGCCTTACAAAGTGTTCTGGCTTCTTTACTGGTGTAATTGGAATATTTCTAATGATGAATTAGATGCTACATCAACACAGCAAAATATTCATTGTCATATAGTGTAAAACCAGCTTTGCTTAATCCTAGAATTTATTGGACACCTAAACTTTGTGAATAAACATGAATTATTGCTTATTGTTTCCATTAAAAAATATTCTTAGAAAACAAGCTTGTGTGGCTGGAATTAGCTGAGGGGTTCTCAGGGGTTTGAGCGCCGTGGTGTAAAAGAGCAAACACAAGAGTGAAATACCTGAAACTGGAGTGTTTGAATCCACTCATGAAACTCATGGTACAGCTGATTGTGACTGTGCTGTTTTGCTGCTTGTCAGTACTGAATATGCATAAAATACTCTGTAAAGATGTTTGTGCTGGGGAGTGTGGAGGAGGCTGTTCAAGTCTCAGTCACGTTCTTTGATGCTTTCCTTGCAGGGGAAGCTGCAGAAGCACCAAGCCTTTGAAGCTGAGGTGCAGGCCAATTCAGGAGCTATCATTAAACTGGATGAGACTGGAAATCAGATGATTAATGAAAGCCATTTTGCATCTGAAACCATAAGAGTGAGTTTTAAAACATTTTCTTCCCAGCTCTTACAGAATTTTCATTAAGCACTTTGTCCAGATTGCACAGATAACTCCATGTTCCTAAATGCTTTTTAAAATTCTACAGCTATTTGAATAGAAAATTTGTAAAGCTTTGAGGTATTTTTCCTCTTTCATGAACACCCAGCTCATAGCTTTTCTCCAGTTGTTAGTTGAACTATTCAAAGATGGTATGAAAGGCATGAGGCAAATGAATTATATTTGTGGCTCTTCCCAAAATGAAATTCACAAGGCCTGATGTCAGGCATGTTGGCCACTCATTTTTTGCTTATAATTAGCTTTTTAATTTTTTGCAATAATAAATAACACAATCAACCAAACCAGTAACCTTCAGCCATCTAATTTCTGTGTGCTCTGGCTCAGAGCAGTTCTCTAGTGATCTTTGCCTTCTGCTTAAATTGCACCCGCCATCTCATTAATTTGTGTTCTCACTTGAAATCTGCGTTTTCTGGGCCTCACTCATTTCAGTCTCAGTGATGGCTGCATTTTTGTTTTTAATGCAGAGTTGTTTAAACCTTTTTCCTTTGTAAGATCTCGATGAGAGCTGCTGTAATTTTTCAAAATGAGAACTCACAGTATTTTTGTAGTAATTATCAAACTTAATCGATAGGCTTATCATTTCATCATGACTAGAAAAAGGTGGTAACTAACACCAGCAAATTGTTGAAATTACAATATATATATAATGAGAAAACCCACACCCCTTGCTGTTAATTGTGCTGTTTGGGTGATAACTTGCCTTTAATTCAGTCCTTCACGCCCTACCGGACAGCCCAGCGCCCGATAGTCACGGCCACACAAGTGGGCTCCCACATCCGAGTAGGTGACACTTTGTGGCTGTGCTGTGCAACTTGTGCTTGCAATGTCTCCTTCCTTCCTTCCTTCCTTGCTGACAGTTTGCTCCATCCTTTGGGACAGTGCTCCGAGCTCTTCCCTCTCTTTAAACCTGCGTGACTGCACTTTCTGCTGTGGATTTAGTGGAACCTCCGCCCAGGAGGTTCAAAAGCTCCTCTTGAATGACTTTGAAGTTTCAGGTCTCGATGAGCAAAGCGATGCAGATGATGGGTGGGGCAGATACTTTCCTGTTTTGCAACTGGTGTGGGAGTGTGGTTTTTATTTTCATTGTCTGTACAATTTATAGTGGCTCCCAACAGTTTTGAAACACCGACTTCAGCCAGAGACTGAATATTAGAACTCGTAATTTCTCTTGCTATGTCAGTATTACATTACTTACCAATGTTGGCTAAATGTATTAACTGATTAATGTAAAGAGAATTGGTTAAACTGCAGTAAAATGGCACAAGTTTGACTTGAGACAGAATTTGTGGTCTCAGATAAATTCCCAAAGGAAGATGAGAGTCACTTATTGGGAGTTGACTTGCATATAAAAGACTGAACATTTGAAGGGAAGAGCATCAAATTTCTGGTCTTGCTTCAAATTAGCATCAAATTTTATCTCCATATTCACCTCATAGTTATGTTTGGTAGCTTCATTAATTAATAAAAAGTATGTAGATACTCAGTAATTTCTAGTTTTGTGTTGTTGCAACACTTCACATAATTTGAAAGCTAATGCTGAGGATGAAGTTGTTGTGAGGTTTGTCGACCCTTTGTCTGAAACAAAGTTTAGGATGTGCAACTTCAGAAAAATAAATCTGCTGTTGGGGTGAGGAAGGGACTAAATGTAATCTTTGATACTGGGTTTTAATACCAACATCCTGTGGTTTTAGACTCGGCTGCAGGAGCTACACCGACTATGGGAGTTACTGATGGAAAAGATGAGAGAGAAGGGGGTCAAATTATTGCAGGCTCAGAAGTTGGTGCAGTTCCTGCGGGAGTGTGAAGATGTCATGGACTGGATCAATGACAAGGTATGGAATTACCTGCCTTTGCTGTGTCCTTGGGGGGGAAGCTGAGGTGTCTGTGTGGAAAAGTCTGTCAGCACAGAGTCCCTGAAGGTCAGGTGGGCACAGAGAGCTTGGAAAGGCACCGAGCACTTGAGCCACTTACACTGCACCAGCAGCAGGTGTGCAAACTCCTGTTTGCTCTTTTGCAGCCCCGGAGGAGTGATGAGTCAGGGGAAACCTGTGTCTTGGAGAGCATAGTTAGTATGGTGAATTCTTTGTTTTCCTTGAGGGGACTTGAATAAAATTCAATTTCCCTGTAAGGGAAATCTACACCATGTAAAAACAAATGTTTCTTTTAATAAATGTTCTAAATGATCTGTTATAGAAAGGAGCCAACCCAGGCCCCCAGCAATGTGTACGTAATTACTTAATCATTGGAATATCCTTAGATATACATTGTAAGGGCATGAGCTGCAGGAGAACTGTTGGCTCTTGACTCTTTGAACACTGAGGAAACAGACCACAAACCACACTATCAAGGGGGGGAAAAAGCCACAAAATGATCATATGGGTTTTCTTAATGATGGTTTGCTGTTTCGTGTCACTGTGGGTTCAAACTGCAAACTTCATAACTGTTCCTGAATGTGACAGGACACTTCTTGTGCAGAAATACTGCATCAGGAGCCTACAGCAAATGCCCATAAACAGTCTAAAATGTGTACAAATTCCAGTCTTGTATTTGAAAAAATACGGCCAAGGAGGATGAAAAAATAATTCCCTCAGTGATCTTGTATATTTTCTGCAATAACACATAAGTGTTGGGGTGAGGAATGGAGTTTTAAATCTGACTTTAAACACTTTGACTGTCTTTGACCTATTGAAAATTAGGACAGTTTGCTTCCTAATTTTCGGTAGTGATTTCCCACAGGATATACTGAAATTAACTTTTCTTCTTTTGCAATGTGCTAGGAAGCAATAGTGACCTCAGAAGAACTTGGACAGGACTTAGAGCATGTTGAGGTTCTGCAAAAGAAGTTTGAAGAGTTCCAGACAGACCTTGCAGCTCATGAGGAAAGAGTAAATGAAGTGAACCAGTTTGCTGGCAAACTTATCCAGGTAAAATTTGTGTGTGTTGAAAATGTCTTAGCAAGTCAGGTAAAACAGCAAGCATTTGGCTGCAGTTTCTTCTCTTTACCCCGGTTTGATGACAGATCTACCCCAGCTGGGAATGTTCCTGATAATGTGGAGGGTAGTGATTAATAAGAGTAACTGTGGTATTTGGGGCTAAATGTATTTCCCTTGGACAAGCAGGTTTTATATCTCTCCTGATATGACATCTGGAGCTTGATCAAGCATAGAGACAGGGCAGGAAGTATTGCATTCCAGGAGGGAAAAAAAGCTGCTGTTTACAACCCTCTTCCCACAGACTAATTAGTATATAGGGAAACCACTACAAGGGTATTGAATGTTTGCACAGTGAAATGTTAGGGAAACTATTGAATTGAGTGGTCATCATGAAAGCACAGTAACAATCAATTGATCTCTTGAAAACCAGCAGCATTTTGAGGTTTTGTCAATGGATGTAAAAGCACAGAACACATGAAAGTAACATTTGCCTTTGCTTGCCAGGAACAACACCCTGAAGAAGAGCTGATAAAGTCCAAACAGGATGAAGTAAATGCAAGCTGGCAGCGTCTTAAGGGACTTGCCCTCCAGAGACAAGGGAAACTCTTTGGGGCAGCTGAAGTTCAGCGCTTCAACAGGTATGGACTTGGCTGGAGGTGCTGAAGTGCTGGAGCCTTTGTGTGGATGTTCAGTGATGCATTCAGCTGCACACAGTGCTGTGAGAAGAGCTACTGTCTGCAATGATTTTAGTTTACTCTTCTGCATGACTTGTTGAATGGAGACCTTGTTCTACAGTTACTTTAGAATAGTTAATGTGATGTAACTTTTCAATGCTTGGCAGTTTGTTCTTTCCTGCTAATGGCAGTTTTGCTTCCCTTTACTCTGAGGGTTTTTTCACCCAATTCTGTCCTAGATGAGCCTGAAAAGGGTTGGATTTTCTGCCAGATGGATGTCAGCCCAATTGTTCTGGGTGTCTTTGAGCAATGTCTTTCTGTCCTCATCTCCATCTACAGCATTTTGAGATTTGCTGTAATTAAGTTGGAGAATGGTCTAGGGTGGGAAATGGACCTACTCAGTGATGGTGCTGTAATCCCTTGCTTGCCACCTGAAGAGTGGCCTCTTAGTACTCTTCGAAGTTTCTTGAGAAGTAAACAAAGTCTATTTCTTTGTTTGGTGTTTTTTTTAAGGGACGTTTGCAGTTGGCTGCTGTGTTTATATATGTGGGTTTGTATGCCAGTACATCTGGCACATGTACAGGAACACATCCTGCTTTCTTCTTTTTTCCATACAAGATAGACTGCTTTCAATCTGTGCTTTGTTTTGAAGGGATGTGGATGAAACAATCAGCTGGATTAAGGAGAAAGGGCAGTTGATGGCCTCAGATGATTTTGGCAGAGACTTGGCCAGCGTGCAGGCTTTGCTGCGCAAGCACGAGGGCCTGGAAAGAGACCTGGCAGCTCTGGAGGATAAGGTACCCGAGACACCTTTTCCCTGCAGTTCATTGGGGTAACCTGTTTGTAAAGGGCTGGCAGCTCACTCACAGCTTGTGCCTGGGTGTAGGTGAAGGCCCTGTGTGCAGAAGCTGACCGTTTGCAGCAGTCTCACCCAATAAACGCTTCCCAAATCCAAGTGAAGCGGGAGGAGCTCATTGCCAACTGGGAGCAGATCCGCACGCTGGCGGCGGAGAGGCACGGCCGCCTCAACGACTCCTACAGGTGGGTCCTGCAGTACGACAGGGCTCCTTTCTCCTTGGTCATGCCTGACAGAGGTCTTGGGAGGAGAGCTGCAAAATATTGGGGTGATTCTGGTGTTTTCAAAACCGTCTTGTTCACCTAGCTGTATTTTACATTGACTTCTTGTAGTAAAAGGCACGTTTGTATGATGAAGTAGTACTTACAGCTTTTGGTTGTGGAAGCAGATCAGTTATGAAAACAGATACTGTAATGTTTTAGAATATCTACTTTTCTCCCTGTCTGTGTTTTGAAGTGCCTGACTATCTTTTAGTTTCACTGTTTTGATTCTTTTTTTATAATACACTTACTCCAAAGCAGTTCTTTACGGGGGTCCCTATGAGTCTCTCTGAAATGTGGTATTTCATGTATTGTCCCAGAGCCTGTTTCTGGGGTAGCTGCTTTGCTGTTATGGGGTTTCTCTTCATCCGGTCCTGTTTCAGTACAGCCTGGTTGTCTATAAAACACAACCTGCTCGATCACTATTGAGAAACCATACTAAAAAGAAAATAATCCTGATATGGTGGTTAGTTTATGTCCTTTCTGGTTTTGTTTTTCTGCCCTTGGTTCCCTCCCATGATGTGGGATTTATGGCAGTGGGGATCCACAAAAATAATCTTTTCCTTTGCCTTCACTGCCATAATCTCTTTAGATCAATTAACAGCAAATGTAAAAGAGAAACAGAAACTGATGACTTTTGCTGATAAGTGTTAAACACGGGCCAAAGGCAACAACTGGAGGCACACTGAAAGGAATTTGAGAGCTTGTTTGCTTGTTTTAAGGCTGAGGCTTGTGCAGTTGAAACTTGCTGCCAGTTCCCTCCCCCCCACACACTGTCATAGTTGTGACAGGAGCAGCCCTGTGGGTTATCCTGAAACACTCAGCTTGAGAACTATATTTTGATTTCTATTGCCTTCAGCTTGTAGTTGGGAATATTAATTTTACTTTCAATATAAATTATATGCAAAACATGTCTCTAAGACATGAATTTAGAACCCAGCATTTTCTTAACTTCAAAAGACAGCTTTTTTGATTGAAAGCATATTTATTTAATACTCAGAGTGCATTTTGGTGGTGTTTTATTTGTATCTGAGGGAACAGCCTTTATGTCTGTGGTGGTTTCTTTGGGGTAAGGAGGGAGAAGCCAAGCAAGCAGGTTATTCCCCACCATTTTTATCTTGGCTTTCCGAAGGCTGCAGCGCTTTCTCGCGGACTTCCGAGACCTCACCAGCTGGGTGACCGAGATGAAGGCTCTGATAAATGCTGATGAACTTGCCAATGACGTGGCAGGAGCAGAAGCCCTTCTGGACAGACATCAGGAGCATAAGGTAGAGTGGCTGCACTGCCCAAACCTCAGCAGCTGCCCCGTGTGTCTGGCACAGCCTCTGAGTCACAACTGCTGGGGCTGCAGCTCTGCAGTGCTTTGATCTTGCAGCTGTTACAGGACTGTGCTTTGATTTAGGATCTTTGCTTTGTTTCTGGTTAGTAAATACACACTGAATGCTAAGTACTTAAGAATGCTTATGATAATATATTATAAAAAATAGACCTCATAGCAGTCACTTGGACTGTTGTGGTTCTCCATCATGAGGAATTGCTTTCAGTAAGAGTGCAGCTTAAATCAACCTTTAGTTTTGTTTTAATTTAGTGATTTATACCTTCCTTATCTACACTACAAGGCAACACATTTCATTCTAGTTTTCAGGATAAGTGTAATGTATTTAAAGTTAGTTGAACATTTAGCATTCAGGTGTCCAGACTCTTGTCTCTATGTAATTTTCAATAGGTTTTCCTATTCCAGCACTCTATTTCAAAATAAATTTTGGTAATTGGTTATTCGCATCTCCTTTCATAGGGAGAAATTGATGCCCACGAAGACAGCTTCAAATCTGCTGATGAGTCAGGCCAGGCTTTGCTTGCTGCTGGGCACTATGCTTCTGATGAAGTGAAAGAAAAGGTAAGTTGAGAGCAAGAGCTCCTAGAAGAATTCTGTCTTTCTTCTGTGTCCCTTAATTTAAAAGGAAATTTAATTCTTTCTACAGAATGTTGCTTTCAGTCCAGTGTTCACCACTTTTTTTTGAGTCACAACTTGATTTTTGCATCGAGTTGGAAGTGAACCAGGCTGTTAAATGAAATTGTTATGTATTTCTCTTCCCTGTCCATTAGCTCACCATCCTCTCAGATGAGAGGTCTGCCCTGCTGGAGCTGTGGGAGCTCCGCAGGCAACAGTACGAGCAGTGCATGGACCTGCAGCTTTTCTACAGAGACACTGAGCAAGTGGACAACTGGATGAGCAAACAAGAAGTGAGTGCATGTCTTTGAACTCCCCAGATAGGGTCGATTTTCATTTCTGGTTAGTCTTCTAGACTTGAATAATTAACTCCACTATAGACATGCGCTGGTAAGCAAGTGCTGTGCAGTTATTTATCTGCCTCCCTGAGATGCTACAATGACTGTTTCCATCTAGTGCTGCAGCTGAGGTGGCTTTTGTGTGTGTTAACTCTTCTAAAATGCTGGCTGAATGAGAAGCTAAAAAGCATTATTCAGAACCTTTGGCTGTTAGAAACTTACAGTGAATGCCATCCTAATATATCATCTTTCACTTTCACTCACTGTACTTGCCTTCACTTAGACCAGCTGGGTATGGAAACATAAAAATGTGTTTGTTTCCTTATTTCAGGCATTTCTGCTGAATGAAGACCTTGGTGATTCCCTGGACAGTGTGGAGGCTCTTCTAAAGAAGCACGAAGACTTTGAGAAATCCTTAAGTGCCCAAGAGGAGAAAATCACAGTAAGACATTTCCGTTAGGCCATCACTAAATGGGCAAGAAGTGAAACAAGAGAATTCACAGACAGGGAAGGAGACATTGCTGGAGGATGATAAAGGATGGGGTTTGCTTTGCAGAATGATCCACTGTTTTGTGGGATGTATTAGCTCTGAATGATATGTGTTGTCTCTAAAATGGAAAATAGTGGAAAAGATGGGATAGGGCTCTATTTCTGCCTCAGAGCTGGCTTATCTGGTGCTTGCTTTTTACCAGCACATGTGTGGATGAAGATTTGTTAAAAACTTTCACTCTTACACATGGAAGGTGATGGTACAGATAGAGAAGGGTGTGACAATAGCTCTCTTAATGGCTTCCTACCAATTTTACTGGGATAAACTTTTGGGAAGTGATGTACCAAGCAAACTTGTACAATTTCTGTTGCATCAAGTAAATAGAAACCTGTTTTCTCTTTAGGCATTAGACGAGTTTGCTACTAAGTTGATCCAGAACAACCACTATGCCATGGATGATGTTGCTACACGCAGAGATGCTGTAAGTACCCAAACCAGATTGGGACTGTGGACTTGAAATCATGTCCTGCTTTATTATTTTACATGGTGTGACTCCGATATGGGCTAAGTCAGCGGAGCTCTCCAAAGAGGAGGGGTACAGTGGTGGTTCTTACAAGCTTGAAGAGTTGAAAAACCTCTTACCTCCTCCTTTGCAGCTGCTGAGCCGCCGCAATGCCCTCCATGAGAGAGCCATGTACCGCCGTGCTCAGCTGGCAGATTCTTTCCACCTGCAGCAGTTTTTCAGAGACTCTGATGAGCTGAAGAGTTGGGTTAATGAAAAGATGAAAACTGCCACTGATGAGGCCTACAAGGTAAACACAAGCATGAAGGGAGAATGTTTTCAAGGCTTGATGTAATCAGTCTGATGATACAAAGTGGTGTCAGCCGAAATGGTGCTGATAGTCCATGGTATTAATGGCAACAGGACAAATGGTAATTTCTCCCTGTCCCCAAGAGGGATTTTCCCATCCTACTGTAATCATGCTCATGCAATAGTTTGTGTTCTGATCTAAGGCATATTTGTGGCACCAAATCCTCTGGTGACATCTTGGCATGTATATGAACATAGTCTAATTTTAACCATTCTTCAGGGACGTTTAGGTACTAATTTTGTATTGAAACACTCTTTTTTTTTCTGTCTTCATCTGTAGGATCCATCAAATTTGCAAGGTAAAGTTCAGAAACACCAGGCTTTTGAGGCAGAGCTTTCTGCCAACCAGAGCCGCATCGATGCCCTGGAGAAGGCGGGGCAGAAGCTGATCGAGGTGAAACACTACGCATCGGACGAAGTGGCTGCTCGCATGAACGAGGTGATCAGCCTCTGGAAGAAGCTTCTGGAGGCCACTGAGCTCAAAGGTAGGACTTGCTCAGAGAACATGGACAGATTTCTGGTGAGTTTAGCCAGAAGGAGACAGGAGGTGAGAGAACTGAAGTGATCTTGTCCTTGTTTTCCTACTGTGTCTGTCAGGTATCAAACTGCGGGAGGCCAATCAGCAGCAGCAGTTCAATCGCAACGTGGAGGACATTGAGCTGTGGCTCTATGAAGTAGAAGGGCACTTGGCTTCTGATGATTACGGAAAAGATCTTACTAATGTTCAGAATCTTCAGAAGAAACATGCCCTGCTGGAGGCAGATGTTGCTGCCCATCAGGTAAAGGCAATAATCTTTATTCCTGCCCTAAGATCTGCTCCCTCAAAAGATCATGTTTTCATATATGCTCACTGAGGCCTTAGCATATCTGTATCTTTATAGTTTTGGTAGCTTTGCATTTTGCAGTTCACTTATCAAAAATAATTTTGAACTGGAACATAACTTGTATGTCTCTAAGAGTAACATCTTCATGACTTTGATGATAATAAACTTGTGTTTTGCTGTAAACACCAACTTAAAAAGTTGTGCTGTGCTCTGTGTAGGAAGTAATTCCCCCCTAAACTTACCACTTCTAAATACCTTACTCATTTTCAGTTTGTTTTCATGTAGCTCCAGGAAAGGAGAGGGGAAAGAGAACACTTTGTAAATAAAGAACTTTACAGCAAATGGTTCCTTTGGATCCATCTTTGCCAATGGTTTTCAGGAGAATTAAATCTACAGGAAGAAAGTCAACAAAATCTGGGTTCCCACAACTGGAATCATCAGTTGTTAACAATTGAAAACCAGTTTGTGTAGAAGGGCCCATCTGTCAAGTTAATGTAATTTCAAGAATCTTCTGTTTGGTAAAACTGACAGATTAAACCCAGTTACAATTATCTAATGCGTTGAGTAATATACATGATATAATTATTACCAAAATGATTGCGTTGTGCAGCTGAGCTTTTCTTCTGTCACAACTGGCTAGCTTGGACCTGAAAATGTTTCAGTGTGTGCAGCCACGTGAGAAATGCTGACACACTGTGTTGCTGGGTGACCTTTAGGATCGGATCGATGGCATTACCATCCAGGCACGCCAGTTCCAGGAGGCTGGGCACTTTGATGCTGATAACATCAAGAAGAAACAAGAAGCTTTAGTGGCTCGTTATGAAGCTCTGAAGGATCCCATGGTGGCTCGAAAGCAGAAACTTGCAGATTCCCTTCGCCTGCAGCAGCTCTTCCGTGACATTGAGGATGAGGAGACCTGGATTAGGGAAAAAGAGCCTATTGCAGCTTCTACAAACAGAGGTACCTTCAGAATTGCTCTAGTGCAACTTCTATCTTTATAGAACATTCCTTGGAAATTTCTGAACTGTTTATTGTAAGTAGCATTGCCCAGAGTTACATATTTGGCATCACCTCTGGTTCTCTGTTGCTTCTACCATTCCAGTAGGTAACTTTGTTTTTATCGTGCTCTGTCTTCATTGTGATGGTTCTTACTCTGCTAGCACTGGTTGCAGCTGCCTTGAAGTTTTTGTTTAATGTAGGCACAGTGATCTGGCTGACTAATTATTTTATATCTTTCAGGCAAGGACTTAATTGGTGTTCAGAATCTGCTAAAGAAGCACCAGGCTTTGCAGGCAGAAATTGCAGGCCATGAGCCCCGCATCAAAGCAGTCACACAGAAGGGAAATGCCATGGTGGAAGAGGGTATGTCTCAGTATTTTTTAACTCTATGGCCCAGTACAATTAAGAATTATTGCCTGTTTTTATCCAGACAGTAGACAAGCACCTTCTAGCAGGATGAACTTCTAGTCATTTTTCACCTGAAACTAAAAATAGGTTCCTTGATGGGAACCTGTCACAATTTTCACAGATCTCCATCTACTCTTGGTGAACACATATTTAGCAATTTTGTGCCTGTTGTGTTTAGTCTCCATTTTTAAATCCATTAGAGGACTGTATCAGAGACACATAATGTGAGAGAGAATCCTTCATGAAGACAGTAAAAGTTATTCTTGCTTTTAAATTAATTGGGATCTTTATTTCTGACTGAGTGTTCTAAACATCAAAATACAAAAATATTCCCTGGTTCTGGGATTCAGAATGCAGGTCTGAAGTAAGATTTGCCTGCTGCCACTGGAAAGAGATGACCTTTCCTGTTTCATCGTGGAGAAGAAATGTTATGATGTGTCTTGTTTTATTCCTAATAATTCAGTTTGATTGACAGTGTTTTCCAGTCTGAGGCAGAAGGACCAGCTCAGTTGTGCTTTCATTAGAACAGACTGCTTGGGTTTAAACTGGTCTAATTGCTGTGACTTTGAAGAAGTACAAGTAACCTCTCAGTGTGTGTTGGTTTTGTCTCCTGAAGTCCTTCAACTCCCTCTCCTTCTGTTCCCCAGGACACTTTGCAGCTGAGGATGTGAAAATCAAGCTGAATGAGCTAAACCAGAAGTGGGACTCTCTGAAAGCCAAAGCGTCTCAGCGGCGGCAGGACCTGGAGGATTCCCTGCAGGCTCAGCAGTACTTTGCTGATGCTAATGAGGCTGAATCCTGGATGAGGGAAAAGGAGCCCATTGTAGGCAGTACAGACTATGGCAAAGATGAAGACTCTGCTGAGGTATTGGAGATGGCTGTTGAAATCAGTTTTGCATAAAGACAGCAAGGCTTTGTCTAGTGGTGAAAAAATGAGCTCTGCTGATCTCGGGATTCCTGACAGAAAGGGCAGAAGATTCTTGCATCAAGCTGTTGTCAAAGGATGACAGTTTTTCCTGTGTTTTGGTTGTTATTGCTCATGAAATTTTGCTGTTCACTGTATTAAGCCAATTGCAAGGAAGCTTTACATCTGCATTCATTCTTTTACAGGGTTTTGTTTTTTTAAGTATAATGAGAATAATATCAGCAAATTCCTCATGTGACAGGCATTTCACTATGAGTCTGGTTTTCAGTAGTTCATTAGTCTGGAAGTAATTTTTTTGTCTGGAGTTGCTTTACTGGTATCATTCTGTGGTCAAACCCCACATCCCAGGCAGTGCTGACTGACATTTCATCAACATGAAGTGCAGTTTAAAGGCACACTTTCCAGCTTACCACGTATCACTGTGGAAATAGAGTTATTTCTGGTCAGAACAAAGGAATGTTGCTGAGATAAGGTAGAGGCAAAGCACCAGAAGCATTTGGGCCACTATCTGCCCTGTGAATAAATAGAAGTGATTATTCCCATGAGAGTCACAAGACCAGCAACTCTGAAAACCCCCCATTCTCTGTGTAGGGAGCCAAAGTATATATTGTAGGCAGAGCAGTGTTTGTAAAATGGCAAGGTGTGCATGTTGTTTTTATCATTTTCAGGCTCTTCTGAAGAAACATGAGGCTTTGATGTCTGATCTCTCTGCTTATGGCAGCAGCATCCAGGCATTGAGGGAACAGGCCCAGTCTTGCAGGGTAAGGAGATGCCAATCATGTTGCTAAAGTTGGTGGGTCAGCAAAAGGTAAAGACAAAGCTTAATAACAGTTGTTTTTGAGACCTTACTGCAGAGTCTACTTGATTTTCACAATAAAATGGCACTCTGGTTTTGGAATAATAGCAGACAGATACGTTGCTTTGAAAGAAAACAGTATAATGTGGTTTTCAAGGTTTGAGCCCAGGCAGCACTTAAACTCATCCATCTGCATTTGTTTCAACAAGAATAACTTTAGGGTACTACAGCAGCATTAACAAAGATCTGAAGTCTGTCTTAGCACAATACATTGATTGTAATAAACAACAGAACAACTAATTTTTCTTGTGCTTCTGTTTTAGCAACAAGTTGCTCCCACAGATGATGAGACTGGAAAAGAGCTCGTTCTGGCACTCTATGATTACCAAGAGAAGAGTCCCCGGGAGGTGACAATGAAGAAGGGTGATATCCTCACCCTACTGAACAGCACCAACAAGGTAAGCTCCTGCCTCCTGCTTTGCTGACCTGCCTGGCTCCCTTGGTGGTGTTATGGTTTTGTCTGGGTTTTAGTAAGAGCATCAAAAAAAGCTGAAGAATTGACACATTTAGCCCTCGTGTCCACATTCAGCACTTCAGCTGAACCTCTCTGATTAATTCCCATGACTCTCCCACAGCTGCCAACTTTTCCAAGTCAGATAAACAGCATAGACTGAGGGCACATGTCTATGAGAACTTATTTCCCTCCATGGAGGAATTTTTGGTGAGACAGGGGAATAAGACCTCAGTGTCTTGAAGAGGGTTTGTTTGAAATGATCTCCATAAAGAGCAGACTGTTGGGAGCATCACTGGTTTCCTTGTGTTAATTCAGCTGCCCATTGTGCTTCCTGCTTGGTGGTGGCCTCACAGTGGTTCCTTTGGGTTTTCCCTCCCAGGACTGGTGGAAGGTTGAAGTCAATGACCGCCAGGGCTTTGTTCCAGCTGCCTATGTGAAGAAACTGGACCCTGCCCAGTCTGCATCCCGAGAGAACCTCCTGGAGGAGCAGGGCAGCATTGCGCTGCGTCAGGAGCAGATCGACAACCAGTAAGACCTAACTCGTGGATGTGACACCACCAGCATTGCCTGACTTGGCCTTTGCCTCATGCATGCCAGAAGCTTAGGGTGATGCTTCTTACACAAAGAAACAGGGGCTCCTTTACCAGAAGGACTAGATTCAGTTATTTTATCCTTACTCTAGATTTTCTTTGTTTTTCCCATTTTTAACTGTAAAACTCATGACACTAGAGCTCAACTTACTGTCTGACTTGAGTATTTTATGTGTTCCTCTTAATGTTGTTACCTAACTACTTAAACTTGTTTGTGAGTTATATATGTCCTAAGCAGCTCTTGTATTTGTAGTTGTCACTTCTTAATGTGTGATCTGTTTTGAAAAGCTCTCTGAAATTTGGTTCCATAAAGTACAGTGCTCTCCCTATACAGGGCTGCCTCTGGAGGTGACCTCCTTAGGAGCTGGGACTGCTTTGCTGCTGGCTCATTACTTGTCCTGGAATGTGATACCATCATTTGTTGCCATTTCAGGAGCTAAAATGTGCCCCCTCTGCTTTTTTTTTTTGGATTTTTTTTTTCTCTTCTAAAAGAGTAACATGCCATTGCAAACAGAAAGCTTCAAGGCTGCTTGGCAATGGCACAAAAAGCACATGTTAGTTGTAGATTAGGTCCAGCAAGGACTGTGGGTGATAGCTGGGGACTACTGCTCATCTTATCAAACCACTTGGAAGCCAAAGCTGAAAGTTTTCTGCATACTCCCATCTGTTTCTGCAGCTACACTGACATTCTGTGTGAGGATTCCTTCCCACTCAGTTGTTTTGAGTCAACAGTTATTACAGTGCCATACAATAATTAATAGCTTTAACTCTAGAACTAAAAAAAATCACAGGAAAAAACACCAACCCACAACAACAAAAAAATTTATCAGTGCAAAGAAAAGATGCTGGAAAATTGTGGCACATTGATCAGGATTTTAATAATACAATTTCCCCCATGGACTTTTAGTGCTGCTTTTAATAACTAGAACAGGGTGCATTGTTTAGAGACAAGGGGAGCTGACCACCTTTTAGCTTCCAATCCATGGCACAACGATCAGGGAATGAGGAGACCTTATAGAGAGAGCCCAACTGTACTGCTGAGGTTTCCTTATGTGAGTTGTACTCCTGCTCTGATTTGCTTTGTTTGCTTCTCAACGACACCTGATTTTCTCCATTTCCATGTGAGCTCTTACCCATCTCCTACCACAGCCAATCAGTCATCCATGGATGGAGCTGCTGCTTCTGTTAGTTTTGTTAATCTGACTAATTTTTCGCATGCGTTTGCTGTGCCCCCTGTCTGTGCAGGACTCTCATAACTAAGGAGGTCGGCAGTGTATCTCTGCGTATGAAACAGGTCGAAGAACTGTGAGTAGGATTAGCCCTTTCTCAACCAAACCATGCTGTCTGCATCCTGTCCCTGCTCATTCTCCCTTTGTTCCTTTCTTTGGGAAAGCTGCTCCAAAGGGACACGAAGGAGGCGATTTCTGTGGTGTGGGGAGTGCAGATGAGTGTGGTGCTCTGTCTGCTCATCTCTCTGGGCACCTCTGTGCTGCTAAATTGGTTCGGGGTGTTTTCCATCAGGCTGGTCTTGCTTACCAGATGAGGCTTTAGTGGTATCTCCACTGTTTTCTTTAAAAGGCATCTCTTCCATTTTCTGAGGTGCAGATAGATATATTAGTCTGTTTGTTTATACATAAAATACACCAAGTATTTCATCACATCTGAATGTCTTAAGAGTGTGGGAAGGTTGAGGCTATCAAAGTTTATCATACAAAGTAACATTCATGCTGGGTAGTCAAAAAGCATTGATTTGTTTATATAGGATGATTGGGTTTTAGTTTTAACATTAACTGAATTTTAAAACTTGTGTTCATGTCTCCTTGGAAAAAAAATACCAAGTTTGTATTATGGTTGTGGAAGGTGCTGGGAAATCCAAAGGAAAATTGTTCATGGGCTGTGCCTGACTCTCTTTTCATAAAGTATTTCTTGAGAATTAAAAGGGAGAGTTTTATGTGAATCTCTCAAGTGTTGCAAAGCACCTCTGAGGTAAGATCTGCTTCTAAAGGAGTTTTGCCCAGATCTTCCATGAGCATTTCAAGTATGTGATACCTAAAATTGTGTGCTGAGGCAAACATCTACAGTCAGGACAGGCTTCAAAACAGTCTTTTCCTCAAGCCATGGTAGAAAGTTTCTATTTAAACCCAATATGAAAGATTCTTCATTCCTTTCTACCCACTTTTAAACCACAGTAGACAGGAAACCACAAAGTCTCTGCTCCATGGGAGGATGGCTGGTTATCAGTTTGGTGTACAGACATCACAGCCCAGGATACTGAGGGTTTTCCTCTGCAGGTTTTATCATCTCTGAGCTGTTGGCTGGGAAAATGCTGCAGCACTGAACTCCAGCTGCAGGGTGGGAAATGAGAACATTCCCTTTTGAGGTACCCCAGCAGTGTCTTGTGTTATTTGATTTAATAACACCAAGAGGGATTTATTCATGGCTTAATAATGAGAACAGAATTGCTGCTGATGGTCAGTGTGCAAACCAACATGCAAACTGATTCAAGACTTAAGTAAAAACCCATCCAGATGCAGCTAAAATGTCTCATCTTCTGGGAGACTTAAAATAGAATAACAGAAAGAATGAGTCTTAAGAGTATGGCTTTTCTGAAGGCAAGTGTTTTAAAAATAGGCGTTATACATTACTAGAGAGATTTGTAACTGACTGCAAAACTGCTGATGGCTTTTAGTAGCAGCTTGGGAAGGGTCTTCTAGGACCATCCATGTGTAGCTAGTTACAAAGAAAACAACAGGATACATTAGTTTTCTTGTGGTTTTAAATAACTGACTGGTTTATTTTCCTGTTCAGTTCAGTTTAAACATTTTAGAGGTTTCACTTTGCAGTTGTTCCAGTTTAAATGAGGAGTACTATCAGTGATGTTGGGAATTCCACAGATGCAAAAGTGTATGTGAAATGTGTTTCATGGATTTCCCAGTTGAACCGAGGTGTATTATCAATGACAGAACGCCTGGTTTAAACATTCAGTTATCAAAGATACACACCCTGTTTAAACATTTAGCAGATTCTGCACTGAAAAATGACTACTTAGACATTTATGTCCAAAATCTGAGGGACTGGTGGGTTTTCAAAACCTGATGGCAAACTTGATGTACTTGAGGAAAAGAAAATACCTCTTGGCAAGTAGGAGCCACTGGAGTCATTCCTGCACTGCAGTGGTGCTGTGGTTTCAGCACCTGCCCCCAGCTAAGCTGTGACTTGGGTTTGCATTTTCCTAGTGAGGTGTTGCATGTGAGAGATCTCATTTTGGTGTGCAGTCCATGTGGAGGAGAAACATCTACAGCCTGCACTTCCCTCACCACGCACGAGTGGCTTGTTCTGTGGCAGAACCGCAAGGGATCTCCCCCAACTTTGGGGACACCAGCACTTGGGAAACCCTTGTGATTCTGCTCAGTTCAGCCTGACTGTCCCCTGCTTCCCTTCCCTGCTTGTCCCAGGTATCACTCCCTCCTGGAGCTGGGAGAAAAACGCAAAGGAATGTTGGAAAAAAGCTGCAAGAAGTTCATGCTGTTCCGTGAGGCCAACGAGCTGCAGCAGTGGATCAATGAGAAGGAGGCAGCTCTCACCAGTGAGGAAGTGGGAGCTGACCTGGAGCAGGTGGAGGTGCTGCAGAAGAAATTTGATGACTTTCAGAAGGTATGTTGTGATAACAATGTGTGTGTTAGTTTTGGCTTTTCCCTTTAGATTTTCTTACCATGTATCCATGACAGTGTTTCATAGAGGAGGAAACATAGCTTTGATTGGAGATAAAAAGGTGCATATGAATGTTTTATTTGATTTTGTGAGGTTAGAGAGAATCTCACATTCAGAAGTCTTCAGTTTGATTCCAGTCCCCAGGTTGCTGCAGACTTCCCAGCCCCCACAGAACTGAAACTCTTTCAACACATTCCAAGAGAGAATCTGCCAAGCTTTGGAGGAATTTCAGTTTGTGTAAAGCCTCACCTTCAGTTAAGCTCTTCCTCTTCCTTTGTGTTGAAAGGAAAGATGCATTTTGGTTTCCATCTCTAGAGCTTTTTCCCAAGATATGAAAATAAAAATCTCTTCTTCAGAATGCTGGTAGACTTTGGAGTTTTTCTCCCAGTGTTTCAGTACTGGTTAATTAATATTCTTTTATTTGTGTGAGTTATGAATGAATTGCTTGAGCAGATTTATTTATTCTGTTCACTTTGCTAAGATATTGAGCAGTGAAATGCAAAGATGCCTGACCTTACACATTGGAAAAGGCACTGATTTAACAGTTCTGTGGATGTTATCATGTTTAGAGCTTAAAAGTTGGCTAACAAACAATTTGAACCAACCTAGTGAAAAAGGTGAAGACAGTAGCAGTTACTGGATTTGGGTTCTTTTAAAATAAGCTAATGGTTGCAATTAAAATGTGTCATCTACTAACACTGAAATGCAAGTTCTCCAGTACTGTTTTTAACCAAGTTCCTATTCTATAGAAAGCTGTCTGTCATTCTCTTTGACTGAAAGCAAATCACAGTAAAATCACTTCTGAAGTTGTCTTTTAGCTAATTCATGCAGTAACTTGAATTTGATCTTCATGTTGGCTACATTGTGTATCTGGAAATTAAGAGTAGATTGTCCTGATTGTCCATGAACTTCATGGGCAGCTCTGAGAGTGTTTCCTTGCCCCACTGATGCCTGGCACTGGCAGGTGGGATCCTCTGGCACAGGCTATGTTCCCACCCTGGGCACTCCTGGGGAACCAGTTTTCCCCCCACCTTTTCCCTGTGTGAGTGTTGATGCCTTTGGTGTTTCCCTTCCTGTGCAGGATCTGAAGGCAAACGAGTCACGTCTCAAGGACATCAACAAGGTTGCCAAGGACCTGGAATCAGAGGGGCTGATGGCAGATGAAGTGCAAGCAGTACAGCAGCAGGTCCTCTTTTCCTCTGACTTTTTCTGATCTGAACAAGCAAGAGATTTTCTTTCTTTTTTTTAGTCTGTTGTCTTTTCCTGGCATTGCAGAAATCAGGCTGTTCATTTTTGCTCTCTGGTGTGATAACTGTGATATTGTACCCAGACATTCAGAATGCCTGTTCTGTGGTGTGGCCATCACAAGGGGACCCTGAGAACTGTGGGGTTTTTCACAGTTCTAGAGCAAATTGCACCATCTAGAGCTTTTCCCTCTTTTAGGAATGGAAAGCCTTTAGAATAATACTGAAAGTCATGGAAAATCCAAGCATTAACTTCACTTCCTATAAATTTGAAATTCAACCTTTATTTATTTGCAGAAAAAATGGTGAGGGAAAAGAGAAATAAAGCTCAGCTTAGTGTAGGGGAGTTTTGTGGAGTTTCTCTTTGGTTTTGATGGGGGGTTTTTTGGGTTTTTTTTTGGTTTTGCTTTTTTTTTTTTGTAATGTACCTATTTTTTTTTGCCAGGGCTTTAGGTTCTTGTACTGTTTCTGTAAATAATTCTATCCTGTGCCAATGGAGTATTTTAGTGTTTAGGTTGATTCTTTTCTGAGCTCCAAGGTGATTTGTAGATGATCACATAGTCAAACTCCCACTCCTGCTGCACATTTAGGTTGTGTGAGCACTGTTTGGCTCAAGGACATACTGATAACCTCTTTGGAGAAGGATGGAACCACATCCCCTGCTATCTGTACAGTTTAAAAACAAAGAAAAATGTCCTTTCTGTTAGAAAATAACAGGTTTGTCCTTTCTCCTTTGCAGGAGGTCTATGGGATGATGCCCAGGGTAAGTGTTATTTCTGGGGTGGGTGGTGTGGCAGCTGTGCCAGGTTTGGGATGTACAAGTGGAAGCTCAGCTATGACTGTGGTTCATTTCCATGATGGAACTCACTAAAGACCTGGAATGGGCGTACAAAGATCATCTTTGAGCCCTTTTGTTCCTTCAGTGTTTTTACCCACATCACAAATGTAAGCAAACAGGACAACCCAGACTGATATAAGTTGTGTAAAAAGGGTTGAACATGGAGATCTTTCAAAGGTTGTTTTTTTTTTTTTTTAATATATTCTCATAGTTTTAGGTTCTGCTTCATATTTAAAGCTGTTTCTTCACATTTTCAAACAGGATGAAACTGATTCTAAGACAGCCTCTCCTTGGAAGGTAGGTGAAATCACTTAGCAGCACAAAACAGGAAAAGAAAGGAAAAACTCCAGCACATCATCTTTTTTAGACCATACCCTTCTGTGGCATAGAATTTTCCAACAGTCTGCCTTTTACCTCTCTGTTTCAAAACTATTTTATTTTGAGCTTATACTCTGGAGGGTGATTCCAGTTTTTATACCAAGATTTGTAGGTCCTGCTTGGCCACCACATGAGAAGTAATCTCTGTCCCCGTTGCATGAGTTCTTTTCTTTCTGCTTGCTACATCAAAAAAGTTTTATTCCTGAAAGTCAAAGCCATTTATGTCAATATTCCTTTAGTATTTATGTCTTCCATGAGTCATCTCCAGCTCATTTGCTGCAATAGTTAGAAGCCTTTCTCCATTCATCAGGGTCTTACACTGGAATTTGTCACCTGTTGATGCACAAAAATACCTTAAATATTTTTTACATTATTCAACATTGTGCTTTTCCCTAGTATGTCGTTTGTTCCCATGTTTTATATTTAACATCCACCCTCTTCAATTTAAAGCTGCTTGTACATCTTTTAAGCTGTGTGAGTGTGGGAGAGCCACATCAGTGTACAGTATTTTGAGAGCATTGTGGAAAATGCAGCCATCTCAGTAAGGACTGAGGATTTGTAAAGTAATTTTTTGCACAGATTCTGCACATGTACTTTGAAGTCTAAGGGTCTCATAGTAACTTAACAAACTATGACTAAGAGTTTGGGGATTTTTAATTCATTTGTTGGAAGTTGCCTTTAAATTTTCCTCTTCTTTGTCCTTAAGATTATTGTTGTTTGCTTCAGTTTACACAAACAAGGCAGTACTCACAAATTTGAAACTGCTTAGTCTGTTCTCTAATACCCTGAGCCTTGCAAGCAGTTATTCTTAATTGCTTTTGTAATTTACTTACATTGACTTTATTTTTTTAATGTAACTGTTAAGGAGTTTTCTCTGATCCTTGGCTTTGGTTGGTTAGAGGTGGCTTTAATGCTATATTTTTTGTTTCTGCCTTTTCACACAGTCTGCACGTTTGATGGTACACACTGTGGCAACCTTCAACTCCATCAAGGTAATTATACAGTGTTTTCTGAGCTGATTTAAAAGCTGAGAAGGTTTTTTTACCCTCCCTTTCCATAGCCTTCAATAGCCTTTGTCCTTCAAAAAGCTTCATAAACCCTTTTGAATCAACTTACTGAAAGAAGCATTGGCATATACAGCATTTGCTCCTGAGGTTGCATCAGTATCTTATTATATACATAGAATAATTTGATTCTACACCTCAGGAGAAATAAAAATGACATTATTTAACTAGGCTGTCTGAATTTGAAAGGCCAATCTTGACTCTCCTCTCACCTCATTCAGGAGCTGAATGAGCGCTGGAGGGCTCTGCAGCAGCTGGCAGAGGAGAGAAGCCAGTTGCTGGGCAGTGCCCACGAGGTCCAGAGATTCCACAGGTGAGGTGTTTGTGTCATACTTAGTCTTGACTCAGTCAAATACTTTGACTAGGAAGAGCTCTAAAACAGTGTGACCTGTTCTAAAAAACTCTTATTTCAACCCCCAGCTTGTTCAGTGCAGGGTGGTCCAACAGGAATTCTTTGTCTTACTAGGAAAAGAAAGACTTGTTAATGTGGAATCATGGAATTGGTGTGGGTTTGGGAGGTCTGGACTACTCTCCTGTTTGCTTGTGTCACTGTGGGAAACAATTTAATGGAACCATCAGCTACTTAAGCTTCTCTGGAAAGTGGCAACCTGCAGGGTCTCAGAGGCCCTGGCAGCATCTCTGTTTTAATGCTCTTTTTGCCTTCCCTTCCTTCAAATCAGAGATGCTGATGAAACAAAAGAATGGATAGAGGAGAAGAATCAAGCATTAAATACAGACAACTATGGGCATGACCTGGCCAGTGTTCAGGCCCTGCAGCGAAAGCATGAAGGCTTTGAGAGAGACCTGGCAGCTCTGGGGGACAAGGTGAGGTTGTGAGGAGAACAAATCCAAAGGCTTTCTTTTTCTCCAGCAGAAACAATGGAGGTATAGCAAAGTTTCTCTTGTCTTCATTGTTTACTCTTCTCTAATTGCAGGTGAATTCTCTTGGTGAAACTGCCCAGCGTCTGATCCAGTCACACCCAGAATCTGCTGAAGATCTCCAGGAAAAATGTACTGAGCTCAATCAGGCTTGGAATAGTCTGGGGAAACGTGCTGACCAGCGCAAGGAGAAGCTGGGAGACTCTCATGACCTGCAGCGCTTCCTCAGTGACTTCAGGTAAAGATTTCCCCTCCTCAGTTTGTATGGTTTATTACTGGGGAGATGTGTAGGGCTTATTTGTTCCACAGGGACATTTCTGAGGTGGTTTAAAAAAGGACTGTTTTCCCTGTTCTGACTTATTTCAATGGAGGCAGGGGAAAATCCTCTATCCATGTGTGTTCCCAGGGACCTTATGTCTTGGATCAATGGAATCCGGGGCCTGGTCTCCTCAGATGAACTTGCAAAGGATGTCACTGGAGCTGAAGCTTTATTGGAAAGGCACCAGGTATGTGAGAGAGCAGTGTAGCATAAACATCAATAAACATTCCTTGTCCTGACCCTTTCCAATCAGAGTCCCCAAACCAGGTCAGTCCCAGCTGGTTGTTGACTGAGGCACCTCTGCCCCTTGCAGGAACACCGCACAGAAATAGATGCAAGGGCTGGCACTTTCCAGGCATTTGAACAGTTTGGACAACAACTTCTGGCTCATGGACACTATGCCAGCCCAGAGATCAAGGAGAAACTGGATACTCTGGACCAAGAACGGACAGACCTGGAGAAGGCCTGGGTCCAGCGCAGGATGATGCTGGACCAGTGCCTGGAGCTGCAGGTCTGTGCTGCAGTTTGGAGAAGTGAAATAATTCCTCTTTTCATAAGAAGGTTTATGGTGGGGAGCAGTGCTCTTCTCTTGCTCATGCTTTGGAGGTTTTTCTCCCCAGCTATTTCATCGGGACTGTGAACAGGCTGAGAACTGGATGGCTGCCCGGGAGGCTTTCCTGAATACAGAGGATAAAGGGGACTCTTTGGACAGCGTGGAGGCTCTCATCAAGAAACACGAAGATTTTGATAAAGCAATCAATGTCCAGGTGAGGAGTGTAGCTGAAGTAAGGGGAAATAGTTCAGTTTTTCTGGTGTGGATTATCAGCAAAAGCAGTTCCTGCTTCTGAAGTTGGATTCCAAATATTCAGCCATGTGAGACCTTCTGCAAAGGGTAGAAGCAGTTTCTGCAGATCAAGATGTATTTCGTTGCCTACAGGTGGTGTAGGAGTAGTGGCGAATATTTGTGTAAATCTTTTACTGATACAAATCTTTTTTTTTAATGACAGAAAAGGGTATATTTCCAGTTTCTTGTAACAGAAAGCTCCCTAGATTTATTGGGAGATGATACTAAATCCAAAAGATACTTTATTCCAAATGCCACAGGTGAAAGGTGTTCCGCAGTCCTTTAGAACACGAGACCTCCTTCAGAGAGTCCCCTTTGCAATACTGCGTATTTAAAGAAGAAAGAAAGGTTTATTCTGTTCCAAACCCTGCCCATCAGGTGAGTTTAAGGAACCACAGTTGTAACTGATGGCTTCTGTGTTTACCAGGAGGAGAAGATCGCTGTGCTGCAGTCCTTTGCTGACCAGCTGATCGCTGCCGATCATTACGCCAAGGGTGTCATCGCCAACCGGCGCAACGAGGTCCTGGACAGGTCAGTGCTGCCCTGGGGGTGGAATCAGGCACTGACTGGAAGGAACTGCTCCCTGAGGGACCTTCTGTGGCTGTTGAATGCTCTGTGTGGTCCTAGTGTTTCATTCCCATGTATTGAATTGCACCCAGGTGGCTTCGCCTGAAAGCTCAAATGATCGAGAAGAGGTCAAAGCTGGGAGAGTCTCAGACACTCCAGCAGTTCAGTCGGGATGTGGATGAGATAGAAGCTTGGATCAGTGAGAAGCTCCAGACTGCAAGTGATGAGTCCTATAAGGATCCCACAAACATCCAGGTGAATGTGGTTCTGGGCTCGACAATCAAAATAGCCTTTTTAGCTTTGCAAAGCCTTCTCTGGGTTGAAAATCCATGCTCAGGAATTCTTGCTCATAGATAACATCACGTTGGACATGGTCTCCTTTTAACAAGGAGAAAATGGAAGTTACATTATGCATGAAAGAGGACCCAAAATAGAGCTCACTTGGTAATTATTCATGTGTGTAATTAATTATTCATGATACAATTAATAAGATATGTGGTATCTGCAGCAGCAAGTTTCCCAAAGAAACCAAAGGAGCTCTTGTGTCTCTCTCCCAGCACCTACACAGTAAAATAAGGAAATGGAGTTCTTGGGTCTCATCTCTTATCTTGTTATAAAATGTGAAGTCTCATCTATTTTTTCAGTGATAAGGAATAAAGTTATCTATTATGTTTTACTACTGGTTTATGAAGTAGTATGAATGAACTGAACTACTTCTCTCAATCTGTTTTATAGCTTTCCAAACTGCTGGTAAGTAGTTTGGACTAGCCCTGGTATGTGAATTTATTTTCTTTGTATATTTTCTGTGTGAGCTCAAGCTCTGGTTGCTACTCCATCCATCAGTCCGTGCAATCTCTTTGTTTTCTGTTAGTTCCTGACCTCCATCCAGGTACAGCTGCTGATCCTGTGTTATGGGTGTGGCTTTTTTGTTAATGCCTACTCAGCATCATTTATTTATGTATTTGTTTTGCAGGTGTTCTGCATGATCTGTGGAATTTGTGGTGTGTTAGTGATGTAGTTCGGGCTTTTGTAGGAGTTAGCCCATAGGAAAATGGGACTCTGTCCTCCTTTTTCAGAGATCTGGCTGTTTGACCTGTCATCCCCTTGTCTGATCATCACTGGGGATGGTTTAATACATGAAATAATGGCAGTGCTGTTGGCTTGTGTTTGTAGAATCAAATGCTGAAGATGGAGGATTCAATAAATGACAGACCTACATGGCCTAATTCTTGTAGTAATAGCACAGAAGGGAATCATACAGAACACTCCAGAAAAAGATCTATACCAGATGGAAAGCTGACAGCACTTGTGAGAGTCCAAGAAAGGGAGTGAAATGAGGATATATGGAGGGAGAAGACAGAACAAAGAAGGGGGAAGCTAATGAGTAAGAAAGGAAAGAATCATTTGTCACCTTAGGCTGTGATACATTAAATTGCTATTATTTTTTCTGGAAAAAATTTTATATTAAATGAGAAAGGCTTGTCTGGGGGTTGTCATGGTAATTATATGGAGATATGCAATTGGCAGCTTTTAAATTGAATTTTTCATGTTGGTAAATGTAGCTTTGAAGGATGTGTTTTTGTAATCTCAGCCTTTGGGATTTACAGATCCCAGAACAAAGCAGTTCATGCAGAATTTCTCATGCCAGCACTATAGTATTTCTTCTCTTTTACTTTGAATCTAACATTTCCTTTCATTCCATTCTCTCAGGGCACACTCTACCCATGTCCAATGTTCCTCTCATTTCCAGTTTAAACTTGCAAATCCTGTCTTGTCACTACTGTGCTATTGTCATATTCCTGGTGGGTGGATGGATGGATCACGGATATATGAGAGCTGCACACTCCCTCCTACTTCCAGGCTCCTGTTGTTCTCATGGTGCTGTCAACTTGGCAGGGAAAAATTTTTACCAAATAACTCAGTTGTGTTTTTATAGAGCTTTTTGGCTGTTAATTCATTATTTATATATATATTGTGGCCATGTATTACTTTTTGATATCAAAACTGCAGAAAGCAGATAGGCTGGAGCAGTGATGTCTGGTAATTACTATTAGGAGGAGAAATAGAAACCTGTGAAACCACTATAGGGGTAGAAAGGATGATCTGCTGTGCTAAGGGTATAACTGCTGCTTTTTCAAGGGAGGCATTGAAAATGGGGAAGGGTTACTGCAGTACCAGCTCAGCTCAATGCAAGGAATGGCACAGACCCCTGTGGGCTGCAGAAGGTGTTGCCTGAGTTCTGTGCACCAGCTCACCCAGAGCTTTGCCAGGTACAAAGCCTGACAGTCACTCAGGGTAAATACTCCCCCTGAGGGAGAGCTGCTTCAGCCCAGCCTGTGTGCCAGCCTCTTGGTGACAGCTGAGCCCATGAGAACAACTGAGGAGCCCTTTGGTGGCCTCTGACAGGCTGTGTTGTCCTTGCAGAGCAAACACCAGAAGCACCAGGCCTTCGAGGCCGAGCTCCACGCCAACGCTGACCGGATCCGCGGCGTCATCGACATGGGCAACTCCCTCATTGAGAGGGGAGCGTGTGCTGGCAGCGAGGACGCCGTGAAGGTGGGGATGAGTCTTCCTCAGCTTCTCCTTTATTTTCATTTTATTATCCCCATTGGATAACTCAGAGAGGAGAGGGTCCCTCTCAAACAAATCCTGTTTTATAGATTTTTATATATAGCTTTTCTGTTTCAACTGCACAGTAGAAACCGAGTGGGTCATTCTGCTCCCTTCTCAAGGATGAGGCTTTTTCCCAGTCCTGATTGGGATATAAAAGTTGAACTGAATTATATGTTGGCAAGGTGAAATAGTGACTCTGTCATTTGCATATTTGGAATCAACAGCCACACTTGCACCTTTTTCTGGCTTGGCATTTATCAGGACTTATGCTCCTATTTTCCTGTTTTCCAACAGGCACGTCTGGCTGCTCTGGCTGACCAGTGGCAGTTCCTGGTGCAGAAATCAGCAGAGAAGAGTCAGAAACTCAAAGAAGCCAATAAACAACAGAACTTCAATACTGGAATCAAGGACTTTGACTTCTGGCTTTCAGAGGTAACTGAGCTGGGAATTAATTACTTGCAAGGTGTGTTTTTCCAATTTTTTATTCATTTGCTGATGTTAGTTTGTGGGGCACTATGTTCTTTTGAGCAAGTCTAGGTTCATTTAAAAATATATATATATTACAAATAAAAAAATCTTGTGGGTGTGTCCATGTTATTAGTTCTGAACAGTAAGGTGAGAAGAAGCAAATTTGCACGGAATGTTTCAGGTATAAAAAAGGTGACAAGGCAAAGGTTTCTCCACACTTTACAAAACTGAGAAGTAATTTGCACAGTTTTAAAGCATTATAATTTCAAGGAGTTTTTTAAAACAGAATTTGTTCTTCATTCCTTTCTCCTTCCTCCATCCCCAGGTGGAGGCTTTGTTGGCATCTGAAGACTATGGGAAGGACTTGGCATCTGTTAACAACCTTCTGAAAAAACACCAGTTACTGGAAGCTGATATATCTGCTCACGAGGTATTGTTTTCTCTCTCAGTTTTGGAAGATAAATCATAGTCCTACAAATTCTACAGATGCCACTTTGGTACCTGCTGCAGTCACAGACCTGTTGATGAAAAGCTCTGACTGCACAGTCAGGCTCTGATTTGTATCCTGACATAACAAGCACAGGAATGACATCCAAACAACTCCCTCTTCTCTCCCCACCATGTCCAGGACCGGCTGAAGGACCTGAACAGCCAGGCCGACAGTCTGATGACCAGCAGTGCTTTTGACACTTCCCAAGTGAAGGACAAACGGGAGACCATCAACGGGCGCTTCCAGCGCATCAAGGGCATGGCGGCCGCTCGGCGGGCCAAGCTCAACGAGTCCCACCGGCTGCACCAGTTCTTCCGCGACATGGACGATGAGGAGTCCTGGATCAAGTGGGTGTCCTGGAAGGTCTGGGCTGGGGGGGCATGTTCTTGTTGCCAGTGACACTCACAGGCCTTAGTGTGGCTCCACAGGTGCCTTTCCACAAAGGTGTCCTCCTCCTGTTCCGGGAAAACTCAAGTTTGGCTTTTATCAGCAGTTCTCTTTGGTCAAATCCCACAAAGCAGAAAATGTAACACTGTTTAGACTCAGCCCAAATAGCTGGAATTTGACTCTAGTCTTTTTAGGAAAGGTCCTACCAAGAATTCAAAGCCTTCTCAGTTTCAAGTATTTTTTTCATTCTACCCAGTTGTAGTAATTAATCAAATCTCTTTCCATGTTGGTGGTAGTACCTCAGGAGGAGGGAACAAAGTGAGCCTGATAGAAATCATTCCAACTAGAGTACTTCTTTTGTCATGCTTTTAAAACAAAACAAATTGGACAACAACAGGTAAACTTCACAAAAGGCATCTATATTAAAAAAACAGTACAGAGAAGTTCTGGCCTTCAGAGATAAATGATGAGACCTCTGTCACCTCTTTCTTTCCCCCACACAATACCCCTGACTGTACTAATAATTCATGTACACAAGTTTTTACATCCACAATTTCTGTGCTGTGTTGAGCAGTTCTTATCTGAAGTTTGGAGTGGGGAAGGGGGTCAGGTTTGACCTTTAGAAGTAATTTTCAAATTTGATCTTCCCCTCTTCTCTCTTGAATTTAGAGAGAAGAAACTGTTGGTTAGCTCAGAGGACTATGGCAGAGACCTGACTGGGGTGCAGAACCTGAGGAAGAAACACAAGCGCTTGGAGGCAGAATTAGCTGCCCATGAACCAGCTATCCAGGTAAATCCCTCTCCTTGACACGTGTCTCTGTAAGCAGCACCTTTCTGGCTTGTGGCAGAGATAAATCCACAGGAGGTTTGCTGGAACCCCAACAGAATAAATATGAGGAGAGCAGGTGATGTTCTGTTAACTCTGTGTTTCTCTGCAGGGTGTTCTGGACACGGGCAAGAAGCTTTCAGATGACAACACAATTGGAAAGGAGGAGATACAGCAGAGACTGGCTCAGTTTGTGGATCACTGGAAGGAGTTAAAACAGTTGGCAGCTGCTAGGTATGAGTTTCTGTAAAATTCAGGATTGATTAAAACAGTTGCATGGACTCATAATGAACAGATTTACTGAATTTCAGGGGTTTAGGGTATGGGTCACATATTGCTGATGGAAGGCTCTAAAATACTTTTGAAAATGTTCCTCAGTAGAAACATGAGTCTCCATTTGAGGTACATGTTGTGTTCAGGCTTTTCATGCACCAGTTGGAAACCACAGATTTGAAATCCCCTGGCTTTAATCCACTACCAGGAGGTTTTTCAGGGAGATGGTTCCCTTCAGCCCTTGGGCAGCTGCAGGCTTTGTGGTCCAGGGAATTTCTAGAGCTGCAGCTCTAGGAATGAAGTGTGAACGACTGTGTGTTTGGGATTGGGGCTCTGCACAGTTTTTATCTTATCTAAAAACCACAAAGCAGCACTGACTCATTTGACCTTCCCCACACAGGGGTCAGCGTCTGGAGGAGTCTCTGGAGTACCAGCAGTTTGTAGCGAATGTTGAGGAAGAAGAAGCCTGGATCAATGAGAAAATGACACTGGTAGCCAGTGAGGACTATGGGGACACACTTGCTGCTATCCAGGTATGGAGGACACTGTCAGCACCTTGTTGTCATTGCGTTATTGTTGGTTAGAGCATAACAAACCCTTGGACTGAAAGGACAGTTAAAGAAGAGGTTGCTGTTGGCCCCTTTTGAAGGCCTACATTGTGAAAAACATGACTTGACATTATAAAGCATCCCAAGTGTGCTGTTTCCTGTGGAAATGACCTGCAGTTTGGTGTAGCTTTGCATCTCTTGACTCTGATGGACATTCTGGTTACATCCAATGGCTGGGCTAGACTGGAAGTCAGTCCCAGTCTCCTTTAGTGCACAGAAAAACAGCAAGTTGTGCTAACCAGCTACAATTAATAGGTTTTGTCATATAGTTTATACTAGGTGATGAACACCAATTAATGCTTAATAAATGGTGAGAAATGATTTTTAGAAGGGTCTGTGTCTCCTATTTGCAGGGCTTGCTGAAGAAGCACGAGGCATTTGAGACTGACTTTACTGTGCACAAGGACAGAGTGAATGATGTCTGTGCTAACGGGGAGGATCTCATTAAAAAGGTGAGCAGAAACTGGTAAAGAGAAACCTTCAGAGGCTCCCCAGGACATCTTTATGTCACAGCAGACTTGCTCTTCTCTGTCATCTCTTTGAAAAGAGCTCTTAGTCATTTTTTTTTGCAGCTGAATAAGCTGTGGGTGTTTTGCTTTCAGAGCTGTTTCTCAGACAAAACCTTTCAGCTGAAGTCCTTGCTCTGTCACCAATGTCCTGGATGCCTCAGATGACCTGAACCATCATAAGGGATGCTTTTCTTTTTCCCCCTCTGTCATGTAGAACAATCACCACGAGGCAAACATCACTGCCAAGATGAAGGGGCTCAAAGGCAAGGTGTCAGATTTGGAGAAAGCTGCAGCTCAGAGGAAAGCCAAACTGGATGAGAACTCAGCCTTCCTCCAGTTCAACTGGAAAGCAGATGTGGTGGAGTCGTGGATAGGTATGTTCTGTGCTGGAGCATGGTACTTGGTCACAAACAAACTGCAGTGCTCCTGATTTCCCAAGATCTCCAGTAACTCCTCACTTGCTGTTGGAACAAGCAGATCTAAACCCAGCAGTGCTGTTCCTGCTTTTGTGGTGACCTGATTTGGAACAGAGGGAATGTTTGAGATTGAGAAATAACATTTTTACAAAATCTGTTTAATTTTCCAGGTGAGAAGGAAAACAGTCTGAAGACAGATGATTATGGACGTGACCTCTCCTCAGTGCAAACCCTGCTCACCAAACAGGTCAGTGCTGCTGCTGTTGCCACCCATGAGGGATGGAGAGAACAGGGGAACTCTTCCACAGTACTGAACAGTAGATGCAGGATATTTAAAAGTCTAAATTAAGATACAACCTGAAATATTTTTGTTTTCTTTTAATGCTCCAGGAAACTTTTGATGCTGGCCTTCAGGCTTTCCAGCAGGAGGGAATTGCAAACATCACTGCACTGAAAGACCAGCTCCTGGCAGCCAAGCACATCCAGTCCAAGGCCATCGAGGCCCGGCATGCTTCCCTGATGAAACGCTGGAATCAGCTGCTTGCCAACTCTGCTGCCAGGAAAAAGAAACTCCTGGAGGCTCAGGAGCATTTCAGAAAGGTGAGCAGGCAACCAGGGGGCTGCAAAAATCTTAATTATGCCCTTTATAAAACACAGATACTTTTAACTTCTGTAACTTGTTCATGCTTTTACAACTAATGATTGTGGAGATCCTGGAGACTTAACACAAGAATTCTTGAGATGCTTGCAAGAAATAAGTAATATGATGCATGTTAACTCCAGATCAGCTCCTACGGAGTGTGTGCATAACTGGACACCTGGATTTGCTCTCTTCTCAAGGTTGAGGATTTGTTCCTGACCTTTGCCAAGAAGGCATCTGCCTTCAACAGCTGGTTTGAGAACGCCGAGGAGGACCTGACGGACCCGGTGCGCTGCAACTCCCTGGAGGAGATCAAAGCCCTGAGAGAAGCTCACGATGCTTTCAGGTCCTCCCTCAGCTCTGCCCAGGCTGACTTCAACCAGCTGGCAGAGCTGGATCGCCAGATCAAGAGCTTCCGAGTGGCCTCCAACCCCTACACCTGGTTCACCATGGAGGCTCTTGAAGAAACCTGGAGGAACCTGCAGAAAATCATCAAGGCAAGTCAGAGAGGGAAAGACTTTCCATAGTTCATGGCCTTTCACTTATCCCTGGAAGTTGTCATCCGAGATAATCAGTGCAAGAGTTGTCACTGTAGTGCAGATGGAAATACCTCAAAACTCATGAGCAAAGAAGTGTCACCATTAACTATAAATTTGTGCTGTTGTCTCCTGTTTTGGTGGTTTTCCACTTGTGGCCTTTCCAAAGGCAAACCACGTGTCTCACTTCCTAAAGTAAAATAACTTCTCTTTGGTGCAGTGAAACAGCTGCTGGTTCAATTCCAATTGCAAAGACCTCGGTAGGAATGTTCGGAGTTGTCACCTGAGATGGTTTTCTCTGGACATCCAGGACACTGAGCACTCGGTCTTGTTTTGGGCCTCAGAACTCTGCTGGGATGCAGCTCTTAGTTTTTGCTTCTCACTGCAGGGTGATGACAATCACTTCTCTGTTTAACAGTACTGTTTGTTTCCCAGGAACGTGAATTGGAGCTGCAGAAGGAGCAGAGAAGGCAGGAAGAGAATGACAAACTGCGCCAGGAATTTGCCCAGCATGCCAATGCCTTCCATCAGTGGATCCAGGAGACCAGGTACAGCTTGTCTTTCTGGGAGCTGCCCTTAGGGAATTCCTCAGCTAGTATTTGTATCCATCCTACATCTCTTTGGACTGAGTTGTAAATATTTCTTGCTAAAAACAGCTCATGAGGATTTGGTTCATCTCCTGCAGTTGGGATTTGAGGGAGGCCCTGTTGGCTACAGGAGAGAGGAGACCCCTGAAACACCATTTAAAAGACGTTCCTGCTTCTGAGTTTATTTTCCTGCAGTAATTCCAGGTCTCCAGTTATTCCTGAACTAACCTGCAGCACAGCTGGGGAGGTGGAGCACAAAGAGTTCCGAGCAGACTGAAGTGCCAACAGCATTTCTGTTAATGCCCCTTTTGTATTGAGCAATGCACTGGGATCTCACTGGAGTTCCAGTAGTGAAAGAAGCTGTGAAAAAAGCTTAAAACTTTGTAATCCCTTCCCTGGGTTGCTGCGTGATGATAACCTTCTCTGAGGAGAGGGAGTAAACATTTAACAACAGTGTTAGAAATAGAACTTTCCAGGTTGAGCATTACAGGTGCCTCTGCTCAGTCAGTGCTGTCAGCAGCTCTGGCTGGGGGTTGGAGGAGGTGAGTTCTGTTTCATGTAACCCTGTGATTCTCTGTCTCTGTGTGTTTACAAATAGTTCTGTTTGTGTCTTCATGAAATAATGAAATATAAATATGATTTTTAACTTTTTGATGTTTGCTTCCCACCCAAATCTCTGTCCCTCTCATACTGTCTTGTCTCTGTCCTGCTGCCTGATGTTTGGATCTTCACATTCTACAGGACTTACCTGCTAGATGGGTCAGTATTGAATTTTATATCTTTAAAATTTTGGTGGTGTGTTCTGCTCTGTCTGTGTGTTTTCCTCTGTCATGACATGGCTTGTGAAAGCTGCGCTGAAACCATTTTATTTGAAAAGCACCTGTGGCTGAGGTGCACAGACACAGGAAATGGGATTTTTGGAGTAGATAAGTTTAAACCAGTAGAAACATAACAATTTCCCAATCTAAAGGAGAATAAATTATAATGGGCAGCCTCTGGCACATCTTTAAGTCCTAACTTTTGCTCTTGCTTTCTCCGAGGGCTTGTGCAGGAAAAGGTTCTTACTTTGATAAGAATGTGAGAATGGAGCTGTTTTCCAAAGGCAGACTATTCTGACATTCCTAGTTTTCCAGTTTAGAGACTTGCTTAGTGAAATAAAACCTTCAATTATAACTGTTCTCAGAACAATGAAATCGCCAAAGTATCGACTGTTTTGGTGAGGAGAAAGGAAGAGTCTTATGATGAGGCTTTACTGAAATGATGTACCTTAAAACTCTGCATTTGCCAATATGAACTGCCCAGTCTTTAATCTGCTGCAGAACTGTGGCCCACACAGGTTAAAGCCTTGACAGGAAAACAAACCTCCCAACATCAGCCCATGGGCTTGCTGGGGTTTGCCAGCACTTTGACAGGGGCAGTTTTAAGCCACCCTGTGTCCATGGGGACAGTTCCCAGTAAGGATGTGTAGCTGGTCATTTGTCTGAAGTGGAAAGGGAATAATACATTTACATGTTTTCAGATCCAAACCCTCTGCAAGTGTGTCTGTCCAGTTAAATTCCTTCAGCAGGACAAGTCTCAGCACAATGGGAGCGTTGTGATGAGCCCTGATGTAAAATGCCAACAGTGTCTGGGCCAGGGCAGAGGCTGGAGGAGGCCAAGCCTTGCTCCTAAAGTGAAGGCTTTTCCTAAGAAAAGGGTGGAATCTTCACAGATAACTGTGCTGCTGATTTGCTCTGTAACAATCACAGTGTCTTGGATTCTGCCAGTTAAAAACACTTTGCACCATTTTTGTTGTACAAATAGATCTGAGCAAGTTTCCTGGAACGGATGCTGAATTCCCTGCTCCTTTGCCAAGGGTGTTGTAGATCAGTTCTGGTATCCAAGAACGACTGGACAGAAAGGACCCATTTACTCAGAGATGCGGGGTCAGAGCTGGAGATCCTCATGCCAGGCTCTTTTGTTGAGCAAATTACCAGAGGGCTGCTGATATGCCAGGCAGAATTTGTCCCTAATTCTGTCTGAATAGATTAAACCCATGGATTTAGTTCCAAGAGGCATTGGCTGTGCTTAGTCTGGCTTGGCAAGAGGGAAGGAGAAGAGCTGCCCTGCACACACCTTGCTTTGCAGCCGCTTGTGTGTGCCCAGCACTGCCTGGAACGGGAAAGGGAGAAGGAATAATTTGGAGTTTAGACAGAAAAATGCCTTTAAAGAATCTGTAGATCAGTTAACTGCAAAACTTCAGTTTGTCTCTTAGTGAGACTCACTTTTTGGTGATTTACATGAAAATAATATTACTTTTGTGTATGTGCAACCAGCATTTGAATAATTTCCTCTCCTTGCTTGTGTTTGCTGCAAGGCAGTGCTGGCTTGGTGTGGCTCCACTGCAGTGGCTGTTTCAGTGTGTCCTTTCCTCTCTTTTTTCTTTCTTCCTTTTTGGAATTTACTTGGTTTCTTTCCTTTGACTAGCATAGCATATCGTCGTGTCATTCGTGTCTATCAGTATGAAGTTGGGGATGATCTATCTGGAAGGTTTTTTCCTCTTATTTTCTTACCTCACTTTGGTTTTCAAACGCACTCTTTAATTCCAAGGCTCGCTTTCCTTCCAACTAACTCTCACGGCTTAGAGATGCTTGGAGGTTTGGTTCCCTGGTGACTCTTCCCATGGTTGGTTTCCAGCTTTCTGCTCAGGGCTCTGGGCTTGTGCTTCACCTCCTGAGTCTGAGCCTTAACCCAGCGGTGAGAAACACCCACGTGTTTGCTGCATTGTCATTGCTACAGAGGGATTCAGCTCTTGAAATCCCCTTCTCAAGAAGCTCAAAAGCACATGGGAGAAGATATTCCAGTGAGGATGAAAACCTGGTTTTAGTGACTGAAATACCAGAGACTAAGGTTTTAGGAATTAAATACCACAGTCAGAGGGGGAGGACACCCCACCTGCACAGTGCCCAGACTCACTGTCCACGTGCAGATCATTCAGTGTGAGCTCTCACCGTATGTGTTGGAAGGACAGAGATTCCCAAACACGGCTGCCTAAAGATTGCTTGGCATCCTGGGTGGGGAAAAGCAGATGCAGACTGTCCATAGCTAGGAGATCTTGGAGAGCCTGGCCACAGTGGTGACCTGCATGTTCAGTGGAATCCCTGAGCAGAGTGGCTGTGCCTTCAGCTGCTCTGGGTGCAGTGTGGAGAGCTTGGGTGGGAAAGGCACCTGCTCACCAGGCACTGCTGTGCAGCAGAGTTCTGTAGCTCTCTGCAGGGATTACTTTTCAACCAAACCAGTAGTTCTCACCATGTTTTTTGACCCCCGTGTTCCCCCCTGTAACACACCTCTGTAGAGCTCCTGTACCTGACTGGCAAATCCAGCCCATCTCCAGTGACTCACCTGCAGTTGGTGTGTGTGTGTGCTGGGCATGGGGAGTGGGGTGGGACTGCACTAAATTCTAATTCTGTGAGGTCCAGTGAAGCTGGTGCTTTGAGTCTGGCATGAAGTGTGGCTGCTGATCACATTGCCTTTCAAATGGGGCTAGAAATTAACTATATATAGAAATAAAAATCAGACAAGATGTTACATGTGTCAGTATGAAACAGGATGAGTCAGAACAAACAAAACACAAAAACAGCGTTGAAATACCTATAGGAGAACAATACTGCTGAAAGGATTTTTCATTTCAAGGAAGGACTGTTAATTTCAAGCCCCACATGCCATTTTTTATGGGGTAAGTGCATTCCCTCACTGTGGTTCTGTGTTTAGGTCATGTATGGTGGAGGAATCAGGAACGCTGGAGTCACAGCTGGAAGCCACTAAAGTAAGACATGGGCACTTCTGGCTAAAACAGCATTCCCAGCTGACTTGGGAACACAGGGTGGGAAGGGAAATGGGTGTGATTATATGGTAAAATCTTAACTGATTTTAGCCATTTTGAGTACTGAAGAGACCTCTGGGGTTATCTAGTCCCCATATCTAGTATCTGCTCACATCACTACAACACTGATGTAGATCTCAGTTTTTGTGAAGGGGAACCTTGTTGTGAATTTTACTTTACAAATCCCAGTGTATGTACATATAGTCCTAGCAGAAAAAGAAGAGTCTAACTCTTCTCCCTCTGCCAGCCTGTGATCTGGCTTTTTAATGTAGTTTTTTTTTTTGTGCTCCATGATTTTTCTCCCCTTTGCTCCCTCCTCACAGCGCAAGCACCAGGAGATCCGAGCTATGAGGAGCCAGCTGAAGAAGATTGAGGACCTTGGAGCAGCCATGGAAGAGGCACTTATCTTGGACAACAAATACACAGAGCACAGCACTGTGGGGCTGGCACAGCAGTGGGACCAACTGGACCAGCTGGGCATGAGGATGCAGCACAACCTGGAGCAGCAGATCCAAGCTCGGTATTGCCCAGCCCATGTGTGGTTTCAAGGGTCTAACTTGGGGTGGGGGGAGAGGACAGGGGGCACAGCTGGCTGTGTCTGCAGCCAGGGCTGCAGTGGTCTGTGCTAATGAGTGTCCTGTGCTCGGGCTGAGGGATGCAGTGAGTTTGTACATCCCCACCACCTCTGGCTCCCTGCAGAGGGAGGAAGTTTGGGAGTAGCTCCTGTTGGCTGTGAGCAATGCCAACATTTCATGGAGTCAGTTTATTCTGTGGAACCATGGCAAGTTCCATTACAAGTGTTCCCACGTGTAAGAGTTGGTTGCTCCTTTGTACTCACCCCGTGGCTGGGGACAGATGGACTCAGAGTTCCACAGCTCAGGAACTGGTCACCAGCTTTGCTGCTTCCCTTTCAGGAACACCACCGGAGTCACCGAGGAGGCCCTGAAGGAGTTCAGCATGATGTTCAAGTGAGTGCAGGCAACACTCATCTGAGGATACTGGAGAGATGTTTCTGGGATGTGGCTGGCTCCTGTTTGCAGGATTCCCTGACAGATCCATTGTGGCTCCTTTGGTTTGGCCCCACTTTGTGCTGAGCTGCTCTGATCTCTGCCAGAGGGCAACAGCCTCCAGCCCCTGCTGCTGGTGGGGCACAGCTACAGCCATCCCAGAGCCCCTCCTGGGGCACTGCTGTAGGAACTCTGTGTGAATATGCACTCCAGCTACATTTTTAGGCTGCTTTTTAAGCAACATAAAGAATTTGTCCATACTTTTTATGTATGTTAGAATATTTATAGAATAGTGGGCTAGTTGTAACCTGTTCTAGTTTTCAGCCCACTTCAACATCTATGAGGACCCAACAATTGCCACTTAAAAATGTGGGCTCTGTTTTATGTTTTTAGGCACTTTGACAAGGACAAGTCTGGACGACTTAATCACCAGGAGTTTAAGTCCTGCTTGCGCTCTCTGGGCTATGACCTGCCCATGGTGGAGGAGGGAGAGCCAGACCCAGAGTTTGAGTCCATTCTTGACACCGTAGATCCCAACAGGTACGTGGGTTGGCCCTTTCTGTACTGCACAATGTGTGTCAGTGTTGGCTGGAAGGTCCCTCACAGCCTGAGAGCTGGGGTTGTTTTCACAACAACTCATGTGGAAGTATGACATTGGTGAAGAAATGGACTTGAGACAATGATTGGTGTTGAGTCACCTGTGTTAAGACTTTCACTCCTCCCAGAGCCGTTGCAGCCCCTCTCTGGAGGGCCTGGAGGTGCCCTGCTCTGGGTGCTCACGCTGTGTTTTGCTGGCAGGGATGGCCACGTGTCCCTGCAGGAGTACATGGCGTTCATGATCAGCCGGGAAACGGAGAACGTGAAATCCAGCGAGGAGATCGAGAGCGCCTTCCGTGCCCTCAGCTCCGAGGGGAAGCCCTACGTGACCAAGGAGGAGCTCTACCAGGTACATGCTGGTTGTGACCCCCCAGGCAGGAACACCCAAGGCTTTCTGCTGATGGATTGTGAACAAAGCCCAGCTCTAATGGCTCAGAGGTTCATGTCACTAGGGCTGAATCAGTTCTGACCCTGTCAGGGGATCTTCTGCAGCAAACATGGAAATTGTTGTAACAGCCCTACTCAGTTGCTTTCTTGGTTGTAGAGAGGAAGAGGAAAAGCTTTAACTGACAAAGAACTGCCCAGGTTGAGTAAAACAAGAGCCACTCAAAGGCCTGGGAAAGGAGTTCACCGTTCTCAGAACCCAGAGCTTCCCTTTCATCATTTGGGAGACTAGAGGGAGATGTTTCTCCAGACAGCAATTCAAAGGAGAAACTTCAGCTTAAGCTTAGAAAGTGGGAACACCTCCTCCCTCTCACTGCCCTGCCAAGGCAGCAAGTTTTTCCTGTCTGAATCCCACCAGCTGGCAGGGAATTAAAGAGGCTGCAGTGCTTCCTCATGTCTGTTACCTGTTCTGTCTTCTCTTTGGTGGGAGGACTCCAGTCAGACCTTCCAGCCCATAACCAACAGTGCCAATAGCCAGAGCATTTCCATGCTGGGCGTAGTTGGGTCTGCCCCAGGGAAGGGGAGGGGAGGGCTGCCTGGAACTGCCACACCCACAGCCCCAGAGCCCCTCTCACCAACATGCTGTGTCTCTTCTAGAACCTGACTCGGGAACAGGCCGATTACTGCATCTCTCACATGAAGCCCTACATGGATGGCAAGGGCAGGGAACTGCCTTCTGCCTACGACTACATAGAGTTTACACGTTCACTCTTCGTAAATTGATTGAAAACACGAGACCCAGAAGATGCAAAGGACATGCTCACGTGTGCTGACTGTAGCTCTGCATGTGTCTCTCTCTCTCTGTGCTCTACAATAATCAATGTTACTTTATGATGTAACCTTAAACTGCTTAGCTTGAAACTCTTAGGGAAAAGAAACATGTTGCAGTGTGCTTCAATAAAAGTTACTGGTCGAACCACATCACCTTGTGTTTAATGGTGAAATGCAAGTTTAACTGTTACATGGGTGCAGCTCCAGCTGTGGGTTGTGTTTTCTAAGACCAGAACAGGTGAGCGGGGCACTCCTCTGGAGCCAGGGCAGTAACAAGCCTCCCACAGCCCCTGCCTCAGTCCATGCTCTCACTTGCCAGCTGCTCCAGGTGGTTCATTTCCCTTGGTCCCTGCTCGGTGAAGTCGGAGCTCAGCTGCCACACTTTGACTGTGCCAGCAGCATCCCCTGCTGCCAGGAGCTGTGTCTGCTTGCTGTTAAACTCCAGACAGTACACGGGGCAGTGGCTCAGGGCCTGCTTCAGGGACACCGTGGGCTTCCGCGTGCTCCTCGCCAGGTCCAGCAGGAGCACCTCTCCTGGAGACACAGACGTTCAGTGCAGCCTTGTGGCAGCAGACATTGTGTGGAACAGGTGAGTATCTGCTTAGTCTGGGACTAAGTTATTTTTAACCTGTTTCCCCTGCTGATGGTGTCTAGGCTGTGACAGCTGACATCACTGCAAGACAGCATGGCTTTATTCTGCTGTCAGAAACCTGAAACCAGCTTGGCAAATTCTGTGAGATCTTCATTCTTTAACTTAAAAATGGTTGGGCAATTTTCTAAGGAAAATGTTCTTGGTTTAAACCATTAGTTCTGGAAGTAAATGTCAAAAGCAAGGAAGCTGGAAATATGTTTTAGCCACAGTGATCCTGCCATATGAATGACTGTGGCAACAGATGTAAAGGTATTGTCAAAAGTGAAAAATAACTGACTGGTCACCTTGCTAAAGTTAGAAATTACTCCATTGTACTAATTACACAGTGCAAACAATGGACACTGCTCTCTGCTTGTGAGATCTGGTGATGAGTACAACTGACTTGTACTGATTAATACCCAGCAAGCTTAATTTGATGCCCAAGGGGAGGCACCTGTAGGTACTTGCCTTCCCCGGATGCAACTGCGAAGACCAGTGGCCGGACTGGAGACCAGCGCACACAGAACAGGTATTTCTGTGACAACTGCAGAGCAAAGAGGGGCTGTGTCTGCAGCATGGAGTGCAAGTGAATTTGTCCATCAGTCCCACAGCTCAGAAAGAGGTTCCTGGGAGAGGGAGGAAGCAAGAAACAGTATGGTTTTGCTTTATTGCTAAAAATAGGGAACAAAAATCAGTCAAGGAGAGTGACCTCAGACAATACTCCTGCTTTGTAAAGGGCTGAGTGTGTTTCCTAAAGCAGCCACTGCCAAGCTGTGCCCTGGGCTGTAGAGATGCAGCTTTGTTACTACCCACAATTAAGCTTAATGAGGGCTTGTGCTGACCAGTGAGAGTTGCTGGTGGGTTGTGGCCCAGGGATGCCTGAGAACTGCTGAGCTAGAGCTGAGCATTGTTCGAGCTGGGTTTGTCTCATGCAAATTAAATGCAAACCTGGGCTGTCAGCATGTTTCATGCTTGGGGCCCCTGTGGATGGTGGGTGAGCTGCTGGCAGAAATGGGAGCTTCTCATTTAAATTCTGGCAGCAGCTACAGTGAGATTTCTGATGTCAGAAAATCTTTTAGTAAGATACTTAGTGACCTGCCCAAGGAAAGGGACATTTTCAGCTCCTACCCTTGTCTTTAAGCTGATTTATAGTTGTAACATCTAGGATGATCCAAGGAAGGTGCTAATGTTTCTCATGTGCACACAGCATCAGTCGGCAGCCTCACAGAGCCAGCAGACACTGCTCCCCCTCTAATGGGAAGTTCATGATGCCAGGTGCCACGATTTTGCAACTTGTGCACACATCCCCCCCCAGGGGCTATTTGAAAATTTTGAAAATATTTTGTGTTTAGGGGCAGGGTGACTGTGCCCAACATGCAGCACTTGCCTGTGGAAGGGTGAGCAGCTCACGGAGTACACGGGCCCAGCGTGGGGGGAGAAGGCGAGTTTGGCCGGTGCGCGGAGGCGAACGGAGCTGCCCATGGGAGGGAGAGCTGGAGCCTGGGCTGCAGTGGAGCACCTCAGGGAATAGCCACCCTCCACACCCACCACAAACACGTGGGGATCAAAGGGGGAGAAGGACAGCGAGGTCACCCCCACAGATGCCTCTGCCCAGGCCAACTGGGAGAAAGAGAGACAGAGCTGGTGTGAGAGCTGGGGCACCACAGAAAGGCACACGTGGTCAGAGCAGCACAGCCCCAGCTGCCCCAGGGGCACTGCTCAGCCTTTAACCCCTGCTGCATCCTCCCACAGAGGAATTCATGTGAATTAATATCATTACAAGTGAGTTCTTGCCTCCATCCCAGCAGCAACACCTCAGCTGTAGCCAGTCTTCCAAGGGTGACTTTGGTATGGTGAAGGAGGTGGGGATCAAGGGTTACTGTGATGTTCAGAATGAGACTTTCCTGGTCCTTCTCGTGTGCAGGGTGAGCTCTGACACATGGGCTCCAGGGCTCAGAGTGTTTTTGTGAAATCAGCTCTTTTTGCTGCTGAACTCACCTTCCTCAGCTGAGTGCTGCGAGGGATCTGCTGAGCCACCACGGCAAAGCCCTCGGCCAAGGCCAGCCGCCCATCCTGCTCCTCCCTCCACACCAGGATCCTCCCATCAGTGGACACGCTTAGCAGCCGTGAGTGCTGTCTGTGCTTGAGGTCAGGTAACCAGTGAACCTGGTCCAAGGGGGACTGTCACACCTGCCCAGCCCATGCTCAGCTGTGCCTGGACCTGCCAGGACACCACAGGAGCAGAGCCAGGCAGCAGCCAGCAAGCCTGGCACCAAACCAGCTGGATGCTGGCACAGACAGATGTGAGGAGGGAAATGCATCCAGGTGCACTCTCTGTTGGAGTTCCTATGGTTGTCCTGCCCTTACTTTTGGGATGTGCCATTTATGGCACCTTCACCCAGCTACAAACAGCAGCATTTTCCCCTCTTCAGATGAGAAAATACAGATTGCCCAGAGCCACAGGGTCCCAGAAGGACAAAATCCTTGGGAAACCAGACTGCATGACATGCTTGTAAATCCCCTTAGAGCATGTGGCTTTAAGCTTCCACCCAAGGATCTACTTGTGTTTTTAAACCATTTACAAGTATTTTTGGCTGTATCAGGTTTAAAAAGTGGTTACAACATGTCAGTGGGGTTGTTCTTCAGTGAGAAGTTATTTCTTACAGGAAAAACAGCCAGCAAAGGAGACTGTAACTGCTGAAATGCAGCAGCCTGGCTGTGGATAGGAAGCAAAGGGATGACACAGAACAAGGGCAATTCTCACCTTTTCCAGCCCTGTCTGCTGTGTATGTTCTCTGTTACCTGATAGACTGGGTCAGTGTGGGTGTCATCTGTCATCCCTGTCCTCCAGATCACAGGGTCTTCTGTTCTGCTGGTGTCCCACACCACCAGCTCCCCACTGAAAAGCCCACCTGAAAGGACAAAGACAGCACATCTAATGCCTGAAGGCTCAGAACGAATGCACAAATGGAGCTATGGTGGAACAGACCTGCCAGCTTCAAAGGTTGGGCAGCTCTGAGCAGGGCACAGTCTGCTTTAAAGAGAACACTGCTCTGCTGAAACAAGTATGTTCTTCCCTTACACCCAGGGCTGGATTCCCTTCTGTTATCTCTCTCTGAGATGATACAAAGGCAGATGATACTAAAGAGGCAGTAAGTCAAAGGTAACAGTGTACTTAACCATGTTGGAGAGCATTAGCTCCTCAATCTGAGGAACTGCAACACTGTTCCTTCTGCAGGAAATCTGAGGCTCAACTCGGAGAAAACAACCCAGGCTGCAGGAAATAAGGGTGTGTTTCAGGCAGGGTCTGAGGTAAGAGCAACCCACCCGCTATCAGTGAGGGCTGGGAGGGGTGGAAAGCCAGGCACATGACAGAGCTGGGAACATCCACCACCAGGTCAGGGTGCTGTGGATTCAACCCTCTTCTGTCCAGATTCCAGGTACAAACATAGGCTTTTTCTGTGCTCCAGTCTCCATCGTCCAACCTGAAAAAGGGAAAGTTATGTCTTGTCCTGCCTATCCCACAGAGGATCCCAGTCCAGTAGAACTCTGGGATGCCCTGTGGGTCATTTCCATGTCCTGCCTTGTGGTCTGAAGGAGAACTGAGATGAGGGGATGGAACTTCTCTGTGGGCTGTATGTGCCAGGGTCCATGTCTGTGCTCAGAGAACAAAGTGCCAGCCAGTAGAGCATGGATATGATTCCCTACTCCAAAACCTACTCACGATGCAAATAATGGGAACAATCAAAAGGCTGCATATGGAAAGCTCATGGAAGGGAATTTTGCTCAGGGTATCTACAGACACAGAAACCACATTCCCATCTACAAACAACTGTTTGAAGGAGAAACCAACATACAGGTTTGCCCTGTTTTACTCTTCCCTACACATTCCCTCGTAGATACCCTTTTTGCTGGGGTTTTCCATCGAAGGAAATGGGAGCAGAAACAAGAGTAAGGGCAGCAGTAGGAAGGCTTTCAGAAATCCATCACTGTGTGCCAGTACATGCCTATGGCACCACGTGCCAGGTTCACTCAGGGTGCTCAGAGCCCACATGAAACACCATGATCCCAGTGAAGATAAAGCACAATCTCCCAAACCTCACCTACAGATATTTGCAAGTGTATCTGCTTTTTCCATTTTCATTCCAAACAGAATCTATCTAGAAACACATCAGTAAGATCATGTATCCCTTTTAGGGGCAGGGGAAAAGGCAGAAGAAATAAAAGACGTAATTCTGTTACTTTGAAGATGAATTATTTAACTGGCAGAGGTGTGTACATACATATGTTAGTTTATTACTGACAAGAGAGAGCAAACACACCCTGAGCTCAGCTGTCACATCAGCCCCAGCTGCATTCCCAATCCCCCCGGACACTCACCGGCCGTAGGAACACGCGACGACGGATCCCGTGGCATTCCATGAGACACTGGTGACCTGCAGGGTTTGATCCTGAGCCTCTGGGTATGACAGGGTGTGCAAACACACCACCTGGGAGAGACCAATCCAAGCACTGAAGTACCAGTCTCTGAACACAGAGTAATGAGCTCTGTGCCCACCCCTGATGTGATCCTGGGGTTACAGCGTGGGCTTCCCTCTGCCCAAAGACTTATCTGAAAAGGTTGTTGAATTCCTGCTGGGAAACAAAGCCCCAACACAACCCTACCAAACCCACTGTCACTCAATCACTACCCCTCTGAGACTGCACAGCTCTGCAAGGCAGTGCTTAAGGATTCACAGCCCCCCCACGTGTGAGTCTGGCACGTCGTTTGAAAATGCCAGTCCCAACCTGCACTGTCTGATACAAATTGTTTCCGTTCCTGAGCACTGTGCAGTAAACAAATATAATCTAAGTAGGAAGAGATGCCAAATCACTGACTGCAACTGTTCCTGGAGCCCGGTTAGTCTGCTGTGCTCTAAAGGGGCTGAAGAGAAGACTACACCAACTGCAGGTTTCTCACATTGCTGCTTCAACTTAGTCACTGGTATGAAGAATAGTTTTACCAAGCAAGGAGAAAGCTGAAAAAAAACCCCAAAACAACCCAACTCATGATGTTTAATTAGTAGAGCCTGGCAAGAACAATCAATGCAGTAAGGAACAAATAATGAGTCCGAGTCACTGCAACCCTGCTTGTGTCATGACAAGAGTTTGAATTCTCTCACTTACTGTTTCATTCTGATCTGTCCAGTTCACTTCAAAGCCATCAAAGGCATGGCTTTTTGAGTTTTTATTTAACTCTTTGATAACAGTGCCCTCCACTCTCTGCAGGAATGACAGAAGGCCAGTGTAATCTACTTGGGCTTCTTGCTGGCAGTGCTGGAGAGCACCTTCACCCTGCTCTGTCTGCACCGCGGCGTCCCGGCCCGTGTGAGACTGAGCTGCAGCCTCTGCTGTGGCAATCCTCCAGGTCTGGCAGCTTTTCTGGTAAAAAAGACAGTCCATAATCCAAACAGAAAAACAAGTGTTGCACAAAGCATTCAAAGCACCTTTCTGCTGTTTCACAGAGACATTCCAGCCCATCTGCACAGCTCTGCTAAGCACAGTTGGCTCCAGACTGGTCCAGGTGATGGATCTGTGACCTTCCCGTGGGCTCATGTGAGGCAGAGATACCCGAATGGCAGTGAGGGTCAGGCTGTGCTACAAAGCAAGGAATGGGAGTGGGAGAAGGCGAGAAGGCAGCGAGCTCGGGAGGGATCAGCGAGCCCTGCGCTCGCAGCTCTCCAAGCGCCCGTTCTGTGCCGGTTCATACAGGGAGAAATCGGTACAGGGCTGGAAGGGGCAGAGCTGGTGGGCACACCCCAACCCCAAGGGCACACACGGGCTCACACGGGCTAACAGGGGCTCACACGGGCACACACGGGCTCACACGGGCACACTCGGCCCCGCGGGCTCGGTCCCCGCACCGCCATCTCCCCCGGGAGGAGGCAGAGCTCGGTCCTGGAGCTGCGGGACTTGTGGGGGGTTATGGAGGAGCACGGAGGGGGCACAACGCGATACGATCCCTGCGGGAGCGAGGAAGGCCCCTCCCGGCCCGGCGGCACCAGAGCGCACAGCGGGGCCGCCTCGGGGGTCTCTCACCGCCTCGCAGCGCGCGCTCCGGGCGCTCCTCCACAGCGACTGCACGTCGGCACCGGAAGCCGCCCCGTCAGCGAACATGGCAGGACTGGGGACCCTGGAGAGCCCGCGGGGTGGCGGCAGGACCGGCGATCAGTCCCGGGGTCCCTCCTAGGGGTCGCGGCCTATGGCGCTCCCACAGCCCGCTCCGCCGGTTCCCATGGAAACGGGCTATGCGCGATGACGTCACCCGAGCGACGAGCCGCGCGGTCCGGTGAGCTGGGCAGCGCCATGTTGGGGCCGGGCACGGAGGGGTGTGCGTTGGGTCCGTGCGGGCTGCAGGCTGCTCTCGGCACCTTCGCTAGTGCCGCGGGTCCCGTAAAGAAACCTCCTCCCGCGGTGGCCGCCCCCGCCCTAACGCTGTGGGGCGGGCTGGTCCCGCCGCGCCGCCCGGGGCACGGGTGGCGGCAGGGGCGGGAGAGCGCGGGGGCTGCCAGGAGTTAAGATGGCGGCGGGGAGGGGGCGACAAAGGGGACGGGGAGGGGGACACGGAGGGGGTGAGGGGCGGCCCTGGAGGGCAGCGGAGTCTGAGGGCACACCCGGTGCTCGGAGGTTCCCGGCGCAAGAAACCCCCGTCCCTGTGGCTGCCCTGGAGCCCTGCGGAGGGATTGTCGCTAATTCCACACGCGGGGGGCGCTCCCGTTCTGTTCGGGGGGCCAGGGCTGTGCTCGGCCGCGGTGCTGCTGCGCCCCGTGGCTCGGAGGAGGGAGCGGTGGGGATTTGTGCCGGGAGGAGGATGGCACAGGGACCGGGCTGGGCCGCTCCGAATGGCCCTGGGACGGGCACAGCTGGGTGAGGAGAGCTGGGATGGGCACAGCTGGATGGGAGCTATGCTGTTGCTGACCTTGGGAAGGGCACAGCTGGATGAGGAGAGCTGGGAAGGGCACAGCTGGATGGGAGCTGTGCTGCACCTGCCCGCGGGCAGCGGGGCTGCTGTCGCTGCTTAGGTGATTGTTGCTTCCTTAGGTGATTGTTCCCGACAGGTTTGACTGCGCCTCGAGGGTTTTTCCTGCCCGGAACTCCTTGGCGGTGAATGCACGGCTAAATTTAGCGCTGGCATCAGCAGGCAGAGATGCAGCGACTGAGGGGAGTTGTCCCGGCTGTTGCTGGGAAGGAGTCCGGGCTGTGTGTGGGAATCAGCAGAGCAGGAGCTCAGCAGTGAGGTCTCTCCTCTAGAGCACATGTGAATTCAGTTATGCCAGAGCCGAGTGCAGTTCTGAGGAATTTAAAGCATCTCACCATTCACAGTGAAATAAGATTCCCTAAAACTCGTGGTAAAGAACTGTTATACCCATTTTACAGGCAGTGACACTGGTGCTGAGAGAGGTTCAGTGGCACCTCCTTCAAAAGCAAAGAAAGAGTGCCAATGGAACTGAATCCTCCTGGAATTCAGATCTTGGCTGTGTATTTCCTGTGACTGTTCCCCTGGTTGGTGTGGACCTTCATGACACCCCACAGAACAGCCAAGAACATAAATGCACCCATGGGTTGGGCTGGTGGGCCTTTGAGCCCTCTGACCTCTCCCTGATTTGCACAGGAGTTCATCTGAATTTCCAGAGTTCAAATTTGGCATCTCCAGCAGCAACTTATTTTTTACCAGGTCACATGTCAGGATGTGATTTAAAAAACTTGATGACAAGTTATACACATTGGTGTCCTTTCTAGGCCAAGTGAAACATCTGAAACCCCACAGCTCTAGAACTCTTCATATTTCCAACCAGGTGTCTGTAGCCATGGGTTTGAGTCCACTTTTATTATCTCCATTTCTCACTCAGCTTTCTGCTTCCACCTTTTTTAAAACATCCATTTACAAAGTAGTATTAAAAGACATGATTATTGCAAACAATATCCTGGTTTTGTCACAGCAGGAGTTCAGTCCCTTCTCTGGAGAAAATACTTGAGATTCTGCCTCAGTGTATTCATTCAAAAACCTGACTGTTGTATCATAAACCACTGCTCTGCTGCTGATATTGGTGAGATCCAGTTCAGCACTGCTTGGGAAATATTTAATTGTTAAGACATCAGCTTAAGGATGCAAAACAGTGATAAGACAATCTGCCCCTTAATTAGTAGAATAAATGTATTTTCTGCTGAAATTCAACAACCCTATTAAAAGGGAAAAAATCCCAAGCATTGTTGGATGAGTTTTTCTGCTGCAAATAGTTAAATTCAGGAAGTAGTGAGATTTTTAAATCTTAGTTTATGTGAATAACTGATACTAAATATTTGAACCCAATAGTCGAGTGGGTTTTTTTAAGAGGTTCTTAATGTTTAAGGTCTATCCTCTATAAATAGATCATCTTAAGTCATCATTAAATTATCTTAAATTTGTGTGATTAGAAATGCCAATGCATATTACTCTTCAGTAGGGGAGTCAATATTACAAGTGTGAATTAATACACAAACTGCATCATCATAAAAATGCTAAAGACAAACTGCAGTTTAAACACTTTAAATAACTTGTCAGAGGGAACTTAAGGAAAAAAGTTTGTGTTTTTTGAGATGGCAAAGAGATAAGAAAACTGGAATTTGAGTACCAAACAGACCAAGAATAAATCAACAGTCTTTCCAGGGAGTAATATGCAAAGTTACTGCAAATGTAGAACGTGTTCCCTGGAACGTGGTGCATGTCTGGGCTTTTTCTTTCCTGAGAATGAGAAAGGAGCAAACAGCTCCAGACAGGGCCTGTTCTAAGCACCTGCACTTTGATCCTTTATTCTAATATCTCTGGTTTGCTGGGTTTCCATATGGCAAAGGCATTTCAAGAAATCTTATGTTGCCTTTTCTTCCTGGCCTGGCAGTATCAGATACAGAGTTGTTCTTGTTTTCTCTCCACATTGGAAATAAGGCAAAGTCAGGGATAACTGGGCTGGTACTGGCCCAAGACTGGCAGGTCTCTCAGAAGTGGCTGATCTGTGGTTTCATGAGATAAAGTGTAGGAAGTTTTCACTTTCCCATAATGGAGTAAATGATCAGAAAACCAAAGAAGGTTAAGCTAAAGAGAAAACAGTGAGGGAAGAAGCGCCAGGGGGAATACCATCAGGAAGAGGACTGAGCTGTGAGAACAAGCTGCATGCTGGGGTGTGATCACAGTGACCTGAGCAAAACAAATACTCGGAGTTGCAGCTCAGTAAAAATTCCCCCACTAGTGGGTGCAGTCACTGGCCTCGATTTGTGATAAATGAAACTATTCAGTTATGTCGAGGCTCCAGACAGGCCAAACAGCAGATTGTACCCAAAAACAGAGTAACTGAGCCTTCCTCTTTTAAACCTTCCCCTCAGCTCCCTCCACCCCAAACAGATACAATCCAACAACATGCACCGATCAGTCAGGGCTTGGACTGGCAGGGAGGGGCTTGACACAGGGCTGAAGGCACTGCCTTTTGCTGATGGATGGTTCTGTTCAGAGGAGCAGAGCTTTCTACATATTCTCCTCTATTCCAAACAAACCACAGCCAACCAACAAAACTGTCCAAACAATGGCAAGGGTGTTTCAAGTAACTGTCAGTCAAGGACCTGCTTGTCTCCCTAACTAGTATAACCAGCAAGACCTAATTCTCTTCCCTGGTTGGTCCTTCCCCTCCTGTGCACTGTGAATGGCCCAGGGTGACAGATTTGGTCTGGCTGAGGTCTGGGTACTGAACTGTTGCTTTTGCATTAACCAAAGGATGGAACATGGAGTTTGAACTGGCTTTGTGCTGACACTTTGTGCTTGCTATTTGGGGATGGACAGTATCTGATCAGTTACTCCCATAGTTGTTTTTTGTTAGAGAGCTGTGATTTTAAAACCCACCAAACCCCAAGGCAGGTAAGGTCCCCACAGCTGTCAGTGCCTGTGGAGCTCCCCAAGTGCTCAGTAGCCTGGGAGGGGTTTGGGTCCTCAAGGTGTTCCCTCAAGCTCTGTGGCTCCCACAGCTCTTTATTCTCCAGTCCCTCCATAACGGGCTCGTGCATTTTCTCTAATTTCAGACCTCCTGTTTCCTGTTTCTGCTCCCAAATGCCCCTGCAAATGCTGTGCCCTATTAGCTTTGAAAACCTATTCCTCCGTCTGATCAGAAAACATGTTGCCTCATTTCTGAAGTCCTGTTACACTGAGAGATGTGATACGTTATCAAAAGAATCCATCTCAAAGTCATGGACCCGCTTTGCTCCGCAGAATTAGCTGGGGACTCCTTGTGAAATGTGGGTGCAATTCCTTGCCCTGCACTGTTTATCCCACATTCCTGCCTTCACAATTAACAATAGGACAAAGATTTTAGTGAAGTGTAAGCAGCCCAGGAAGGAGCCGGGGGAGGGTTTTGTGGCAGGTGGCAGCAAGTCACCGCCACAGGGGCACGAAGGCACTGCCAGCGGGGCTGGCACAGGGCTGGGCACTGGCCAAAGAGGCATCTGTGGAAGGCTCAGGATCCCAAATCCTGACTGTGAGGGTGCCCTGAACCCAGTGGCAGCTGGGAGCTTCTGCCTCGGGCAGGGCCCTGGGGCTGGCACAGCGTGATTGGGAGCGTCTCTTCCAGTTTGGTCTCCAGTTCCTGCTGAGTTCGTAGCAGCACGTCCAGGATCTCATCTCAGAAATCAAGGTACAATCTGCTGTGCCACTCCTAAAAGGGACCTGACCCTTTGCAGTGCTGGAAACACTGAGATCCCTTAAATTAATCCCATTTTCAGTAACCATGCCTGACTAAAAACTAGTTATCTCTTCAAGTACATCACTTCATCAACTTGTGTTATGTCTCCACTGCCTCAGCTATTGGAATTTTAATGGCTCTGTCTGAAGCAACTGGTTATCTCAGAAGGCACTGTGGACAGGTATTGCTCATCTGAATAGAACTGGCTCTCCTTTGCAGGAGTGTTGTTTCAAAAAAGGACTTTCCAAAATAAGCTGCTGCATCCCACCTGGGACCACCACATTTGTGCTTATGTAAAGCAAGCAGAATTTGCATGGTAGTTCTTGATTGCTCTTCAGAAATCTGTAATTTCGAGCATACTACTTTCATTTCTTAAATGTTATTTCTATGAACACTGACTGATCAAGAAATACATTACTGGGCTATGGATAGGCAATTTAAGAGTGGAGAATAAAATAATGTTCCTACCATGATGCAGCTAATACAGCAGAAAAGACAGATTTGGTATAAATTTCACCTGCATTTAGAGAATTTGCATGTTGCCAGGTTAGCTGGACCAGCAAAATCACTCGGTGTGAAAGCCACTTCTGAAAAGGCAACTAAAAATATCTCATTTTGATTGGTTTGTTATCCCAAGTACAAGAGGGATCCCAAAGGCTTCTGGAGCGTGTTAAACACACTGAGCTGACTTCACAGAACTCTGCACTGCAGGAAGATGATCACCCTCTCCAAAGCACACTGAAGAGGAACTGAGGGGGCATACCTTGTGGAGACAAATTGGATGTGTCAGTGTGAGTGTTTCAACTGCTACAGTAAACGCCAAGTGATTTGTAAGGATCACTTTTCCTTTTATCACCTCCCTTTATCTTGTAGCAGTGACAGTCTGGGGCTCTGAAATCACAGAAAGAACCACCAGTACGGGCAGTTTCTGGAACTTTTTTCTTCAGTCCATACGTAGAGTTTCCAACACAAGAACTGATCTCAGCCCAGCTTAAAAAAAAAAAAGGAGTGAGAACATGACAAAACGGGGCTTAAGCTGCATGACTGTGGCTCTCTGTGGAGAAGTGCAAAAGACAATTGCCCCAATTACATGCTGGGTTTGGAACTCCGTGTCGCCTAAGCCTATTGAAATATATATTTGGGAGCGGGAGGGGAGGGAGGATGCTCTGGAATGAGGCCTGGAGCTGGAATGCTGTCAGAAAGGCAGCAGGAGGAGGGAGAGCCATAAACTGGCTGTGATTCCCAAATTTAAAAAAGGGTCCGGAAACATTTTAATGCCAAATTATGTGACACCTTTCTGTCCTGTTTTCTTTTTCTTTTGTCCTTAGTTTTCCATCCAAAGTTTCCATCCAGAAACTTTTCCTATTTGTGCCCCTAACTGTGCAAGATGGGCTGACTAAAGGCATTTTTATTTTCCCCTACTCTAGCCTGACAAAGTCCTGCTTATTCAACAGCTTATACCCTTAATACCAGCAATATAACTGCAGCAGAACTAAAAAAAAATCCCCAGATTTCTCAGCACCAAGGCCTGAGAGAACTTGCTGTTGTGCTGGGATGTGACAGGAGGCAATTTATAAGGAATTAACTCTGACAGTCACTTTATACAGCTGATTTTCAAAGATCTAGGCACTAAAGATGTGTTAATGAGGGTACTGAGGCTTCAAAATTAATTATATTAGCATCTCTTTGTTACTCCCTGCAACAGGAGTGCCTGGTTGACATTTCAATGGGAGGCTGGTGGTGTTCTTTGGGATTATTATCCAGGGGTACAGTCATACCTTGGCTCCCACAGGGAAACGTTGCATGGAAATACCACTGTGAATTACAAGGGCCTTTGGATCTCAGGAAAAGCCCTTGAAGGAGACCCTGCTGGAAACTGAATGGATGTCAGGAAAATTTCCCTCGTCTGGAGTCTCCCTTCTGATAGGGACTCTCCTCCCCCTTCATTTCTGCCTTCCCCTCCTTCCCTCCCCCCTTCCTTCCCATCCCACAAGGCTTAAGAGCAGCAACACCCAGCTCTGACTGGATGTGGAGTTCCAAACCCCTAAAGGAAGGAATACTGACCTGAACAAACCAGTGAACAAAGTAACCTGAAAACAGGGAATATTTTCACAGACTTGAGTTTTCAGTGCAGTAAACCCAGAGCTGCCAGAAGGAGTCCCAGCAGTGGTGAGTCAGATGATACATGTACGGCGGTGGTGGGAGGGAAATGGTCTCGACTTTGTTTTATACCACCCCACCCCCTTAGAAAGGCAGATGAAATTATTTTCCAGACATACCACTGCAAAAACAAACATGGAGTTGAAAGGTTATTTCCTTTGTGTGTTTCTGAGTGGCTTTGTTTTGACCCTGAGAAGGGAAGGATGGCGATTTGTCAGTGAGCTCAGATTCTGCTCTTAGAGTTTTCATAGTATCACCTGAGGTGGCAGAGCTGCTGTTTTGTTTATTCATATATTCCACTTGCTTGTGTTAATTTAAACAAAACTTACAAAAAATGTTGCTGGTTTTTTTTACACCAGTTGCAATTACAACCTTGTCATGGTTGGGCTCAGTTAAGGGCAGTTTGAGATACACCTCTTTTAAGTGAGATTTGTGCAACATGTTCCTCACTCCATTCCTGCCTTCATGGGACCCTCTTTCTTGTGACATTGTTCATGCATCTGCAGCAGGGAACCAGATCAGAGAACCAGTCTGAGTTAAAAATAAATGGGGTTTATGGGGACTATTTCTAATTGAAATCAGTTTCCTGATTCAATTTAACATGGGGCTGCAGCACTTAAAAGCACTGGCACAATGCAGGGACAGTGTGAAGGGGAAGAGGGGAGGAATCTGTGGTGGGGAATGCATAAGTAGGAATTTCTACAAAAAATAGTTTGTCAAACTGTGTTGTGAAAGACTTTACATTCCTCCAAGCCAGAGCCACCTCTTTGCTCTGTGTGCAGGTACCACCTCGTGCACAGGGATCGCAGTTCCAGGACTCCCAGAGCTGCTGCAATCCAAAAAGCAGTAACTGTTCCTACACACTGACACAATTAACCAAATTCCACTCCCAGATCTTCATTGTTGGCAACTCGTGCAGCATTTTATGCAGCCCAAGTTGGAGCCCAGGCTCCTGTCCCTGAGCTCTGTCTCGGGCTCTAATGAGCAATAACTGAATAACTCTGGCATTCCATTCACCTACCAGAAACAGAATTACTTTCCTCCTAGAGCTTCTTATATTTAGCTAGATTTTTTTTAATGAGCTTTGACATTCTCAGATGAAAAGAATCATGTGTAGAATGTGCTATTACAGCAAAAAGTGTGTATGACAGATTCCTACATGTTTTCCTGTCTTTTGTCTCACCTTTCCTGTCACCACACTCCTACACGGGCCTCAAGACACGCTGCAAATGTTTGAGTAATGCCAACTTCAGAATTGTCATGAACAGCCTCAGTCTTCACTGAGCAGTGTTGTGTTTATTTTAATCTGATGCTTTTTGGATAAAGACAGAGGTTGCTCCCCCGGAGAGTTCAAATATCAACAGTGCTCTGCATAACAAGGGAAGTTTTTAATGATTCCCACAAAACCCGCTGCCACTCGGTAACCAGACAATGGATGAAATACACGGAGTGTAAAGTTTTAGTCTCTACTGCTGCTCCTGAGGGACTAAATCATGAAGTTTTACTCAACTTTGCTTGGGATGCAGTAAGTTTTCCTGCTGGAGGACTGAGGGGATGATAAATAAGCTTTGAGAATTGGCCAGAGTTAAAATCCTGGAAAGCAAACATTTGTAAACTATCTCAGTAAAAATGTCTCCCTTTTAATTTTCCTGTGAGTGGAGAAGAGGGAGGGGACCTTCTGTACATCTCCTTGCAGGAGAACCCACAGAAGCACAAAGCAGGGCTTTTCCTAGTCCTCAGCAGTGCTCTACCCCACTGCTCAGTTAGCCTAAAGCTGCAAGTCAGCATTCATTTCGATTTTTACTACTGTAATTTCCATTGTTTTATCCATATCTACTGTGTCTCCTTAGAAATCCTCTGTCTAGCATGAGAGCTGCTGCTCCTGCTGAGAGGAGATTCAGAGCATCACTGAAAGAAACTGAGGAGTAGGAGCTCCTTCCTCTGGGAATTACTTCAGGGCATTCTACATAAAAATTTGGTTGGCACAAGTATTCCAGAATAACTCCCAATATAAATCCTGCAGTATTCCAGTTTCAAAGTGTATTTATTTGTGATTGAACATTCTACCCAAGAATACTTGTCAGTGCTGAGTTTTTTCCCAGGAGAGCTTTCACTACACAGAGCATCTGTAGCAAAATAAAGCCTCGGACTGAGACACAAAACCAACCAGAACATATAGCATTTGATGATTTCAAATACATATCTTGGTTTTCAAACATCCTTTGTGACATTGTAGCTGTGTTAAGCTTGGTTGAAGTCTATTGCTTCACTGCAGGATAGATTGGCTCTAATATCAAAATTCACAACTGTACACCTTATGTGCAAAAACATGAGCAAAACACTCTTAAGCACCCACAAAGCTTATACCTCATGTTCAGAAGTGTCTTAGGTTTCATGGACTTTCAGATTTTTCAGAATATTTTGACTGCCTCTTTGCCTTTAGCACCTGGGAACGAGCATGGGTGTTACATGACCATCCACCTCTTCAGGGATTCCAAGCAGGTGCTCTGGTAAGTTAAAAATCTTGGTATAGGAAGAAGTAAAAATCAGTTTAGCAATTCCATCTAATGGGAATCTCACCAAAAATAAACCCCAGTATAAATAGGCTCAGTGGATTTATTCAACTGCACCCTGCTAGTCCCTGCCTGCTGTCAGGGTCACCGACCTGCTGTCCTGCTTCAAGGCACTTCCCAGACCCAAAATATTTTCATCCCGGGGTTTAAACTGCAACAACTGTGAGGACACGTGGGAGATTCCTGTGTCGTTATCTCACCCTTCAGTTCTGAGGGGAGTGCTCATGGTGAGGGCTGTGCCTCGTGGACATGAGGGGAGGGATTGGAGGGGTTGGTGGCCGTGCCAGGCTGTGTTTGTGGGGCAGGGGAGGCTCAGCAGGTCCTGGGGGTTGTCAGACCCAGCACCTCCAGCAGAGCAGCCCCCTGGCTCTGCCTGCTGCTCCCAGCCAGCCCTGATACACCACTCAGGCTTTGCTGTCGAGCCCAAGCTCCTCCATGGATGCCTTCAACTCACTGGTGTACCCAGTCCTTTTAAAGCCTTCACATACTCTGAAAAATTAACAGTCATGGTCACAAATTTCATATACTCTAAAAAGTTCTTGGGGGAATCTTTGCTCCTAATACAGAGCCCAAGCCTGCAAGTTTCCTGCAGCAGAGCAGGCTCCCAGCACAGATGTGCAATTGTTAAGCAGTTGGTTGCCTTTCAGAGGTGGTAAAATGGTCCTTGTTTTGTATTTCTCTGCTATGATTTCCATAAAGGGTGTGAGATTCTTTGGGATGGAAGGATGGGTTGCTATTAATCATGTTGACTTCCATGATTTTCTGTATGCCCACTTTGCACTGCAAAAATATTTAGGAGGAAAGGTACTCTTTGTTTCACAATCACTGAGAACAATTAGCACAATTTCTGATTTCATTTGCCAGACTGGGTGTTCATGTTTAAAACTTACAGCTGACCTGAAGTTCCAGAAATTAAGCATGATTGCCAATTATGTCTCTCTCTTGTAGTAACACACCTAACCAGGGGAAGAAATACTGGGAGATCTGAACTTTTACTTCAAGGAGCAAGTATGAGATTTCCTTCACAAGAAGATGAGAGAAAAAGGGTGAAAGTCTTTTCTAAATACATTCACATCCCCCTGTACCTCAGGATTATAACTGTACATTTAACCCCTCAACAGTTATTGAAGGACTGAAACTGCCTCAGAGGTTAGTTACAGATAATGAAAAACATTAGCAAGAAGTGAAATAACTGAATATTTAACAATTAATATTTTTTTTTGTGGTGTTGGGTTTGGTTTGGAGTTTGGGTTTTTTGGGTTTTTTGTTACTGTATCAGGGATTTGAACAGTTACCTATTAGGCCTGAGCATCAGGTGTCATTTCCGAAAGTCTTGTGTAACAGCAGGTAACTCAGGTAACAACAAGGCTTTATATCACACAGATACCATTTTTCTCCCCTTGCAATGAGCCTCCATGGGTTTGGGGTACATACACGAACAGTTTCATGCTGAGTTGAGAGCTGTGTTGCTACTTGTTTTTTCACAAATATTTATGTTCCTTTTGAGTGTTGGCAGCAAGAACAGTCAAATCAGTTGCAGAAGCCACTGGGTGCTCTCTCCTCATCCTCCCTGGGGCTCAACAACAGCTCCAACTCAGCAGCTTAGTTTTACTTCTTCATTTTTCTATAAAGCAAAGAGGAAAAGTGCAGAGAGGGCATCGCTCTGTGAATTGTTGTCACATTTTTGAGCCAAGCACCTCTTGTTTGGAGACCTTTCATGAAGTGCACAGAAGTCAGCCAGTGGTTGAGCTGCTTCAGTGAGGCTCTGTTTGGAAAAGGAGATCCAGGCTGTCCAAAGCAACAGTGTCTGGTCACTGGGAGGGAGGGGATGTAGAACTGGAGATGAGCTGATGTTCACCTAAGTTTTCTAACAGGAAGAGAACTGATGAAGAGTTAGGACAAAAAATTTTTAAGAAACTAGGAACAGCACATCACCAGCACTAAACTGAAGAAAGCAAGCAAAAAAGAAACTATGTGAAAGGACTCCTTTTCTTCCCTCCAAAATTGAACCCTCTGCTTTCTCTTTTCACATGAAAACATAGGTTTGCATTGTGTGTCTCAGAATTAAATATATTTTAAGTGTTTAATTTTTTTGTATGTTAGTATTTATCCATTTATAGTATTTTAATATTTACACATATTTACAGTCTTTTAAATATATATAATTAATACATTACACTTTTTTCTTTATAATGCTTAGTTTTAGGGCAGTATAAGCAGAGAGTGGAAATGGATTTTTAATAGTACAGAAGTTTAAGTTAGTGATTACTTGACTCTGGGTATATCAGTGGATCACCTTAATCATGTACCTCAGAAATACCTGGTAATTTATAGACCAAAGGAGGAATTCTAGCTGGCAGATGCCACTTGTTCCTTCTTGGAACTAGCTTTCAAACTTGCCACCTGTATTTCAAATTATAGGCCTTTAAAGGCTAATTGAGAGAAAGAGACTATAGCAGTAAATTGCAGTGAGAAGAGAGGAAAAAATAACCCCAAGGAAATACAATCACATAGTCAAGAGACCCAAAGGAATCAGGAGGAAGAAAACCAAGCCACACACATGAGCTTCTCTTGTCTGAATGAGAAGATGCCCATATTAATAAATGTTGGGAGGTGCAGACAGACCATGAGAGGAGTTACCTCGTTGGGAAGGGCTTCAGGGAAGCCTCGAGACACCCCTCTTGGGAAGGATGTGATAATCTGGCATTAATAAAGCTTGTGATGTTTCTCTTCCCTTTTGTGCCCCGTGGTTGGTGTTGCTGTGTGTGAAACGAGAGACCCAAGGGAGGGATGGCAGCCCCTCTGCCCTGCTCTGTGCACAGGGGAGCACATCCCAAATCCTGGACACGCCGCTGCCCTGGTGGGTGGCAGTGGGAGCAAGGGCAGAGCTGGTGGGAAGGGACAGCTGGGAATACAAAGCAAAAAACAATTGGGCATGTGGAAGCAACAGGTGGGAGCAGGAATCAGAAAACTACAGCTCCTGCAGGAACTAATCCAGGCCTTGTTGAGTCAGTGGAAGGGCAATTTGAAGAGGCAAAACAGGAAACAAGCAGGGAGGAAGGGCTGATGTGTGACTGGGAAGCAAACACAAGTGGCAAATTCCTACTTAATCAAAGCTGTGCTTGTTTCTCAGCCTGATCTGTGTCGTGACACTCATCTGTGACTGACACGGTGCTGATCTGATACAGAAGAGTGGCTTGGCTGTTCCTTTAAGAGCAAACCCTGGTGAGTCGTAGCTGTGAAGCTGCTCTGAGCTCTTCCACGACAGGTGGAAAGGGACACAAAGGGTTATTTAAAGTCGGGCTGCCCTGGGCGCAGTGGCAGGTGCTGGCAGGCAGCTCTGTGACCTTCTGGAGCTGTGCTCCCACCGTGGCAGGATGGCTGTGACTGACAGCGCTCTGTGCCCTCCACAGAGTTATTTATATGGGCTTGGCTGGTCTCGAGGAGTTTCAGGGGGACCACATTGCTCTGCACGACTACCTGAGAGGAGGGGTGTGGAGGTGGGGATGGGCTCCTCTCCTCTGCCTGCAGTGAGGGCACCAGAGCAGATGGCCTGAAGCTGAGACAGAGGAGATTCAGATGAGGCATTTGAAAGTTTCCACTGTTGAGGTGGTCAGGCATTGGAAGGGGTTGCACAGGGAGGTGGTGGAATCACCACCCCTGGAGGTGTTGGATGTGGCGTTGGGTGAATGCATTTAGGGCTTACACACGGCTGGACTGGACCATCCCAAAGGTCTCTCCCAATCTTGGTGATCCTGTAACTGCTTTGAGACACATCCTAGCCAAGGGAGGCACAGGAGGACAGACTCAGTGCCACATGCAGGGTGGAAACGTGACCTCAGCAGGGGCGGGTCCTGAGGGGCCACCTCAGGCAGTGGGACTGTGGGGTGCTGGAGCCCTGGGGGACCATCTGGGGACACCGGTGGTGCTGAATGACAGCTTGGGCCCTGTCCCTGCCCGGGGACTCCACATGGATTGGAGGGGGGGGGTGGAGGTG
>VXAU01001756.1:164327-222726 GCA_013399695.1 Formicarius rufipectus | reverse complement strand
GGGTCCCCCCGCCCGTGCCCACGGTGATGGCCGGGCAGCGGCAGGACCGGGCGGAGGAGGCGGCGCTTCCTGCCGCTCTCACCGGGGAGGAAACGAGCCCTCCCGCGGTGTTGTGTCGGTACCGGGAGGGGTCCTGGCTCCTCGGCGGGCGACATCGATGCCCTCATCCCAGCTGGGGTGAGGCCGGTTCAGAGCTGCGCTGGGAAAAGGTTTTCCACGCTAAAATAGAGACGAAGCGAGTTTCTCCTCTCGCAGAGCATCCGTTCCCCAGCACCCTCGTCTCCCGGTAGGGTCGGTGCATCCCGTGCCCTTCGCAGCTCCTCTGCATCTTTTTGGCCATATCTGCAGCAGCCTTCCCTTCGCTTCTCTCCCTTCCCTTCTCTCTGTAGCGCTTCCATTCCTCTGGCTAGTCCTTGGATTTAGCCGGTCCCAGTCCCGGCACTGGCTGGAGACTGTGTGGTGCCTGTCGAGGGCACTGGCTCTATAGCTGTCACCTGGGTCTGGAGGTGCATTCCAGGTGTCAGAGCCAGGGCTCTGAATGGGTTTGGCCTTCAGAGCTGCCCTTGGAACCGCTGGGCTCTGCGATGCCAGTCTGGGTCCTGAGCACAGGAGGAGACTGTGCTCTGCTTGTGGGATTTTGGTCGATGTGCACCTTGTCAGAGACATTTGTGAACGTTATTGTCCCTTAATGGCTCTTTTTCAGTCCTTAAAAATTCTTTGGCTTTGGTGGGGACAGTGTGGTTGTTGCGGGCAAACGAGGGTTTAGTGACACCAGTTGTCCAGCAACTGGGACCGATTATCACAGCACTACCCAGTGTGCAGCAAACTTTTATTTTTTTCTGAAATGAGGATGAGTTTTCTCTTTTTTATTCCCAATTCATTGTGCTGAGGATATATAATTACGTGTGGTGTTACTGTGTCTTTAAATCAGCTTAAGCAAATGCGTGTAGGCAAAGCCTGGCTCAGCTCCGCAGCGGCCGGGGCTGCTGTGCAGGCAGCAGGGACCAAACCCAGCTTGGGGCCACCCTTGCTGGGCACTGCTCTGCCCAAACAGCCACAGAGATGGCCTGACCCATCCTTGCTGGATTCTACACCATTCTAGTCATTCCTGGTCCAGTCTCCTACAGTTTCTGACCTCTGCCTGAGTGGTAATGTAATATAAGATTAACTGTTCTCTTTTTCTCAATTTTCTTGTTTAAATTTTCCCCTTGTTGCGTATCATGCCCACTGCAACTCCTGTGACAGAACTGTCATGGGGCTTTTGATTTAATTTTTAATTTTTTGTCATCAGTTTGCTCCAGAGGGTTTTCCAAAGCGGTGCTTGGAGCTGAGGTGCCACGGGCAGCTCTCAGATTTGGCACTCACTCTGGTCCTCTGCACCTCCAGTGGACACCAGACCATCACATATCAAAACAAATATAATTCCTTGCCTGCGTTACTAATGGCAACAAAGAATTGCCAAAGTGAACAAACTATGGAAAGGGAAGGATACCTGCCTGTCACTGCAGACTGTTCGCTTCTGGCCCATCTGAGTCCTGGGAAGAGCCACAGGGCACATCCCACCTCATTCCGCTGCTCCCGCTCCCATCAAAGTGACTGGCCATACTCTGAGGGCTGAATCCCACTTGAGTTTCCAGCAGCTGACCTCATTTTATATTTTGTAGCCATCCAGGGGATAAAACCCTCTTTCTTTTGAGGCTCTGCTGGTCTGGGAATGAATGTTTCAAAGGTGTCTCCTGCAGGTGTGTTTTCAGGGTCAAAGTGCATCCCTCCCGGCCTTCCGCAGTGTCCCCTGGCCACAGGAGCCACATGGTGCCATGGGAGGGCAGCCTTGGTGTCCTCTCCATCTCCTGATGCAGAGGGATGTGGTGGCCTTTCTCCTGTTCCATACCATAATGCTGGGAAGTCTCTTTCCCTCCTTTGTGCCGCTGGCCCACCCAATGCCAGCACAGACAGAGGTACCACTGATGGGGTGGCATTTATGAACAGCTGAGCTTCACCAAGTGACTGGCAATGGGATCCCTGGATCTGGCTCGTGCCATGACTGCCACTTGTGCAGGGGGATGTTCTCCCTGGGTGAACTTGTGCCCTTGGCTGAGCTCTGGCAGTGGTGCACGTTGCTGCTCATTGGGTTGGATCTTTGCTCAGTACTCTCCTACCTGCATTTGGGATGATGTGACTGCTTGGAGTCAGGTGGAGGGAATCCTTGTGCTTGGAGGGTGTTTTAGGACTGACTGCTGGTGTTTCAGTACCTGTCACCTCACACCTGCCTAGGCAGAGTACAGTGGGGACAGCATCCATCTCTTGATCTGTAGCTCATGCGCCAAGCCTGGGATGGGGAAGAGGAAGGATAAACACCTTGACATCCAAGTGGTTTTAGTACTTGGAAATGTACAGAGCAGGAGTATACATGGAAAGCTTCTTGTGCGGGGTCTGGCAGTGTGGTCCTGCAGAGGTATATGTTTGCGCCATGGCTGGCACATGCTCTCTCTGGGAGGGAAAAGCCCCTTCCTGTACCAGTGGGCCTGGCTCCTCCCCAGATACCATAAGGTGGGCGTTCTAGGAGGTCATGGTACTGGCTGATCTGATCAAAGTGAGTTAGACCAGGTGGCAGTGTAGCTGTGACTTCTGTGAGGGCAAACACCAACAGCACCAAACGCCCCATGACAGGCAAACTCTCAGCTGCTTGTGGCTGGCAGGTTGGTGCCAGTCTGAGGAGTTGCTTTATGTGTTTGTCAGTGCAAGGACTTGAGTTGAGAGTTGAGTCAGGTCAGGGACCTGATCTGGCCAAGGGATCTCTATCACTCGGTGGGGTGGCTTCTGAATCTACTCTGCAATGCCTTTGCAACAGCCTAATGCTGTGGTGTGAGGTGTGAGTGTGAGTTGCAGCAGGAAACAATTAGGAAGTGTCACCTCAGGCAACTCAAGTTGGGATCCCTGAGACCCAGGAAACAGACAGGGTTTAACAGGGGTGAGCACAGAGATGATATGGGCTTAATTCCCATCAGCAGCAGGAACTGGTAGGTGAAGGCCAGGGGAGCCTGTCCTGGAACCCTGGCTTGGTCTGCATTGAAATTATGGTTGTCTTGGCACTGTTGGGATTTTAGTGCAAGGAGGATTTGTCTAGAGATAATGATTAGAAAATATCCATTCCTGAAGACTTTCATCTCAGGAAATTTGTTTCTATCACCATACAGCGGTATTTCAGAAGTGAGAGTAACTTCTTGACTTGATCCAAGGGAACTTCCACTTGTAGCCAAGTCTTTGCTAACCTAAGTAAAAGCAAGCTTTCACTGCAAGGAAAACATCTGTTTTGCTTTTCCTGGAGCCTGAAAGAGGCAGATCTGCAGAGTAGCATCCTCTTTTGCAAAATAATGAGAGGTTTTACCTTAATAAATGAAACCCCTTTTCTTTTAATTCACCATATTAATTTCATCACAAACCTCTCTGAGGGCTTGTCATTGGAGGTGAGCATGTTCAGCACCTTTTTTATTTGCAGTTCTTAGGGCACGTTTTGTTTTGGTACGTGAAGGTGCTTTAATACCACACGAGCTTCCCCAAGCAGAACACTGCGTTGATGTTCTTACTTCATTCTAAACTCGTTTGCTTTGGCATTAATTAGAATTGGCTGAGCACCTATTTAGCTAAATCAAAATAAGACTGTGGTTTCATATACACTTCCTTTGGCAGACATTGTGGATTAAGTAGAGTCTGTGCCAGGCTGTGCCCTCTCTCCCTCTTGATGAAGCTGATCTAGGAGCTGGTATGAGTTAAACCCAGTCCAGCCAGGAAAAAAATAAAGGAAAAAAGGGCTTTAAACAGAGATAACTCCCTGATCAAGTTTACTGGGTTCAGTGACATGACTGAAGGGGTGAGGGGAGAGAAGGGCTTCAACAATTTCTTCAACAGCTTCTTCTGCTCGAAGGCAGGCACGTGAAGCCATGCCCTACTTGTGTTCTCTAAGGGTTTCCTACGAGTTTAATTACATCCCTTTAAAGTCGCTTCCAGCAGCACCAGTGTAGATGGGAGATTTGCTCAGTTTCCTTGTGTCGAGTCGGCTAACAGTGTTCTGACCCAGGGAGGCTGCAGTTGCTCTCTCCGGTACAGTGTTGCCTCGAGAGGCTGCTCATCCCTGTATTTCCCAATAAACTTCCCGGTCCGCCTCCTTAAGGATGCTGTTGCTCCGCTGGTTTGTGCTGGAGCCCACATCTGGTGCTTGCCCCCCATTTTGTTCCTTCTCTAAATTCATATCTGGATTCTTTTTCTCTTCTGTTCTTTTTTGTTCCCTGTGAAATGCCTGTCTTTGGCACATATCCCGTGTTGTCCGTAGAGGATAGAGGCCAAGAATCCATGAAACAGTGTTGATCTCTGTTGCTGTATCCTCCCAGCTCTCCTCTTGTGGCCGTCGTGCTTGCTCTTTGGACCAGCTCTCGTTTGAGCACTCCAAACATGCTGTTTCTCCCAGCTCTTCGTACCACCCCGTTATTGCTCCTCCCTTGCCAGACCTATTCCAGGGTCATGCCTGATCTCTGCTTGTCCCCAGCTCCTGTTCCACGTTGTGCAGCCGCACGCATCCCCTTTCCCCGTTGCACAGAAGGTCCCTTTTGATTCCTCCCAGAACATCTGTCCTGCTGCTGTGCTCGGGGGCAGAACCGTCCTCCTCCCCTTCTTTCAGTTTAGCCTAAGATGGTGAAATCCCCGCAGATTGTTTGTTCCCCTATTTCCTTTATGTTGCATTTCTCTCCAAGCATCGAAAGACTCCTCCCCTTCCTGCTCCAAGCCACCTCGTTCTCTTTGGGTATGACCCTGCTCTCTGCGTCGGCGTCTGCCCGGCTCCCCCGTCGCTATTGAGGATTTCTCCCGTCTCACTGTGTGTGTTTTTAGCAGGTTTCCCCTCTTCCCCTGACCTCCGATTTCTATACTCTGTTTGCTCACTTGTGCCCTCGTACGTGCAGATGGGTCCGTCGCTTCTCTTTGGCACACCAGCTGCCTTGCCCCCGTTTCTCCCGTGTGCCTGGCCCTCTTTTCCTCTCCGGAGGATCCCCACTGGCACGTTTACCCTGCAGCGAGGGCACCCGGCAGCAGCTGCGTTCGGAGGAGCCGTTCAGTCCCACTGCTCGGTCCTTCGAGCTGCTGACCAGAAGGTCCCTGTGTGGCTCCTTGCATGGCACAAGCTTCTGCTTGTCCCGTGCAGAGCTGGTGTCACCAGGAGTTTGTCAGGGAAAAGACATCCGACGGAGATTTGGGATCACGTGCTTCTTTCAGCTCATTCCCACTCCCACCGCTGCACCGAGAGCAGTGCTGTGGCTCTGTGCCTGCTTTACCTCCGGGGTTTAGTGTTTCCCTGAACCTCCTTGAAGGCATCCCCCTTTTGCAGTCAGTCCTGCTTGGTTCGGCTGAGTCCAGTTGTTAGTGCAGGCAATCCTCTCTTCCTCCGCTGCCTTTTCCCTGGAGCAGCAGAGCTCCTCAATGCTCCAACACCCAGTACTGCACGATTGGCTGCAACGCTCTCCCGTGAAAGCTCCACCCAGCCGACAGTGCGTCGTGGGTGCTCCCGAATCCCTGGATTCCCTCCCGTTTTCCACCCCGTAACTCCAGAGAATACCCACACCTTCCTGACGAAGGGAGAGATTAATCCCTTGGTGGCACTGTTGGCAAACCCTCCAGGGTCCCTCAGCTGAGGGACCTTGATTGAGGCTTTGCCCCTTGGACCTGCCACACACTGCTTTTAGGAGAGTCCTGTTAAGCCTCAGGGATGTCAGTGCTGTCACAGACCGTCACCTTGGTATAGGTCTGCCTGGTGGCTCCCAGCACTGGGCGTTCCTCTAGAGGGAGGGGAAAAGTGTGTGTGTGTGTGGGCGGGGGGGGGCGTGTGTGTATGAAACTCTCAGGGTAGCCAGTGGCTTTTTTGCAATAAACTTCTTTCGTGCAAGGATGAGTGGATGGTGAATTCTGTCCCAAGGCACTGCCAATTCCTTCTAGCCCTCTTCCAGGCTTGTGGCATCCTGTGCTATTGCTCCCGATCTTCCTGGCAGCGAAGCTGGGGATGAGTTTCCCGGGAGCACGGTTTAATCGATCATCCCAGGCAGAGTTCCCAAGCCACTGTTTCCCTTTTGCAGGCAGAGCGGCCCCTTGAGCCCCAGCAGGTCCCAGAGGGTGAGGAGCAGCTGTCATGATCTCTACAGCACCTCTCTACAGTGGGGTGCACAACTGGACCAGCACAGAGCGGATTCTCATGTGTGGCCTCAACGAGGAGAGGTGAGGTGCGTGGGCGGCGGGCGGGGGAGAAGGAGAGAGGAAAAAGCAACTTACTGGGGTCTGAAATGGTCTGAGGTGCAAAAGAGCTGCAGGGAGGGGTTGAATGTGTTGGATATCATGTCATTGCGGGAGGCTCCCCGCATCCTGTGCTATGGCGAGGTCTCTGCAGAGGATTCGTTGTGTGTGGCTGCATTGTCCCTACAGCTTTGGTGGTGATAAGGTTAAGTTGTCTGCATGTGTTGTTGGCTTTACCAGACTCTCAACAGCCAAGGAAAGTAAAGAGCTTTAACCAAGAGCTTTTGGTGACCCAGGAGGGTTTGTGCCAACCAAACGGTCAGATGGGAGAGTTGTGACTTGCCACCAAACAGGAGATTAGGGAGGATTAGTGGTTGGGAGGCAGGATCGATCAAGCCTGGCTGTCCCCCATAGCTTTTCATCGCCTATTCGTTCCCATGGCTCGAGGGTCTTGTTCTCAGAAACGACGAGTTTGTGGCTTCCTCAAGGCCACCATGTCTGTTCCACGCGTTTGTCAGAGCCAGGGCAGTTTTACATGTGCAGAGGCAGCGAGTGGCTGTCATTCGTGGCCACGAGTGCCGAGGGTTTTGTCGGGGCGTCCCCTGAGGCCGGTGGATCAGCGGTGGGCAGGGACGAGCCGCGGCTCTGGCTCGGGGCAGAGCTGATCAGCCGCCCGCAGCACCGCCGGGCGCTCTGCGTCCCGCAGATAAGGGCTGCGATGGCGATACCCGCCGAACATCTCGACGCTGCTGCGACCTTACAGTAGACGTCAAATTTTGGGCTGTCTGGGCAGGGCCGGGTGCTGTGCCGGGCGGTCCCTCATCCCCGATCCCCATCCCATCGCGGGCATCCCTTGGGCCCCGTCCCCGCGGACGGGCATCCCGGGCAGCCCCGCGNNCCGCTCCGGGAGGAGTCGCGGCAGGGCCGGGCGGAGGCCACGCACCGCCCTCGGGGCTGCCCCGGGGCGGCTGACGGGGGCTGGGCGAGGGGTCCCACCGGCTATGCAGACGTCGACGGGCAAACTGCGAGCCGGAAAGCGCCGAGATCACCGGGAAGCGCCGGGAGCGCAGTGCCCGGGCGGGCCCCGCGGGCGGCTGCGCTTGGGCGCCCCCTCGTGTTCGGCCGCGGCGCCGCCCCTGCCCCGCGGGGACCGCGCCGGCCCCGGGACCCCCCGGGACATCCCGGGATCCACCCCCGGGATCCATTCCCGGGACCCTCGGCCCCTGTCGAGCTGCTCCTCCCCCGCTGTCGGCTGCGCTAAGGAGGGCCGGCCCCGGCCGCCATCCCCGCCCCGCGGCCTGTGACGGGCGTCCGGGGGAGCGCTGAGAACGCCGGCGTGGTCGGGAGCCCCGGCAGGGACCGAGCGAGCTGTCATCGACCCTCGGGTCGGTGGGGGATGGCACGGAGGCAGCCGGGGGCGGGGTCCCGGCGCTGCGGGTACAGAGCAGGGTTCCAGCACTGAGGCAGCCTAGAGCAGGATTCTGATGGAAGGGGTATGGAGCGAGATCCCGGCGCTGCGATGCAGTGTGGGGTCCTGGAGCTGAGGCAGCCTGGGCAGGGTCCCAGCGCTGGGGGTATAGAGCAGGGTCCTGGTGGAAGGGGTACGGAGAAATATCCCGGCACTGGGGTACAGTATGGGGTCCTAGAGCTGAGGCAGCCTGGGACAGGGTCCCAGCACTGGGGGTACAGAGCTCAAGGAGGAAGCTTTTACCCGTAGCTCATGTCTGTGACTTTGCTGTGAAAGCCCAGGATATAGGGAGCAAATGCAGCTGAAATCCTGTCATGAACAGAATCCAAACTGTATCTTTTTTGTCCTGGCACCAGCAGCTTGTCCCAATGTCCCTTAAACACTAGGGAAATGCTGTCTGGTGAATACTGCCAGGGCAGGAGTGTCCCAGGGAGGTCACAGTCCTTGTCCTAAATCCAGGCTTTCTACTCAGCAGTCATATTCCAGAGAGAAAGGGTCAGACATGCTGGCCTGCAGGACATGGCATACCAGGATAGCTGTGGGCACCCACTGCTCCTGTCTGGGCCACCTGAGCCCAGAGAGCTTTGGCACTGGAAGGAGATCCCATTGGCAGCTAGGCTGGGCTGGTGGTCCAGAGGCAGGGAGCAAGCAGGAGGAACAGGAATGAGGTGGCTGTGGAAGGAGAGTCAAGCAGGATGAGGCTCATGGGAGGATGAGACTGGAAAGGTGTGATGTGACAGAATGGGAAGCAGAGGGGACAGGAGCGGGTGCTTAGCTCAGAGCTGTGATAGAGTGCTGTGGAGAGGGCTGGGCTGGCCCATGGTGAGGCTGGGTGGCCGTGGCTAAGGAAGGTTGTTGCTCCATTGTCCCATGCAGGGACAAGGAGGGATGGGTTGCTGGGATGGGTATTTTGGTGTTTCATAATGCTGTGTCTTGTTCCTCACCTAGGAGAGCCCCCCTTTCTGATGAGGAGTCTAAAACGAGCAGCTCCCAGCACTTGGGGTCTCAAGAGTTTTGTGTCAGCAGCAGCCTTTCCGAGGTGAGCTCCTTGCCTGCACAGCGGGCTCCAAGAAGTCCATTCCCTGATGGAGCAGGCCAAGAAAAGCTGTTTGCTGCTTCTGCCTCCGTGTCCCAGGTGGGCAGATGCTGCCTGCTTCCCTGGGACACTTCCTCCCTTCTCATTTCAGGTGGAGCTCACAGCAGTCAGTGGTGGTAGCAGCAGTGCCCAGGGGCTGGATGCTGATGGCAAGGTGGAGGAAAAGCTTGGACCCAAACTGGAGGAGCAGCCACCTGATCCCAACCCAGACACGGAGAGTGCCGGAAAGACTGTGACAGATGATGCCCTGGGCCCTCTGGCAGATCAGCGGGATGGCAGAGGGCAGGAGCCAGCAACCCCCAGAGCTGTGGAGGAGAGCAGTGGTGCTGACACTGCCTGGACACCAGCAGATCCTCCCAATGGCAAGCAGGCTGATGCTGCCCCAGCCTGCTCCGTGGCTCCAGAGAGTGAGTCTGTTGGGAAGGAGAAAGCCCCCACGAGCACTGCAGCACAAGGGCCAGGCATGCTGGCAGAAGGAACATTGTCCATGGTTGTCTCCAGCTGCAACACCTCTGCCTCCACTCCCGCCACCTTCACCTTGAACAGGGTGTGCTTTCCCCCATCTCAGGCCCCTGCTGTGCAAAAGCTCCCGCTGTCCTTCCAGGCTGGGGCTGTGCTGAGCCCGAACCAGTCGCTAGTGTACATCCCCCCTCCCAGCTGTGGGCAGCCACTCAGCGTGGCCACACTGCCGGCCACGCTGGGGGTCTCCTCCACTCTCACCCTCCCTGTCCTGCCTTCCTACCTGCACGAGCGTTGCCTGCCAGGCATTATTGCTTCCCCGGAGCTGCGCTCCTACCCCTACACCTTTTCTGTCACCAGGCCCTTGGCTTCGGATGCCAAAGTGGTGTCTGTGGAGGTGAATCAGCTCAGCTGCCCTCTGCCCTCAGGTGGAACTGGTGCCCAGGCTTTGGCTGAGAGCACTCCCCTGCCCACTGCTGGCCCAGCCCTGCCCTCCAGCCAGGCTCCACCGGCAGCACCCAGTGGGAGTGCCGCTCCCTCCTCTGGCACCACCGCGCAGGCCAGAGCTCCAGCAGCTCCCGAGCCGCACGCGCCAGGGGCTGCCACTTCCCTGTCCCCTCTGAAGTCCCCTCCCCAGCTGGAGCGTGAGATGGTCTCATCCCCAGAGTACAGTGAGATGCCTCTTGATCTCTCCTCCAAGTCCAACCGCCAGAAACTGCCTCCGCCCAGCCAGCGCAAGACCCCCCCCATGCCCATCCTCACCCCAGTGCACACCAGCAGCAAAGCCCTGCTCACCACGGTCCTCTCCAAGTCCCAGCGGGCAGCCCAGGCTGCAGGCAGCAGCGTCACCTCGTGTCTTGGCACCACCCCACCCTTGGTCATCTTCCCTGAGTTCATGCGCAACGGGGAGCAGGGCTCCTGGGTGAAGAACACCACGCTCATCAGCACCATTCCCGGCACCTACGTCGGTGTCGCCAACCCGGTGCCTGCCTCACTGCTGCTCAGCAAGGACCCTGGCATGAGCCTCAGCAGGGACCAGCACCACCTGCCCAAGCAGGAGCCCATCTCCATCATCGACCAGGGTGAGCCCCGCAGCGCCGGCATTCCCTGCGGGAAGAAAGCCAACCAGGTCATCACAGAAGGACAGCAGGATCCTGCCAGGAGACTTCTTCATGGCAGAGTTGCTCCAGGAGCTCCTTTGTGTCAGTCCAAGGACATCTCCACCTGGAATCCTGTCCAGGGAAGTGTGTACCCACGATGCCCTGTCAACGGAAAACCTTCCAATCCTCAGGTTCTGCCTTTGGGCTGGTCTCCTTACCATCAAACCCCTCTACTTTCCATCGGCATCACCACAGCAGGACAGCTGCCCCCAAACCAGAGCAGCTCCTGCAAGCTAGCTGGAGCAGGTGAGCTCCCAGCGTTCCCAAGCGTGCAGCCCACAGAGCCCAGCGCAGCCACCCCAAGCCTGCCAGAGGGGCTGCCCCAGCTCCCACCTCAGGAACGGGAAACTGTGGCCAAGAGCAAGAGCTGCCGAGTCTTGCCCAAGCCCTACGAGGAGCCAGCCAACCCAGCCCCGCTGGAAGCAGGTCCAGCTCTTCAGACCAGAGCCTTGGATGGGAAAGGGGGGAAGGGGAAGCCGGACAATAATCCGACGAGTCAGGAGTGCACTCAGCCAGAGGCTGGCTCCGGTCAGGAGGGCAGCACACAGACTGAGGCTCCCCAGGGGAGCTGTAGCCTCAAACAGTCGGATGCAAAACCCAAAAACCAAGTGTTAGCAGCGTATTTGTCGCACGACCTGCCTGCGGCTGGGCAGCAAGGCCTGCGGGTGGTGCCAGAGGTGCCCGTGGAGGGGCAGCGCAAGGAGCCGGGCTGTGAGGGCTCCCCGGAGCCGCCGCCTGCAGACCCACTCCCTTGTGCTCGGCAGGTGGATCTGTGCAGGGTCAAGAAGGAGCGAGTGGAGTGTGACGTGTCATTTCCACCTGTGACCTGCCTGCGGGCTGGGACTGCTCCCCAGGTCTTTGCTGAGGCCAAGCTCAAAGGAGCGGGACAGATCAAGCAGGAGGGCAGCACACGGTGCAAGGCCAAGCGGCAGCACGATGGGGATACCAGGCAGAGCCACAAGAGACTGAAGTGCCAAAGCCAGAGTGGCGAGGGGTCCCCGAGCAAGTCAGGGAGTCGGAGCGTGCATGGCCGGAAGGTGGGTGGGATGGGCTGGGACCGTGGGGTCATGGCAGAGGTGGGGTTGGGGGAGAGGAGGGAGCACTCATAGTGGGAGCGGCTGAGAGCACAGGGCTTTCTACCTGTGCTCTGGGCATTGCCTGGCTGTGGGGGAATGTACCTGTGCTCCAGGTTATTCAGGGCAAAAATGGAGTGTCAAAAGCGCTGGAGGGCACTAGCATGATGAGCAGGGGACAAAGTTTTGTCTCCTCTGTGCTGCTCCAGCACAGTCAGTCAGCAGCTCCAGGTTCCGTCTTGTCCTCCCTTCACAGTGGCAGAAACACCACGACAATCCACACGAGCTTGGCAAGCGGGAAAGCCGAGCCAGCCTGGGCTCCATCACGGATCACAACAGCCTCAGGGTAAAGCGCAAGCGCAGGAGGCCAGCAAAGACCGAGTGCCCATCTCCAGCACACCGTGGGAACAGCCACGAGGAAGGTACCCTTGGGAATGGCGGAGGGTTGCTGCAGGGGCAGGCTGCCTGAGGGGCCAAACTGCTGTTCCACTGAAGCAAAAAGGCCTCTGCGGCTTGTTGGCAGGTTGGGATCCAAAGTAGAGCTGCAGCATGATCAGACTCCCAGAATGGTTTGTATTGGGAGGGATCTTAAAACTCATCTCATTCCATCCCCCTGCCATGGGCAAGGACACCTTCCACTAGACAAGGCGGCTCCAAGCCCCGTCCAGCTTGGTCTTGGATGCTTCCAGGGATGTGGCATCCCACACCTCTCTGGAGAACCTGTGACAGTGTTTTGCCCTGCTCATTGTCAAAAGCTTCTTCCCTATATCCAATCTAAATCAGCCTCCTCCAGTTTGAAGCCATCCCTCTTGTCCCATTGCAGCAGCTCCTGTTGTGAGGCCATTGCACTGCCCTTCCCAACCTACAGATCTGTGATGTGTTTTCTCAAGGCTCAATTTTCCTCACAGGTTACCTGGAGAAGAAGCCCAAGAACAACTTTCAGGATTTCATTCCGGTGGTGCTGAGCAGCCGGACACGCAGTCAGTCAGGTGAGTTGGTGCCAGGGCACCCAGTGGCAATCCTGGGTGGACTGAGAGAATTCTCTTTTCACATGGCCTTATCTCTGTGTTCTGTCCTGCTTTGAGGCTTTGCCTTGTGGATCCGCTTGGCTTTTCTGTCAGCTAAAAATCTCACTTTTTTGCAGGAAGCGTTGCTGGCTCTTCTGCTGGTGTGACAGGAGAGTGTGAAGTGACAAGTCAGGACATTTTACCATTGTTGGAGGAGGATCAGGAAGAAGAGGAGGAGGAAGAAGAGGAGGAGGAGACGGCCTCGAAACATCGCAAGCTGCGCAAATCCCACAGGACATCCCACTGCCACAGCCGCAGGGACAGGGACAGGTCTGCATCTGAGAGGAGTAGCTGTTACACGAGGAGGACCCGGGAGCTGCCCTGGAGAGCAGAATCACCCAGGCAGCTGTGGGAGCCCAATGAGGAGGAGGAGGAGGAGGAAGACGGCCACATCAAAAGGAAGAAAAGGAGACGGCAGAAAAGTCGGAAATACCAGACAGGGGAATATCTGACTGAGCGGGAGGAGGAGCAAGTGGGCTATCCCCACCGGAGGAGGAAATCCAAAGCAGGTACAGCCTGGGAAGGGGGTTCTGAAACCAAACTGGGAACAAGCACGGAGATTTTTTTGTTTTACCTGTGAGATTTTTCATGAAGTTTTGGTTTTCAGGGTTTTTTTGGTAATGAAACTCCATCGTTGTTAATGACTTGAGCGCCACAGCATGGACTGCTTCAATCGATTGGTTCTTCTTTCAGAAACATTTAGAGTAAATTCCCGAGCAGTAAACAGTAACTTTGTGGCTAATTAGACACTGATCTTACCCTCAGATTAAGACAAGAGGGCGTGGGAAAACAGGAGTGGGATGAGGTAGCACAGTGGAATGTTTCTGGACAAGCATGTGCCCCTGGGAGCGGTGTTCAGCATTCTGGGCTAGTGCAGAGGGACACAGAGCCACCACGACTCAGCTGGGCTGCTCTTGGCCTTATCTTGCTTTGTGAAGGCGACTTGCAAACTTGCACCAGGGAGCAGGAAGGTGAGAGGATTAACAAGGGTTCCCTGAGTCCCTGCAGTCCCCTCTCCCTGTGCAGGGTCAGTCTGAGGCCATGGGATCTATCCCTTGGTGTGGGATGGCTCGGTGTGTGCCCTACAGCTGTCTCTGGGGTCACACAAGTGACTTCTGGAGGGGAAGTTGTCGGGGGTAGCACTTCTGCCAGCCCTCCATGTGCTTGGGCTGTGCTCTTGGAGGGCATGTGGTGACCATGGACCTGTTTCTTCTGCCACGTCTGAGCTCAGATTGACCCTTCTCAGGAGAGGCTGAGGTGCTGCTGAGGCGCAGTGAGGAGCAGAGGGGGCTGCTGTCCTCCCACCAGCTCATCTCCCGGGCCAGGTTTCTGCTCCAGAGCAGTGTTACACTATCACTGCTTTGTTTAGCAGCCTCAGTCAGACTAGGAACAATGTTTCAAGTGGGCTTCCCGAGATCTTGGCAACTCAGGGAGGCTCTCAGGATGCCTCCTGCTCAGAACAAGAGCCTGGAAAGAGGAGCAGCAGCATTTTGAAGGATTTTCTCCAGCAGCTTTACCACGCATGTTAAGTGGGTCTGTCTGTCCAGTTTCCTTCAGGGGGTACTTGCTTGGCCCTCAGGTTGTTGAACTGCTGTGGTTTGGATTCAGAAGTTATGGCTGAAGCCACTTCCAGTGGCAGTGAAGCCCTGAAGTTCCCTCAAGTGTCTGTTTTTAACTGGTCTTACTCATTTCATCGAGTGCCAGGAAGTCTTGTGCTGCAGAGTTGGGTGAGCAAGATTCCTTCACTCAGCTGACCAACCCTTTCAGGATTTTTACACATTTTGGTCACATCCTTTTCCACCTTCTTGTCTCTGGACTGAGGAGTTACAGTCTATCTTGTAGGGCTGCATCTCCACCCCCTACATCATTCTGGTTGCCTTTCCGCATTCCCACTCCATTCTTCCTGAGTTGTAGTGAGAGACCAGAACAGCACAACAGTACCTGAGATGTTCTGAGATTTTATTTGTGGTTCTGCCGTGGTATCTTGGCCAAACACATTCTTCTGTGCAAGCTCTGTGGTCCCTGCTTCCTAGCAATAACAGTGGAAGTTATGTGTGGTGCCTGATGCTGAGAATCCAGAGTCTCAGCATAGTGTGGAATCTGAAGGTACTGCACCTGGAGATCTGCCATGGCACTGGAGGCAGCAGTACCCCTAAGAGATGGCAAGTTTTGTTCCTGGAGTTTCTCCTCTTGGTCCCTTGAACCAACCCACTGAGGCGTTTCCAGATCCCAACCTAGAAATTAAATGCTTGTTCCCAAACAGGAGAGCCAGACTTAAGGGACTCCGTTTCTTAGATATAAACAAGAAATTCTTTCCTGTGAGGGTGGGGAGGCCCTGGCACAGTTTCTCTGGGCCCTGCCCCATCCTTGAAATTGTTCAATGCCAGGTTGGACAGGGCCTGGAGCAATGTGATCTAGTGGAAGGTGTCTCTGCCTGCACCAGGGGGTGGGAACAAGATGAACTTCAAGGTCTCTTCCCCCCCAAGCCATGCTGGGATTCTCTGATGTTGTGGCTTGGACCTCACAGAGCTGTGTGCAGGTGCCTCCTCTGCCCTTTGGGATGCACAGGATTGTCCTTTTTACCTGTTCCGTCCCAGCACTGCTCACCTGCCTGGAAGGAGATGTGCAGCATCATATGAGTCCTGTGATTTGCTCACAGGCTTTACTTTCTCCCCCTTTACTTTCTCTTTCTATACTTTGTTTCCCTGATATGCGCTTGCTCTGTGATGTTGCTGTTTCAGGGAAGCAGAGCACCTGTCCCTGTGTGATGTGCAGGGCTCTGCAGTGAGCAGTCTGCAGCTCTGTAATGTGGGGAAGACAAGGGTGGATTTCCCTTGAGGAGTCCTGGTGCTTCCTACCTGAATGCATATTAATGAAAACTTAAATGTGCTCCTTAACTTCAGAGAAAGATATGAGAGGGCAAGGCAGGGCCTGTGTTTTTTAAGCAGCAAGCAATGTGTGTTCACAGACTGCTTAAAGGGGATTCCTCCTGGTCTTCCTGCCTCTCTAAGGGGTATCCCAATGAATCCTACTTCTGTCTGCCCTTGGTTCTCTTGTGTCCCTGCTGAGTCCATCCATAATGGGCGAATCTGTGCGTTCTCTCTGCTTCTCCTTCCTGCAGTGCCTCTGCCAGGGGGCTGGATTTGGAGTCATAGAAGCCCTGAAAGGTTTGGGATGAAATGGACCTTAAAGCTTATCCAGTTCCAACCACCTGCCATGGGCAGGAACACTTTTCACTAACCCAGGTTTCTCCATGCCCCATTTAACCTGGCCTTGGACACTTTCAGGGATGGGGCATCCGCAGCTTCTCTGGTTTCTGTGCAGCTGTCAAGGATGGGCAGTTTGCTTTGCCTGGTGGCAGAAGTCTGAGTGGCCTTTGGCGTGGTGCCTGCTGGAGCCACTCATTCCCATTTCTTCTTTAGATTTTAGGCACCGGAAGCAGAAGGAGTCTGGGAAGAGTAAAGGCACAGAGCTCCAGCTGAGGAGCAGGCTATCCCCATCCCCCCGGAAATCTCAAGGACGCACAGACTTTCGGAATGGCTTCTTCCTGGAGCACTCCGACAGCTCTCCCGTGCAAGAAGAGCTGGAGAAACCATCAGGAAAACGCAAATGTAAAACCAAACACCTGGCAGGGATCTGTGACGAGGGGAAGGTATGGCTTGGAGGGATGAGGGGAACACGTGTGGGGACAAGAAGGAGTCACATGTCAAGGAGATGTATTCCTTCCCTTCCCAGGGGAAAGGCTGCTGCAACCAGCCCAAAATGTGCTCTCTGAAGAAGCCCCAGGACTTATGGACACTTTGCAAGTCCCATCGGGTCAGCCCAGGGAGCTCCCCAGAGCCTCCCACGGCCCAGAACATTCCTCCTGGAGCTCGGCGGCTCATCGTGAACAAGAATGCGGGGGAGACCCTCCTGCAGCGAGCGGCTCGCCTGGGCTACAAGGTGAGTGGTCCTGGTTGCCCCTTCCTTCCCCCGTGCCCACCCCCGCCTCCCCCCAGGCGGTGTGTCACAGCCACCCTGCTCTCGTTGGCGCAGGACGTGGTGCTGTACTGCCTGCAGAAGAAGAGCAGCGACGTGAACCACCGCGACAACGCGGGCTACACGGCCCTGCACGAGGCGTGCGCACGCGGCTGGATCGACATCCTGCACATCCTGCTCAAGCACGGCGCCAACGTCAACTGCAGCGCGCAGGACGGCACCAGGTGGGGGGCTCACCCGGGGTGTCCGGGAGGAAATGCTGGTCATCCGCAAATTGGTCCTAACCTAAAACCAGAGCATTTCCCAAGCTCTTTCTTGCTCCTGTCCTTGCAGGCCTGTCCATGACGCAGTGGCGAATGACAACCTGGAAACCATGTGGCTTCTGCTTTCCTATGGTGCTGATCCCACCCTGGCCACGTACTCTGGGCAGACAGCAGTGAAGTTGGCCACCAGTGATGTGATGAAGCGCTTCCTCTGCGGTAGGTGCTGGGCCTGGGAGTGACAGTGCTTCCATCCTTCCCCTGTGGCAGTGTACAGGGCCACATCTGGGTGTCAAAGGGCTTGAGCAGCAAAATGAGTCATCATTTTGGCTCTGTCCTGTCACAGGTGTGTTTTTATCACCCAGACTTTATAGAGTTGTATCTGTTTCCTATATAAGATACAAGTCACTTTGCAGTCTTCAGTGTGCAAGGAGGTGACTATACTGTGGTCACACAGCTAAATACAGTGCTTTGCATGGAGACACTGTTCACAGTCCCTGGTTCTACTGCCTAACCTAAGTGAACGTATTTTTACTGACAAATAATGCTGCCTTCTATGTGAAAACAGCACTGCCCAAATGCTGTTGCTGTCAGAAAGGGCCGTTTTGAATCCCTATAGCGTCATTTGACACCCTTTGTGTACCTGCAAAGTGTTGTGGCTTCTCCCCAGCAGAAGGTACAGCCAGCGTAATGGTGGTCCCCAGATACAGCCAAGACAGAAAATCCCAGTGTTGCAAAAACCCATTTTGTCCACTGTTTGAGCTCCTCCAGGCTCAACTATGCACCCAGGTGTTGGAGGGGGTGATTTGGAGCTTAGGACCACCCTAAGAATCTTTCTTTCCAAGCCACTTCACACTGTCAGTTGTTTTCCCTTTTCAGTTCCCATTTCCTGGGATCGAGGGCCTGGGGTGGTGTCCCCTCCTGAGTGGGGACACTCTTCCTGCAAGTCATGGCTCAGCCTCCCCCCAAGTGAGAAAAGCAGCAAGGGTGGGGCAGCTGTAACAGTGGGTGTGCACACCAGGATTGTGCTTTGATCCACTAACCCTCTCAATTGTCCTTTTGTAGATTACCTGTCGGATCTCCAGGGCCGCTCCGACGGAGACCCTCGGGCAGCCTGGGACTTCTACAGCAGCACTGTGCTAGGTGAGTGCAGGCTGGGCCAGGTCACTGAGGCAGCAGAGCAGGAGGTGATGCCAAGTTGTCCACATCCCTCCCCACTCACGCCTTGGGTGGAGACTTTGCTGTGGTGTTACGTGCTGGGAGTTGCTCCTGGAAGGGACTTTTTCTTTGGGAAGCTGCATATGTGCATCCCTCCAAGTGCAGGACTGGGCTTCAAGTGCTGGTGGTAATTCCTGAGGGTCTTTGGATGTCAATCCCGGAGTGTGTCATTCTCATAGCAGTTTTTTTTTTGCTCCCTTGCTAACCAGTCACCAAGGTAAAACCAAGGAACGTGAAGGGCAGACTCATTCCTTCAAGTTGTAGAAGTCTTGAATTTCCACAGTTCCCAGAGTTACCCATCCCTCTCCTCTACTTTGGAGGGGAGATGTTTATCCAGGGGAGATCCTCTTCTTACAACACCAGGCATTTCCCAGTGAAAGTCTAAATTATGTCTTTATTGTCACTTCCTGAAAACTGTGCTTACACTGGAAGATATTTTGGATCTGGCGTGGGCCTGTGGCACACTGGAGTCCCTCCAGCCTCTTCCCAAGTTCAGTGCTCTCTGTAAAGACTCAGGTTATTTACTCTGACAGGCTGAAAGGCTCCTTGTTGACTTTGGTTGTTCACCTCCATCATTTCTTGCAGAAACAAAACCAATCTGATACATTCAGAGGGTGCTCTTGGTAGAGGACTTGTCCTTGGAGGACCTGATGTCTCTCCATTCTGGATCAGGAGAAATTCTGCACTCCTAAGAGCAGTGTTTGCAGGCTGTTGCCCTTCCAGCCTGCCAAGGAAACAGTTGAAACCTCAGCCTTTTTCCTTGTATTTTCTCACTCTTGAAGCTGTCACAAGCCTTTATGAAAGAAAAGTAGCTATTCTTGGCAATATTTTAAATATATTACTCCTTTTGATTTATCAATGATTCCATCTTGGATTTCTCTGATAAACAAGGAAGGAAAATGGTGTGTGAATTCATGGGTAGGAATGTTTGGCTCTCTTTGGTCACTACTGAGTTCCTAGTTTCCCTGAGAGCTTTTTGCTTTAGTTCTGGTATCTGCTTGTGTCCTTTCCTCTAGAAGATCTTGGCTTGGGCTGTAGGCTGCTGTCTTCCCACATTTCTGTCTTCCACCCCTGTAGGCAGAAAGAAAGGTATTGTTTTTACAGTAAGCAAACCATCCTGATGCTTTAGGTGTTCCTTGGAGGTGGAAGGGGACTGGGATGCCGCAGTGATGGCAGTCCACTGCTCAGAGAGCCTTTCTTGGACCCTTGGCTAGCAAAGAGAATCTCCACAAGGAGGGCTGGGGACTGCACTTCCTTTCCTGCCAATGGACCTTTGTTGAGCTTTTCAGAGTACTTCTTTATTTGAGAGTGGTGAAAGACCACCACCCTGTGGCACACATCCCACCTCTTCCAGCAGGACTTCACACCCAATCCTGGATATGTCTCTGCTGGATCCCTGTCACTCACATGGGGCCACCTGCCAGGTTTTTCTTTTCTCCTGGGCAGCCTGTTAACAAGACAGACAAATTCCACACTGATCTGCCTCTACCCTTCCCTGGAAGTGTCATTTCACCCTTGCTGTAGTGGAAAGCTCCTTCCAGTGTTTGTTGGACTGATGTTCACACCTTTTATGTTCCAGGCTTTAACAAGTACCTCTGTGGAGAGCAGAGGTTCTCCCAGATAGGGAGCCAGTGATCCCTGGGGAAATGTCAACTGCAGAAAGGTTCTGAAGCCCTGTGGCTTTGGTGTTGCTTGTGGAATATTTCCATCTCTGGCTTAGGTTGATCCCAAGATGGAGCTGTACCACTCTGCTGTCCGAGGGCCGGGCACATCATCCCTCCCTCTGCCCCATCCACAGAGCATTCTCAGTGCTGCCTTTGGGAAAAGCGGGAGCTAACCCATCTGGGAAGTGATCCCTTACCCTGCCAGGTGTGTTTCCAGCAGGCACAGGAAGGGACCTTCCTCCCCATCCTCCTGAGATCAGCTTATAACAGCAGTGCAGTGGTGGTGTCACCCTGTGTCACCTGCGCTCTGCCAGGCTCTGCCACTGGACACTACCAGAGCTGCAGGAAAAGCAGGATGCCCGAGTTTGAAACATGGGGCTGGTTTCTTTATACCATGTTTAATGGGTGTCCTGAAATGGCCCTTTTTGGCTCAGGTACCTCAGCAGTCACCTTGGGTCACCTGAAGCAGCTACAGTCCGGGGTTCTGCTCTGGAGTAACCAAACTGCTCCCAGCTGGCACAGGCAGCAAACAACTCTTCTCCTGGATCACCCCTTTGGAATCTCCATTTTCATCATATCCACCTGCTGAGGCACTGCCTGTCCCTCAGTGTGGAGGAGAAATCCCAGGCCCTGCTCGAGCTGTTCCTGTTCTTACAGGCAGGAATGTTGTCCGCATTTTCCTTGAGGTCTGAAAATCTCTGGGGGCAGAAGGATAATGAGGGAAGCCGGGGTGTGGGATCTCTGAGGTCCAAGTGTGGAAAAGTCATCAGTGTCCCGCACTTGGTGCTGCTGGAACTCCAGACAAAGTCCAACTCCGGGGTTTGTCTCCATGTGGGACAGACATTGTTGTGCCTGGACTGTCTCCTGTGGTGGTACAGGATGTTCCTGTTCTTGTCCCAGCCTTCACTTGCCTGACAGACAGGACTGAGCTTTCAGGACAGGCATTGGGCCCTATTTTTGCCATGTTAAATGCATTAATTCGTTTTTTCCTGGCTGCTCAAGTAACTTGAGGTTTTTCATTGATGGCATCTGAGCTTTGCCAGCAGCGACATCGGATCAATATCTGTGTCACTTATTTTTGTCCCATTCTACTGCAAATTCTGACGATTTCAGCACCATGTTTTTCTCTTTCTTAGGGAATTTTTTTCCCTTGGCAGCACCAATAACCAACTCTATTTTTCTCTGAGACCCTGCCTGGACCAGTGTCTCCTGTCATCTGCTGTTGTTGCTCTGTTGGAATCCCATCCATGCTGGGTGAGCACTCTGGTGTGTGGAGCTTCCTTGTGCACCACACCAGAAGATTTTTTTTTGCAACCTTTTCTCTCGTGCTTGGTGTTGAACTTTTACATGATTGGTTTATTTGCTGGCCAGCACATTCGGTCTGGCTGCTCTCTATAGAATCTAAGCTCTATTTTCTGGAAGTTTTTGGAGTTATCCTGTATTATCTCCCTGATACAAAACCACTTTGCAAAACCAAGACTATTCATACCTCTTCATAATAAAATCTGGGCAGCAAGCTCCTTTTCAACAGGAGCTTTTCAGATTGGTGAATAAGAAATTTAACTATCTTTAAATGGTTTATGGATCCAGGGTGCTGTTCTCCATCTCCTCTGGACTCAGATCCTGCTGGAGCTCATGTACCTCCTGGAACAGTCAGCTTTTATCTGCAGGGTGTATTCTGTAGGTTTGGGTTGGAAGGGACCTTAAAGACCATTTAGTTCCATTCCCCTGCCATGGGCAGGGACACTTTGCACTAGCTCAGGTTTCTCCAAGTCCAACATAACCTTGGACACTTCTAAGGATGGGATAGACACAGCTTCCCTGGGCAACCTGTGCCAGGGCCTGCCCACCCTCACAGGGAAGAATTTCTTCTGTGTATCTAACCTAAATTTCCCCTTATGTTTGCTTGGTTGAATTAGTCTCTGTTGGCACAGCCTTGCTGTCCTCCCTGGGACACAGGGATCTTCTGGATCACCTGCTGGAGGTTCTGAGGGTGAGATCTAGATGGAGAAGTTCTTGAGCAGAGTATTTGCTGTGCCTTCCTTGGTAGGACTTGTACAGGCAAAACCTTTCTACATCCCTCTCTTCCCTCACTGTCCCAGGCATTTCCAGGCTGAGGAGGGCTGTGCTGGCATGGGAGGGAGGCCAAAGCCATATCAGGGAGAGTCTGGGGTCTGCCAGTGGGGTGGCTCATGGTGCAGGTTGTGCCCTGACCCACCTGTGGGATCACAGCACCCCTGAGGTTCCTGCCATGACTTGGGATGTTCGTTCCCCCTGGCCTGGTCAGTGAGCAGCCTCTCACTGTGCAGAGCAGCCAGTGCTCATCCCATGTGCCTCTGAGAGATGGGGCTGGGAGAGAGCAGGAGGGACACAGCTCTCCTGCGGCTGTGGGGTGTTGTGGGAAAGTACCCATGAGGTCATGGCAGTGGCCAGAGCTGTCCCCAAGGAGTGCCAGCACTGGCTGGTGTGTGACTGTGCCAAACTGTCCTTCCTGTTGCAGAGGGGAAGGACACCATCAGCTGTGACCTTCTGCTCAATCCTCCGGGGAGTTCAGACCAGGAGGAAGAGGAGCAAGAAGCAGACAACTTCATGTTTGAGTTCTCAGACAAGCCACTGCTTCCCAGCTACAACCTCCAAGTGTCTGTCTCCCGCGCGTGAGTATCTTTCCCTGAAGCAGAGAGCAACTCCATGGGTGGGCACAGCCCTGGCACAGGTGGCAGCATGTTGGCCACTCCAACAGGGTTAAGAGCAGTTTGTGTGTCTCAGGTGGATATTTTCACAGAATCATCACAGCATCCGAGAATGGTTTGGGTTGGGAAGGGCCTTAGAGCTCATCCCATTCCAACCCCCTGGCATGGGCAGGGACACCTTCCACTAGCCCAGGTTGTTCCAAGCAACCTGGCCCTGGACACTTCCAAGAATGGGGCAGCCACAGCTTCTCTCAGCAGCAGAGTGGAAGTTGTGGCTGCAACACTGGGGAAGTTGTGGAGGCAGCACTGCCTCACTTGGGGCAGCCTGGGATGTTCTCTGGGAGCAGAGAGGCTCATCAGGGCTGCCCCCACGCAGTCCTGCTCCACGGCCAGGCACATCCTGCTGCCTTGGGTGTCCCTCTGCCGTGCCTGTCAGGAGGCTCCCCTTTCTCCTCCCTGGGAGGCAGGGGTGTGGGCACGGTGCCTGCGGCCCCCTCCACCCCTAACCCACCATCCTCCTTCCATCCTTGCAGGCCCTGCAACTGGTTCCTCTTTTCGGACGTGCTCAAGCGGCTCAAGTTGTCATCCCGCATATTCCAGGCTCGCTTCCCACACTTGGAGATCGCCACGCTGCCCCAGGCAGAGTTCCAGCGCCAGGTGTCCCTCAGCCAGGTGCTGGCACAGCAGGAGGAGGTGCCGGCGAGCCCTGAGGCGGCGCCGGGCACGGCAGAGACTGTGGAGCTGGTGCACTACGAGCCCGAGCTGCTGCAGCTGCTGGGCTCGGCCGTGGAGTACCAGCCCTGGAGCAGCTGACGGGGATGGGGTCGCTCCTGGCATCACGAGGCAATAATATGGACCAAGGGGAAGCAGCTCTCTCAGCGCCAGCAGCAGGGACCCGAGTCTTTGGGCAGCCACTTCTGCTCTCCTCAGGGTCTCCTCCAGCTGGGGAGAGAGGACCTTTGCCTCCAAGGACTTCCCGGGATCCCTTGGCCACGAGCGGTGGTGATTGCTGCCGCCGCCACTCCACCCAGTTCCAGTGGGTGATGGAGCCCCCTCCACAGNCCCCAGAACTGCGCCTCTCTGTTTGCCCTCCCCCTCCCGACGTCTTCCATAGTATTTATTTAATTAGTATTTAATTTGTAATGTTTTCTTTGTTTTTGCTGAGTCTGTATCACTGTGATGGTGAGCTCCGGGCCAGGGGACGAGGCTTTCCCCCAGCCCCTCTCCAGCACACCCCGAGGCCAGCCAGGCCCAGCGGGGGGGGTGGTCCTGGCCCTCGCCCCTGCCCACGGGCCTGGGGACAGCCCCTCCCCTTGGCTTTGGAGCTGGCTCCTGCTGCCGCCGCTCAGCCGCAGTCGAGAGCCAGCGCCGCCGCTCCATCCTCTCCCGGGCTTTCTCCTCCATCTCATTCGTGCTGCTGCTCCCCGATCCCGGCGGCTGCCGCCCGGGCAGGCACAGCCCGCGGCCCCCAGCACACCCCACGCTTCGGCAGCTTGTCCCCCTGCCCCAGGGTCTGTGTCCACGGCAGAAGCACCCTCCTCGCCCCGCTCCCTGCCGGTGTCCCCGGGAGGGAGCGGGCACGGGCAGGCAGCTCCGCTCCGGGGCCGGTACAGTTTTATTGTACAGGTGCTAACAGGACTGAGGACGGGACAATCGGGGGATTTCCGGCTCTCCCCGCTCCGCAGCGGGAGCCTTGGGTGGGGTTTTTATGTTGGTTCGTTTTTTCTTTGTGTTGTGTTTCTCCCCAGCCAGGGCAGGCGTGTCCCCCCCTTGGACCCTCACTGCCAGCCTCCCCCTGAGGGGGCCCGGCAGCACCTTCCTTAAGCCGAGGGTTTTTTGCCTTTGGGTGTGTATTCTGGTTGCTCTTTCTGATTTCTGTTTTATTATATGCAGCAACAGGCTGTGGTGTCAAAAACACTGATGTACAGAAAAAACCTGCATCAGGCCCCCTGTCTCCTGCCCTTTCTTCTGTGTCCCGTGCCCAGACAGGTTTCTCTGTATGTGTCAACCCGAGCGTGTGGCTCAGGGAAGGTAGAGGGTTGGCTGGTGGGGGCTCTGGCATCTGGAGAGCCCTTGTCTCTGCAGAGGGATGAGCCAGAAAAACTTGGGGACTGTCTACTGGCTGCTGCCAGACCCTGGTGACGGGAGCTCTGCAACCAAGCCTGGCTGTGCCCAGCTGCCACCACTGATGGCTGGGTAGCCCTGTCTGGCCTCAGCACCTCCCAGCCCTGTCCATGGAGCAACCAGTCCCTGTCTGGCTTAATTCACTCCTGCCGGAGCAGAGGGGGCTCACAGGGCTCTGTTGGGCTTTTGTTACTCTTTTTCCTTGGAAAGGGCAAGACTAGGAGGAAACCTTTGCCCACACACCACCAAGAAGGAACTCCCCAAGGGGGTACAGTGCTGCTCCTGCTGCTCTCAGCACCAGAGCAGTCAAGGAGAGTCTCAAAGACAGAGGGGAGAGGGGTTCATGCAAGTGCTCCTACCCCCACCATGCTTGGGGAGGTTCTTCGTGAGGCCAAAGAGGTGCAGGGGAAAACAGCATCAGGGGAAACTCAGGAAATGTATGATCTGAAATGTTCTCTGGGAGGCAGGTGGGTGGAAGGGAGGGAGCTGAAGGGACTCGGCCAGGCTGAGCTCTGGCTGCCAGCACCAAGCCCAGGGATCTGAACCAGAGGAGCCGGAGCGCCAGAGGGCAGGGGAGAATCCACGGGCTAGGGCTCTGCTCGGCTGGAGGAGTGCAGGGGGCTCTCGCGCTCTGCCTGCTGGCACGGCCCTTCCCTGCACCCGCCTTTCTCCCATGATGGACCAGACACAGGCGAGCGCCATGGGAAAAGCGAAACCTTTTATTAACAGTCACCACGGCCAATCACAGACTCGTCTCAATGAGCCACGACCAAGAATAGGATGGCAGCGCGGTGTCCTCGGCAGCGGGGAATGCCTGCGGTGCCGCCGCCGCCCTGGTCCCTGCCGGGCTGCCCCGGGGATGCTTCGCCGGCTCGGAGCAGCAGCCGTCCCCAGGGTGCCGCCTGGCCCCGGCAGCCTCAGGATGTCTTGCCACGCAGGGACACCGGGATGCCCAGCGCAGAGCCCGGAGCGCCCTCTGGTACAGGGGGAGCTGCTGCCGGCGAGCAGCGATGTCGATGTCTATGAAAAGGAGAGAGCTGTAGGCTGAGAGGCTGAATGGGACCGGAGTCTCGCTCTGTGTCTCCTGGCTGATGAGTTGAGGAAAAGCTGCATTCGCCTTCTCTTTTGTCAGACTCTCAGTCTGTGTCTCCTGGTCGACCAAGAGGGGAGCAGCTAAGTTTTGCTCCTCTGTCTGCGTCTCTTGCTCGGGGTGTTGAGGAGCAGCTGAACGTGCCTCTTGTGCGGGGTTCTCAGGCTGAGTTTCCTGCTTGACACAGCGACAGACCTCTTGCTGTGGGCCAGGAAATGATTCCCCCTCGTAAGAGCGAAAGGAGAGAGGGAGATTTGCAGGGGTCACTTGGCTCCCACTGACGGCGGCTGCCGGGGCTGGGACGGGGGAGATGATGTGGCTGCAGCGCTGTGGCACCGGGGGAACCCCACCCATCCACGCGTGGTCCTTGAGCTGCTGCTGGGGCTCCAGCTCCACCATCCCACTGCAGGCCCAGCAGCTCACACGCCGGCGCTTGCTGCGGGCTGCGGTGCTGTGGGCGAGGCCACCCGGCTGCGAGGGACGGCCGGGACAGCTCCTGGACCACGGCGGCCCTTTGCCCTGCGCCCCCTGGGCCAGGCCGGAATAGCTGCTGATGCTCCTGCAGCTCAGTGTGCTGGATGGTGATGACGGCCTGTCGCCGTGGAGGGACTGGCCCTTGCTGTCCTGAGGCTGCCGCTGGTGTGGGCGGGAGGAGGCGAATGGAGGCAGCTGCCTTGGCACAGTGTTGGTGCAACCGGCGCTGTCCCACCACCGGTCTCTTCCACCTGGCCTGTTTCTCGGCTGATTCCCCTCCTTGTGGTGCAGGTTGGGGCTCCTCTTCTCCATGGTTCTTTTCCTGCAGGTGAGAGAAGGAAAAGGGAGCCGTTGCCTCCTGAGCAAGGTGTTCTGCTCTGCTGGAATGGGCAGTCCAGGGGTCCCCTTAGATACTCCACGGGCAGGGCAGGGCTCTGGTGTGTCACAATGGTCCTTTCCTTGGTGCCATGAGGCCCTGCACTGTCACAATGCATCCTTGGTGCCATGAGGCAGCTGTGCCCCTGCAGCCCATGGAGGGCCAAGGGGGTGCAGAGATCCACCTGCAGCCCAGGGAGGAGCCCACACCAGAGCAGGGGGATTGCCTGAGAGAGCTGTAAATCCAGGGGAAACCTGTGCTGGAACAGGCTCCTGGCAGGGACCTGCTGGCACATGGACTGAAGAGCCCATGCTGGAGCAGGTTTGCTGGTAGGACTTGTCACCCTTTGGAGGACCCAGGTTGGAGCAGTTCCTGAAAGACTGACACTGCAGAAAGGTGACCCATGCTGGATCAGATCATGGGGAACTTTAGCCCATTGGAAGGACTCACTCTGGAGAAGTTCATGGAGAACTATCTCCTGTGGGAGGGACTCCACCCTGGAGCAGGGGAAGGGCTCCAACTCCACTCCCTGAGCAGAGCCAGAAACGTGCTGTGAACTGACCATGACCCCTCTTTCCCATCTCCCTGCGTTGCTGGGAGGGAGAGATGTGAGGAAAATGTTTTTAGGATTTTTTACCTGTCATCAGCCTGTTCTCATTGTGATGGGTAATTAATCTCTCAAGACAAATCTGTTGGGATGGCGATTGGTGAGTGACTTCCCCGTCCTTAACTCAGCAACCTTTTGTTGCATTTTCTCTACCCTGTCCAGTGGTGGAGGGGAGTGCTGGTGCAGCTTTGGTGTGTCCCTGGCATCCAGCCAGGGTCGAACCACCACACCACAGAAACACCCATGCCTAGAACTGGGTGGAACAGGGCATGGGGCAGCAGTCCCACATCCCATTCTGCTGGCAGAGACCCCAGCCCAAGCCAGCCCCCCTCTCCACCCCCAAACTGCTCACAGAGGGTCCCTTTAGGCTGGTCTTGGCACCTTTTGGAAGTGTGTGGGGATCCCTCCCCACAGCCCAGACAGCAGCACTTCCATGGGGCTGACACTACCCCGCTGCTGGAATGTTTGGTTTGGGCCCAGGGAGATCTCTGGCTCCTCCAGGTGTGCCAGAGCTCCTGTGGGATGGAGCTGGCTGCTCTATGGGCCAGGGCAACTCTGTCCCTGCCCTTCCCAGCACCGTCCTCAGACCCCACATGGGAAGGGCTTCACCACAGCACCCGGTGCCAGCTATTGTCACACCCACGTAACCTGTGCATGGGGACCAGCAGTGACACCTTGGGCATAGTGACAGGGATCACCAATGAGGAGAAACACCCTGGGTCGTGTGACATGGTGCCTGGGTAGGGTCCCAACTGGCAGCAGCTTCCCCACCAGGCTCTCTAAGCTTGTTGTTGTGGGCAAAGCCAGGATGTGGACTGGGGCTGTCCAGCTGCAGGCAGACACAGGAACAAGGACCACGGAGCCCCAGCCTGCTGGGAGCTGGAGCAACCCAGGCATGGGAGAGGCTGAAGGCCTACCCACTTCCAGCTGGGAACTGCTGCAGGGAAAGGAGCTCTGCAGGCTTCTCCAAGGTTGATACAAGGGAAAACTGACCCCAGTGGGCAGCACACTCCCTCTTCCTCGCCAGCCAGGCAAGCGGTGCAGGAAGAAGCAGGTGACTAGAACAATCTGACTTTATTGGTGCAAACACGGGGCTCAGGTGAGTGGAATATTCCCAAGTGCTCCAAGGAAGCTGTCCAAGGTGGAGAGATGCACACAGCAGCAGCCCCCTCACTCCTAGTGCCGTGTACCCCTTACAAAGTTCAGTCTTCGTGGATGTTGAAGAGCTTTGCTACTTCATTGAGGTCCTCGTGCTCCTCCCCGTCTTTGATGATCTGGAGGAAGGAGAAGGCATTAAATCTTACACATTCTGTGAACAGTCAGCACAGCAAGACTGTCACAGCCAATGCTGGGAACTCCCTGGATCCTCTCTGAAGCACCAGACTGAGACAGCCATAACATGACAGCACTTTCTTCACCCAAATTCACATGGGAATCCTAAATGTACCAGCACCTGCCTACAGGAACAGCTGCAAAACCAACCTCCCTGTCCTCGTGGGATTTGTTTCTGGGTTTCCCTTTACAGCTGGGGAGAACAAGTATCTTCAAAAAGTGATTCAGCTCTGTGAAGGTGAGCCTGGCACTGCCTCACCTGGCTTGAACCTGCAGCTTTTACACAGGAGGAAGAGGCTAAGGGAGGATCTCCCTTCCATGGGGATGGGAGAAGCAACAAGTCTCAACTGCAAAAAATTCAGATTTGCCAACAAAAATTTCTACCATCAATAGTTTGTTTTGGGAGACATCACTTGGGGATAGTGTGGGATCACTCCCACAGTGTAAACTGCTGGAATTTTCCAAAGGTGTTAAAACCTGACCTTGGTCTGGCTGAGCTGACCCGGCAGGATCAAGACAGACGACAGGGGTAGAGACACACTCCAGCCCTGACAATGTGGCTGTTTCCAGGATGATGATGTTTGAGACTGTTTCAGACAGTTTGGACATTGGACAACGCAACACAAAGATGGGCCATTTCACTCATGCTCCACCACTGCAATTCCAGCTTCTACATATTACAGGCCTGGAATTTCAGCCATGCCAAGGCAAGGCTTGGAGCACACACCTGATTCGAGTTACTTCTGTAAAGATTTTGCACACATGTGCTGAAAAAACACAAGGACAACTCCCCCAATTCACCCAGAACAGAGTTCCTATTGGTTGCTGCCCAACTCTGTGTCCGACAGAGCATCAGCGTTTGTTTATCCTCACTTTGAACTGGCAGATTGGCTTGTCCACAATCCCTGCTCTATCAAGTCCCACTGTCCATCACCCTTGTCCTGCACTGACCTTTCGAGCAATGGGCATCCTGTTGAAGATGTTCCACAACACGATTCCCACCACGACTTTATCCCTGAGGTAGAAAATGACACCTTTGCCGTAATCTTCTCCTTGCTTTGGGACTTGAGGCGTTGGTGAAGAGCTTTGAGAGACGGGAACTTCCGAGGCTACCGCTTCTGTTTCACTCTCGGATCGAATTCCAGTCCCTAAGGCAGAGACATGAGGTGTCACACACACAGGGCAGGACATGTGATGATGAGAACAGACTCGAAAGCAGGTTCTGCAGGAGCCTGAGGTGTTTCCCGTTGAGTTGTGTACCCCAAAAGTTAAGTTTCACTAACACAAGGATGAAAGAATCCCAACTTGGAGCACAACACTGACAATTCCCAACTTCCACTCCCAAGTGCAAAGGACAGCAAAATCTGTTTCCTCCAGGCAGTGAATACAAAATAAATGTGCATGGATCTATAGTCTCTGTTGACCCAGACTGATCATTTTATTGCTGTGTAGGAGATCAGGCCTCACTGGGAAAGTCTGCATGTCAGTAGATGAGTTACCTGATGGCTTCTGGAAGAAGGTTGTGTGTTACTCACCTTTTAATACCAAACCCAGTCTTTAAGGCTTGGTCTAGAAAGGGAGCAGCAGACAGCTGTCTCCTTGTGCTCTCAGAGGTCAGACAGACTGTGTCTCCACACCAATACCTGCAGGCTCCCCAGCACACATGGCCCTTACCTGACTGCTCCGTTGCACTTTTCGGTGTGTCCTTCGCTGTTGCTTTAGCAAAGACTCCAACTGTTGGCAAACTGCTGTCCACGAGGCCAATGGCTTCATAGCCCACGTTGGGGCCCAGGTCACTCCTAGGAATTAAGTGGAAATAGTATTAGTGAAACAAATCCAAATTTCATCCATCCATCCATCCTCAAATCCATACTGCCAGTGTGGTGTGGGCAATCGCGGATGCCGAGTGACTGACACACAGTGTCTCCTCTGCACACAGAGGTGGAGCAAGGAGCCAAGACATGGCAAGTCCAAGGCCATCAGCTTCAGAAAAACCAGTTCACTGGTCAAAACTCTGAAATCCTTCAGGCCTGCTCCCTGGGAGCAGTTTCTGGCAATGGCTGTTATCCACACCAGGCTTGGCAGCATGGACAATTATTTAGTGCATATTTCAGTGAGCATTTAAAAACTGAAGAGAAAAACACTTTGTCCTAACACCTCCTTGAACTGGGCACCTGGATCTGAACTGGGGTGCTGATAGGAGACAAAGCAGCTGTGGTTTGGAACCTGTAAGCACCAGCTGCATCAAGTGTCCTGCAGGACACTGAGGGAACAGATGCATCACAGTTAGGATCTATCACACAGAACCAGTTTGGATCTATGTACATCATGACCTTCCCAGCCAGAATCCCCCAGCACAGACTGAGATTGCTGCAAGGAACACCAGGAATATGCCAGTTGACCAGAGCAGGGTTCCAGCAGAGATCAGTCAGAGCTCAGGTGGGATCACAGAATGGTTTGGGTTGGAAGGGACCTTAAAGCTCATCTCATTCCATTCCCCTGCTATGGACAGGGATATCTTCCACCAGACCAGAGGGCTCCAAGCTCTGTCCAACCTGGTCTTGCACACTTCCAGGGATGGGGCAGCCACAGTTTCTCTGGGCAACCTGTGCCAGGGCCTGCCCGCCCTCACAGGGAAGAATTTCTTCCATATATCCAACCTAAATTTCCCCTCTTCAGTTTGAAGCCATTCCCCCATGTCCTGTCACTCCAGTTCCTAACTAAGAGACCCTCTCCAGCTTCCTTACAGACCCTTCAGATACTAGAAGGCTGCTATGAGGTCCTAAACATCCTGACAAAGTGCATGAGGAGTTCCTGTCATTTTCCAGCTTTTCAGCACAGGAGAAGTGTCACTTCATAAGGGCTGGCAAAGCCAGAGTGACACTTGTCAACAAACACAGGGCTGCAACTCACAGCATCTGGTCACGGCCAAGAGCATCCTGAGGAAAAACACCTGGGAAAAGGATGTTTCTGTGTCCTTGTCTGCACTTGATGACCTCTGATTTTTCCAGATCTGATGATCTGTTTTTTCCCAACCCCAGTGATTCTGTGGTTCTGTTTCGTGTTTAAAAATTGAGAAATGCTCCTGCCCCAGAGCCTGGGTAGGACAGACCATGAGCACAGGTAAGTGATAGCAGGTCATAAATTTTTGAGGGGATTTCTCTGAGAAAACCAAAACTCTTTTCCCTATATTTAAAATCCTGTTAACTTGACCTTGAATTAACAGCCTTTGGGATTTTAATTTTCTGTGAAGTTTTTTGTTTCATTGTTCTGTTTTCTCACATTTTGTTTTAAAAAGAACTTCAAGAAAGATACAGTAAAATTGCCCATTTTCTTGCCATCTCTCTCTGGAAAGCAGCCTTTCAGGTACACCTGGATGCAACAATGCTTTGCTACTAAAGCATCACTTCAGCAACACAACCGAAACCAACAGATTGTGCTTGGGAACTTCATGTACTTGTAACAGAAAAACTGCTGCTAAATTCAACCTGTAAATCCTCCTGCTCTGAGGAAAGGGCTGCTCTTTACTGCTCCTTGCTCTGCAGAATGGGACTAGGAAAAACTGAAATCTATGGGAAGGATAAACACTTCAGAGGCATGACAGCAAGAGCAGTGAACTCTCAAACACCTCCCTCGCCCTGAGCTGTGGGAACATGAAGCTGTACAAAGCATTTGCTGAGGCGGTTTCACTTCTCTTGGGAAACAGACACTTCCTAAGGTGTGTCTTGTCCAAGCTCCTGCCACGTGGCCAAAGAAGGAACCTCAAAAGAAGAAAGGAACGTTACCAGAACATGGACTGGTGCCAGTAGGGCTTTGCAGCCCCAGTCATGTTTTCTCCAGCCAGTCTCCCGCTCACTACGGCATGGTCGTGGTGCTCCACACGCCTCCGGCCCAGCTTGATGTCGTAGAAACAGGCAGCATCCCCTGCCTTGAAGAGAGCATCCCGTGAGCACCAAACACTGACAACTTCCATCAGTGCCCAAAGAAACGTTGGGAAGAGAACAAATGGAACTAGGAACTGAGTTTTTCTGACAAACCCCAAACACCACCACTACCTTATCCCACTCCCTGGGCTACACAACTCCCAGTTTCTCAGCATTTTCTTCACTGATCTTTGGAAAAATAAGCCAGCCTGGGGTATGTTTTCCAGAAGAATCAAAGTCCTGACGCCCACCAAGGGACTCTTATGCAAGCAACTGATCCAGGCTATCTTTAGGTTACCCCAACTCCTCTTACACAGCATAAATATTCCAAACTCGCCGTGGTTACCATGGCAACGAGGCAGCTGCAGTGCCTGGCCAGGCTCTGGGCTTGTGCTACAACCACTCTCCTTACTCCTTACTCGCTGTTTTTCCCCCCCATTCACCTCCCCCACGTGCTCCAGCCCCATAACCCCGTGTGTGACTGCATCAGCACAGCCAGGAGGCTGTGGCCACACTCACCACCCAGATGTTGGAGCGTGCCTGCAGCTCTGCGTTCACCCGGAACCCCCCAAAGTCCGAGTCCACCTCCAGCCCCGCTGACTTGGCCAGTTCCACGTTAGGCTCCAGTCCCACTGCAGCCACAATGTGATCTGTCTCCACCTGTTTGGGAATTCATAATTAGGATCTTAAATGTCTCCATGCCCCTGCAAGCTTCACCTTCCCCCTGCTTTTCCATTTACCTTCCGGCCGTCCTTCAGTTTAATCACCAGCCGGTTGCTGGAGACAGAGACAGATTTGACCACAGCATTGGGCAGGACATTGACCCCCTCTGGAAACAAGCACAAGACACCTCAGTGCCTGCTCAGGGGTGGGCAGATCCCACCTGGAGCAGGTGACTGGTGCAGACAGGTTCCAGGTGAGGAACCCAGATAGAGACCCCCTGAGTTGTGGCCAGCTGGGAGGGAAGCATGAGGAGAAACCCAGCAAGAAAGTCAGAAAGAGCTGCTTAAACGACAATCCAAAGTACACGTCTCATCTGATGACAAGGTCACATCCAACAGAATTCCCCAAAACAGATGTTCAGGAACTAAGGGCACTCAATTAACCTATTTCTGTGTCACCGTCAGACCCAGAGGTCTGACAAGGCAGCTTCCAAAAAAGAAAGTATTTCAGACCTGTGGGTTATTAGGCCCCTCAACCCTGACCCCAATGCTATTCCTCCTCCCTCTATCCCACTCCTCAATGCTCAAGAATATTCTGCACTTAATGCAGCAAATGGAAAAAGGTGTCTTGGATCTCACTGACTTTAGCAGCTAAACACTACAGCACCTGGCCTGACCCAAATGTGTGCATGGGCATGTGGACCCTTTCCAGGGAGGAATAGCCAGGCTTTCCCAACAGGGAAAGCCTCACTGGCATTAGCAAGCTTGTTTGCTCAGCTTTTCCCAAAGAGCTGCAACTTCCTCTGTGCTGCACCTGGGCCAACTTGCAGGGCCCAGCTTTCCCAAGGGTGTCACCAGGAAGAGCTGCACAGCAGCCACCAGCCCAAACCCCCTGAGCTGCAGCTTCACCTCTTCTGACTTTCTCCGTGGTCCAGTTGCTCAGGTATTCAGGCAGGACTTTGCCCATATTGCCGTTCTCTGGAAACAGCTGGATCACCTCCAGGCCTCGGGTTCGTGCTGGAAGGGAAGCACAGAGCAGTGGCATCAAGAGAAGCAGGACAGACAGAGGGACATAAATGCTTTACTTAACACAAGGAGCTCGACAGAAGTTTCCAAATCCGGGAGTTCTGGCTCCCAGACTTTTGTGAGGAGTCACAAAGTGACTGTTTCATGTACACATGCAAACTTTAAATAAAAAAGTTTTAGGTAAAACACTGGGGAAAACTTAGAAAAATTACCATGAAGACACTCCTCACACACTGACAGTCAGAATGCAGCTGTTCACCATCTCTTTGAAATCACAGAATCATGGAATGCTTTGGGTTGGAACGGACCTTAAAGATCATCCAGCTCCAACCCCGAAATCCTCATTTGAGGGTGGCTTTGAGCACAGAAAACAAATGCGACCTTTTAGAGGGTGGAGTAATTTTGCAGCATGCCCTGGCCTGCAGAGCTCCTACCTCTGTGGTCAGGGGCTGCTGGGCAGCTAAAATGAGGGAGAAACTGGGAAAATCTTGGCCATGCAACCAACAAAACACAAGTGCATTGTCTCCTTCAGGCAAACACAGTGCCTGTGCAAAAACTGAGCAGTTGGGGTTGAAAAGTTTCTCACATCAGGATGCTTCCACTCAGTGGCTGTCACAGCTGAGGACATACTCACCTCTCCTTCCCAGAGCACAGGCCAGCTCACTGCCAAGGAAACCACCACCAATAATCGTGATGGACTTGACTTCTCTTGAAATCTTCTCCAGGCTTCTGAAGTCCTCGATCTGAAAGAACATTTATCTCCATTTCAAATCCTCTCTAACAAGAAGGGCAGCAGAAGGTATTTGTCTCAAATTTCTCCTATTAAAATAATTCTCTCCCCAGTCTGGAAAAGGAGATGTGTTGCTCCTTCATCCTGTTTACCTGTTGCACAGAAAAACCTCCCTGGATTCGTTATGTCTCTGCAAGCTCTTCCCTGACCAGGAATCTCAAATTCCTGCATTTTCCCCTAAATTTCATGGGCAATTACAATAAAACTTCTAAACTCAAATGTCCTGCAGCACACCCAGTACAACAACAACAATGCAACAGCTCACATCATCCATCCTTTCCTTCCCAGTTAAGCAAGCCACACCTCAGGGGAAGTCCAGCACAGAACAGAAGGTATATTCCTATATACCTTCTTATTCCTGATCAATCTCCTGAACCAGACTAAGGAGAAGGTTGTATTTTCAAAAAAAGTGGAGTTTGCCAACAAAAAACAACTCTACAGCAAAACTCAGAACATCACTGACCATCTTCCATGGTTTTTATTCACTTCAGAAGGTGCAACAAAGTCATACAGGAGGGAAACTGAAAAAAAACCCCAAAACCTAATAACCCATAATTCCACATGACAGCTCTCAGGCCTGAGGCCATCACGTGAGTGGTTGAGTAAACTCTACCCTGGTTTCCTGCCTGGGAAAAGGAATAAACCACCAATGCCCTCCTGGGCACCAGCTGAGGGAAGCAGTGCCAAGGCAAGGCTGTCCTGGCCAGAGCTGGAAACAGTGGCAGTGGCTCTGATTTAGTCAGTCTCACCCCAGCACTGGCAGCACCCCGGGATTACCTTTCGGAACAGCGTCAGCCTTTTCTGTACATCCTTTCCTGCTCTTTCAATAGCAGGCAGGTTCCTTGGGGATCCCCCTGAGGACAAGGAGGGAGAGAAGAGAGACCAATGACACCAGTGCTGTGGCACTGGCTATCCAGGCAGTGCAAAGCTGTCTTGTATCTCAGCTGTGCTTTTCAAACTGTTTCAGTATGCTCCATCCCTGTTGCTGCCTGTGCTTTTAACAGGGAAGATCTGTGTGAGCAGCAGGTGACCCAACACCCACACCTGGCCCCACTGCCTGGAGACAGCCAGTGCCACCTGAACTGCTCTTGAACTTCTGGGGCCTTGCAAGAGCTGCTGGCTCTGCTTGCTGCTGCCACACAGGCAGCGTTTGATGAGGTTGATCTGCACAGGAGTTCTTTCACTTAGTTTCTAGGGAAGTCACCTTTTCCTCCTCTCCAGTCTTCACATTCACTCTGGATGTCCCAGAAAAGCTGGATGATGCAAGGCAGGTGCAAAACCCAATAGCAAGGCTGACTGCGTGACTATCCTTCATGTGACTGCTCTACCAGTAAGTTTGACACTTACTGCAGAAACTTGCCAGATAGAATCATAGAGTTTGGGTTGGAAGGGACCTTAAAGCTCATCCCATCCCTCTCCCCTGCCATGGGCAGGGACACCTTCCAATATCCCAGGTTGTTCCAAGCCCCATCCAGCCTTGGACACTTCCAGGGGTGAGGCAGCCACAGCTTCTCTGGGAAACCTGTTCCAAGGCCTTGCCACCCTCACAGGGAAGAATTTCTCACCAGTATCCCATCTAACCCTGTCCTCTGGCAGTGGAAAGCCATTCTTTCTTGTCCCACCACTCCAGCCCCTTGTCCAAAGTCCCTCCCCGCCTCTTTTGGAGCCCCTTTAGGCACTGGAAGTCTTTAAGGTCTCCCTGGAGCCTTCTATTCTCCAGGCTGAACAACCCCCAGCTTTCCAGCAAGTCTCAACAAGGGAGGTGCTCTAGAGAATTTATCCCCAGCTAAATACCACCAAAATACAAACAAGATAAAAAACTCCAAGGCTTACCAGTGGCAATGAGACATTTGTCATAGGATATCTGAGTCCCATCGCTGAGCTTCACTGTGTTCCCTCGAACATCCATATGTACAACCTGCAGGATTAACCAAGCCAAGCTCAGGCTGCCATGCACTGTTGCAGTTTGAGTTAAACTGCACGCACTACTGATCAGACATGCAAAACTGGAGTTAACATTCTCCCACCTTTAAATTTAGGGTCTGGGAGGGGGATAGGAGGTGAGAAGGGAGATGCTGGAAGTGGGAATTGAGATAAGTTCTATGGGAGTCACCATAGCTCAGGTTGATCTTCCCAGGGTCTGAGTCTAAAATGGGCTCAGACAAAGTGCAGCTCAGCAGGAAGAGGAGTCACTGACACCTTATCTTAGCAACATATAAAAAACTGAGGATATGAATATATTAGAGAGCTCACCATAAACTATTCCACCTTCCTACTGCTTCTGCACAGTGCTCCTGCTTGTCACCTGCTACCTGGACCTGTGCTCTCCTCAGCTCACCCTCCAGCTGACACAGCCCAGTTCCCCTTTGCCAAACCTCATCTCTAAGCTCCACATATTCTTGTCCCATGCCCAGTCTCCAGATATATTCTTCTCTCTTCTTCATTATCTTCCCTCAGCAAAGTGGTATTCCTCTTGGCTTCTCTCATTTTCAGACTTAAGACTTGCATAATCTCTGCTCCGTCACACTTTTCCCAACCCCACCCCTGCACCTCCAGGGGTTCAGTACCAGCTTAGAGCCCAGGCTCTGCTTTGGAAAAGCTGTAGGAACAGCAGCCAGTGCTGTACCCACCTTCTTGCCACACAGAACTGCCACCCCACCATTTTCCACAGAAGGCAGGTCCTGGACAGGCACGTAGAACGATGGCGGCTGGAAATAGATACTGAGAAAAGCTCCATTATTAAATGGGTTCCACTCCCTCTGAGATACCAGAGATCCAGCTATTCAGCAATTCCAATGAGACAAAGACAACTCTAGGCATCTATAAACAAGGTCCAGAAGTCTTATATATCTGTTCATAAAAATCAAGGTCTTCATACAGTTGTAGCTCAAGGGTTGGGATCACAGAATCATAGAACTGGTCAGCTTGGAAAAGACCTTTAAGATCATCAAGTCCAACTATCAAGTAAGGCTTAACCACAGAAGTCACAAGAAGCCAGTATGATCCAGTGTCCCTGGAGCTCTGTTGTAACCTGTGGGGCTTCATCTTTATTATCTTATTTCACAGGATTCCCATGGTGAGACATGTCTAAGGGAATCACAGCAAGGTTTAAGAGGTATCAAGTACTGAGTGGACTCAGGTGGAAAGCAGAACTCCTCAACTTCTGCCAGCACCAACACACCTTCCCCTTAATGCTCCACTGGCTCAGGGTTCTTCCCCAAGAACCTTTTGATCATTGTCACCTTGTCACTAAACACTCCTCTCCAGCCTGTCACCTGAAGCGCCACATACCTTCTCTCCTTGCCATTCCACTGCTTGAACCTCAAAGTCTCTGTCACATTGGGATCATCAGAAAACCACAGTTCTTTGGACAGGGGTGGACGCATGTAGGGCAGGGCAGGATCTTCAGACACAATCAGCACCTTTAATTGGTCAGGAAACACATCAGCTGGAGCAATGGCAGGCATGTGGCAACACGTACAGACGTTCTGGAGCAAGCACATGTTGAGCCACCCACACGCCAGCTGTGGAGCAGGACAGCTCTTACCCGGGCTCCAGGGTCACGGGCCCGGATGGATCTGGCAGCAGCAAAAGCAGCAGTTCCTCCACCGATGAGCAGGAAAGGGACGTGGGATGGGACCTTGGAGGGAGCAACCGGAGCTGCAGGGGACAGAGGGGACACCTTGCTGCAAACAGCCCAGCCCCAGGGCAACACTGGATGTCACCAGGGGCCTTCCACATCCTGACTTCCTCTGGCAAATTGTCCTCCAAATGCCTTCCACCCCAACACCCTTCCCAACAACCATACTGATGCTGCCCTCAAAGCTGGCTCCCTGAAGGAATCAGTCACGTGTCAGCAAATTGTGTTTTCTAAGCAGCACCAAAACTCTGCACTGGCCAACCAGGGAACCGTTTGTAAAAAAGATAAGTTCCCCAAAAGGCCAAGGCACATTTTTCTGTAATTTTATTAAAGGAGACCAGTTTTGAGTTCTTGCAGAAGGCACCTCCTCCTACAGGCAGGTCGTGTTCCTAGGCAACCTGCAGTTAAACAATAGGCAGGGACAAACCAGGCAGTTAAATATTAGCATCAGACACCTGCTGTGCCCCAATGAGCCCTGGAAGAGAAGACATGGTTTAATCCAGTGAAACACAGGCTGTCAAGGGCAGTGCAGTTTGGGAGCTGCAGTCCAGGCCTGACTCCAGGATGAACAGGCTCTCCACTATCCAGGGAAAGAGGCCCTTTGGAATCACAGTGTCCTTGTCAGACTGTGAAAAAGGTGAAAGTCAAAAGGAGGGCTCACTCTTCTCTCTTTTTATCACAGAAGGAATTAGCAGCAGAAATTGGCCCCAGGAGACACTCTACTTCATCCTTGGGACTGCCTGTAAAACAGCCTGGTTCTGGGTCATGGGGAGCCAGCACCATCTTCCGTGCTGGGAAGTCACAGAAGGATCTGGGTTGGGAGGCACCTTAAAGCTCATCCAGTCCCACTCTCCTGCCATGGGCAAGGACACCTTCCAGTAGACCAGGTTACCCCAACCAATCTGGTCCTGAACGGGAATTCCCAAACAACAGCACCAAGAAGTAACAATGCTGAAGTCACATCTGTGATTTCAGAGGGGCTCTGTTACATTTGTTTTAGAGGCCTCAAGCATAGGGAGAACAGAGCCAACCCCAGAACCAACAGGTTGGTACCTACCAGAGGGAGAGGCTTCATCATCTTGGGATCGTGTGGTTATGGACGAGACACGGCTGGTGAATCGCTCTTTTTTCTCCCTCAATGTTTTGTACACCTGGAGACAGACAGGAGATCCTGAGCTTGTACATCTTACAGCACCAAGGCACCATCCTGCTGCTGTCCCCTGACTGGCTTCTGTCCATCCTGCTGTTTGTTAAAATACACTGGCCAAAACACACCTCCCTGAGGTGTGTTTTGCCCACTGAGACTGTGCTCAGGAAATGACCTGCTCTGCCCCTGGTGTGATGAGCCCTGGGTGTCTGCCTGCTTCCAGAAGCAATGAACCTTCCTGTAGGTGTTTGGCTGCACACCCATTCCAAGAGGAACCACCTCCAATGGAGGAAAGGCTGCCAAACCAACCCCAAGGCCACATGCAAGCTGGGCCATGACACAGGGTTGCAGAAATGGAAGATGAATCCAAGGAAAAAGCTACTCCCAGCTTCCAAAGCCCAGAGCAGCTGGGCACAGCCAACACCTGAGTGACATTCCCTAGGCCAGGTGTTGCAGGCACAGTGGTGGCAGTGGTGACACCCTTGTCATCAGCAGTGCCTTCAGCCATAGGAGCAGAGTTGCTCCAGGGAACAGCCTTTGGACATGGAATCTCTTCCAGCTGAATGCTGATCTGTTTATTTGACTGTGAAACTCAGGATACAGAACGTGCAGACCTTGTGTGCACAATTCAGTGGTACAGACAGGGAGGGAACATCTTTTACATCATGTTAACCTCTAATAAAAACTGGGAATGGAGAGGAGCTGGACACTGGAAGCACTGGGAGCAGGTCAGAGGCCAGTATTTGCCCCCATGGGTAACAAATTAGAGGGAAGTAAACTTTTTTCCCAAGGCAAAACCCAGTCTTGCTAATACCTATAATGTGCACAACATCAAATTTCACTTGCCAATCCCCACAAGCTGGTGTTTTATAGCAAATAGTCTCAAATTAAAAATGGGGGAATTTAATGCCAGGCACAAAAAAAAGAGCACAGGCAGACAAAAGCCTGTCCAGGGAACTGGAGTAATGTCAGAAATACCAGAAACAAGAAGTTGTCAGTGTTGAAAACAATTAAGATGAAAGGATTTTAAAGCCTTTTGCTTAAATACAGAAAATCTACGGTTAACAAACCAGAAAGGTTTTAGGTGAGTCCAAAGGGCAACATACTGCAAATTAAACCTATCCCTTAGGAAAAACCACTGTTATGTACAAGCAAAACATCAGATGAGGCCTTCAGGACAAATATTTCCAACAGGACAATGTCAACTTCTTTCTAGTCAGAAACACAACTGCACTTTGTCAGATCATGGGGTGATATTTCAGTTCCCTTCCCCAAAGGAATCATAACGTGGGACAAGTTTTCTTTCCTCCAGCACACATATTCAGTTATTATTTCCTTTTTTGCATGCCAGCATTGCTGATACTCAGATAGGTGAATTAATGAATTCATGCATTTCTGACAGTTACAAATGACCAGTTTGGTTTAGATTTACATAAAATGAAAAGTTTAATTCTAAGGCAGATTTCCCCACTAAGAACTGCACTGCTTGAAAATATCAACTTTATAACCTTAAATTACTCAGCAGTGTCCCTTGAAAATTAAATACCTGAGGTCAGGGAGCATAAAGAGGGTTTAAAGGGAAGGGTAATTTGGTGGGAGGTACAGACAAGTGCCCTCTCTCCGCCCTCCCACCCAATAAACACATTTATTGAGGTGTCTTACATAAGCTCCTGTCCCAGTGACTGTTCCTCCCACTATTAAGTATAACAAGAGGTTGCTGCCAGCTTTGCCAGGAACACCTGAAGACGTCAGGGATCTAGAAGGGCATCTTAGCGGATGGCATTGCAAAACTGCAGGTGAAGACAGGCAAAGGAAGAGAAGAAGGAAAGAGCTGAATATTAGGAAGGTCTTGGGAAAAGCAGGGTGTGCTCTGTAATTTCAGCTACCTTGTCTGCCAAAAAAAGCGCAGCAGGGCACAGGAAAGAATTCAATTTAAAGGGAAGAGAAGATTTTTCCTCCATGCAATGTTCTAAATTTTTTTTTTCCCCTTTCTCAGGAGTTTCATTAGGAGAAAATTTGGATTTGGAACTTTTAATGAATATGATCCTCCAAGAGAAAGGGCTTGGAAACACAGATTTGTTTGATGTAAACTTAGGATCCATCCACTCCCAGGCAACGCACTCTTACTTTTCAACTCTCTGGGAATGTCATTTACTCTCTAAGTCAGGCTGAAAACCTCTGTCCTTTTCATGTGGACATAAATGCTCCCCAACTGGGGGTTGATTTGGTATGCTTACGCAATTTAAACAAATGTTCTGAACTGAGATTTGGCAAGGAATGGTTTGCTTTGGTACCAAATGCCCTACAAACCAACAGACAGAGCTGTGGTTGGTCATCACAAAAAAACCCAAAATAACGGTGCCTTTAAGGTAAAAAAAAACCCAAAACAATAGGTAACTGAAATTACAGTTAAAACCCAAGTAAACAAGTTAATTTCCAGTTAGCTCCCCTTGAAGTTTTCTGAAGGAGGAAAGAGATCAAGCTACAGAGATCAAAAGCTGAGTAAAAAGAGCTGGACCACAGCAAGTGCTTGACAGGAGAGATGGATTGCAGCTTCTTCCCGAGGAACCACCTTTCTACTTACATAGGCACCTGCTCCTAAGGTGGACAAGCCCACAATAAGGGCAAAAACCGAATTACTGCCTTTTTCCCCGGGCACGCCTGTGCTAGCCACTTGTCTGCTCAGCTGCAGGTCTGGGGGCACATTCCAGCGCTGCAACAGCGTGCCTAAGGAACACAATTTATTGGAGAAATCAACACAAAAGCACTATCAACACAGAGGGACACCTGGAAACTTAGAGGCTTCAGTCATTTCTGAGCCCCAACAAGCTCCTCACTTGGAAAACCTGGCACCACATCTGAGCGACCGCAGGGAATTAACCCATGCCACAAGGTGCTCCAGGCGGCTGTGGATATGAAAACATCTGCGGGATCAAAGAGTGACTGAGCTAATGAACAGCAGGAGCATCTCCGGGTAGCTGGAAAGGCTGCCTGCGGCTGGAGCCGGTGGCCACCCTGGGCTGGAGGAGAACAGAGACGGCGCTTCCCAAACCTTCCCCAGGGCTGCCCTGGCCGAGGACGGTCCTGGCTCCAGCAGGAGCGAGCAGAGGCCGAGGGAACAGGGAGCAGAGGCAGCAGGGCTGGTCACAGCGGCACGACACCTCCTCTGCCTCGTCCCACTGGGGTCAAACACCAGCAGGGTTCCGCCGGCAGTAAAAGGGTGGCAGTGAGGAGTTCCAGGAGCAGCAGTGAGGAGGACGAGAAGCACACCCGGCTCAGCAGCGTTTTATCTCCCCCGGACGGCCCCGAGCCCGGCTCACGGCACGGCTGGCGCTCCCGGGAGGGCTTTGCGACCTCCCGACACACCCGAACCCGCCTCACCTCCGCCTAAACTCGTGGCAAAACCCGCTGCAAAGCCACCACTCCCCCAGACCCGGGCCGAAGTCACCCCGGGCAGCTCCGGTTCTCCCGCAGCACCCCGGGCCATCCACCGCCCCTCACACACCCGCGGGTGGCCGTGCCCGCCCCATCGCGGCGTGACCTCCCGGCCGGCCCGGTGCCACCCCCGGCACCCACGCGGGAATGAAGCGGCGCCGCGGATCGCTCCCCTCCGCATCCCCCCGGCGCCCACACTGACCCGTGTGGGCGCGTCCCCGCGGCGGGGGGCGCAGGGCCCGCGCCAGGGCCCCGCGGCAGCGGAACATCTCTCGGCTCTCCTCTCGGTGTCTCCTCTCCGGTGTCTCCTCCGGACGCGGCCCCGCCGGCCCGGAACGGCCCGGCCCCGCCGCGCACGCGCCTCTCGCCGCTTCCGGGCGGCCTCGATGGTTCCTCCTCCGACATCGACACCGACTCCGACACCGATACCGACACCGACATGCTGCGGCCACCTCGCCGCCTCCCGCGCCCGCCCCGCCGCGCCGCCACCACCACCGCCGCCGCCACCACCGCCACCGGGTGCGGCCGCCGCCTCCTGCTCTCCACCCCCATCTTCTACGCGAACGGGCCGCCGCACATCGGGCACCTGTACTCGGCGCTGTTGGCCGACGCGCTGCTCCGCCACCGCCGCCTGCGCGCCGCCGGGCCCGGCCGGCTCTGCACGGGTCAGCGGGACACCCCTCCCCGGGCTGGCCCCCTCGCTCCGCCGGGGCTGCCTGCGCTGCCTGGGGATCGGTTCCCCTCCAGAGGGCTCACCGCGGTCCACCAGGGCTGACCCCCATCCCGATCTGAGCCTCTTCTGCCCGGAACTGACCTCACCTGGGCTGACCTTTTCCCTACCCCGGGACTGACCCCCATCCCAATCTGACCGCTCTCCTGGTCTGAGCCCCCCTCTCGCCGTGTCTGACCCCTCTCGTGGTCTGACCCCTTCTCTCCCCGTGTCTCACTCCCCTCCTNCCACCCCCGGCGCTATCCGCTCTCCCCACTCCCCCCAGTTGATCCCGAAGCCCCCGTGCCCCCTCTGTATGTGTGTGGCGTGTATGGGGTGGGTGATCCAGCCCCGCACTCCTCCCCACAGCCCCTCTGGTGTTTCAGGGACCGACGAGCACGGGCTGAAGATCCAGCAGGCTGCGGCAGCGGCGGGGGCAACGCCCGCAGAGCTCTGCGAGCGGGTCTCGGGGCTGTTCCGCCAGGCACTGGCCCAGGCTGGCGTCTCCTTCACCGACTTCACCCGCACCAGCGAGCCCCGGCACCAGCGAGCCGTGCAGCACTTCTGGGGAGCCCTCTGCGACGGCGGGGCGCTCTACAAGGGCTGCTACGAGGGCTGGTACTGCACTCCCGAGGAATGCTTCCTGCCCGAGAGCCAGCTGGAGGAGCGATCCGACGCCCAGGGCCGCCCCTGCAAGGTGTCATTGGAGACCGGCCACGAGGTGAGGGCACCTGGGGCAGCACCATGCACTCGTCTGCTGCTCTGCACGAGTTTGGGGTGTTTCATGCTTCCTGCAGGCTTTTATAATTCGTATTTCAATTCCGTGTATTTCAAGGGAGTGTCATCTGTCAGTGCAGAAACCTTCTGTGGGCTGGGCTGATCCTCTCAGCAGGTGAGGGGGGATTCTTCCCTCAGGTGAGACTCCACTTGCAGTGCTGCCTCCAGCTCTGGGGTGCCCAGCACAGAAAGGACGTGGAGCTGCTGGAGAGAGGCCAGAGGAGGCACCAAGATGAGCAGAGGGCTGGGAGAGCTGGGATTGTTCAGTCTGGGGAAAAGAAGCTTTGGGGAGACCCCATAGCAGTTAAAGTACCTGAAGGGAGCCTGCAAGAAAGATAAAAAAGACTATAAGGGCCTGGAGTGACAGGACAAGGGGGAATGGTTTCCCATTGCCAGAGGGCAGGGTTAGATGGGGTATTGGGGAGAAATCCTTCCTTGTGAGGATTGTGAGGCCCTGGCACAGGTTGCCTAGAGAAGCTGTGGCTGCCCCATCCCTGGAAGTGTCCAAGACCAGGTTGGATGGGGCTTGGAGCAACCTGGAATATTGGAAGGTATCCCTGCCCATGGCAGGGGGTGGGACAAGATGAGCTTTAAGGTCTGTCCCAGCCCAAAGCAGTCTGTGACTCTCTGATTCTCTGTGTTACAGCAGTGAGTGGGGATCCCAGGGAGAGCTGCAAAACCCCACCTGGCAGGTGCACGTCACAGCCACGTGCCACGAGAAAGATTCAGCTGCTGCTAGTTCTGCAGGTCCAGAGTCTGAGACCTGTTTTGTGAGACAGTTCAGTTTGGCCTCTGGACATTTACCAATCTCTTTACCTGGGTTTTGGCCCTACCTAAACCACTGTAACGTCACCTGCCTGTGGTCAGCCTGATGACTGGATGAGTGCACCCAGGACTGTGGTACCTGCCCCAAAGACTCTCTGCCACTTCATTTTCTAGAAGGTGTCAGGAGTTCAACTATTAAATGCAGCAGTTGTAGATAATCCTGCTCAGAGCTCAGCATGGGTTATGCTCCTGTGGTCTTTGTATGAGGCTGGGGCATAGGATTGTTGTTTCACACAGAAAGGGCTGTATCAGAAAATAATAACTCTTGAGAAAACCTCTAAGATAACTGGGGACATGCCATAAATCCCAGACCTCTGATGAGTGTCTGGGTTCCGGTATCCAGTGGAGCCTGTGGGTGAAGGTGTACAGCTCATCTTTGAATGAATTATGCTCTTCAGGTCTTCCTTGTACACTGTGAGATTCCTGACCCAACCACGGATCCCTGAGTGTCATACACAGCTTTCTCATACTACATCCACCCACCAAGTTTTCGCTGGTTTAGCTAAATGTGTCATTTAATGGATTTAACTGTGGGGGAGAAGTGCTGTCAGTGCCATAAGAAAACAGAGTTAGTGGCTGAGATGCATTAATGCATAAACTGAGGAAAAAGAGGAACATGGCCAACAGGATATCAGCAAAGGCAGGCACCAGGAATGTCAGTCAGGCAGGAATTACAACATCATTTTGTCTTTTCATAGTTTTCCACTATTACAGCAAAACTATGTTGTTAAGAAAGTGTAGTCTCATCTTCCTAATTCCTTCCTGATGTCACATCAACCTGGCAGGTAGGAAACTGTCCCTTCCTGGGGTTATGAGAATCTTTAAAAGCAGGATGCTGAACCATCTGAGGTGCTCAAGTCCTCAGGCATGGTCCTTGAGATCCCAAGGAGGCAGTGTCTTGGGCAAGGAGGTTCCTACTAGTCATGGAATGATACTGTGGGCTTTCCATGGGGTGGGAGGACACCCAGACATGGGGAGCTTGTGACAGACTTCACACTGAGAATGCTATGTGCAAATTCTCAGAGCATTTGGGCCATAATCCTTTCCTTTCCAGGTGCACTGGACCAAGGAGGAGAATTACATGTTCAGGCTCTCAGCGTTCCGGGATCCTTTGCAGAACTGGCTCCGGGACAACCCACGTGCCATTTCTCCTGACCCTTTCTACCAGCGCGTGCTCCGCTGGCTGGACGAGGACTTGCCGGACTTGTCGGTGTCCCGCGAGCGGAGCCGGCTGCAGTGGGGCATCCCCGTCCCCAGTGACCCCACACAGACCATCTACGTCTGGGTGGACGCCCTGGTGAACTACCTGAGCGTGGTGGGGTACCCGGAGAGCCACAGCGCGTGGTGGCCAGCCGCACACCACGTCGTAGGCAAGGACATCCTCAAGTTCCACGCACTGTACTGGCCGGCGCTGCTGCTGGCAGCGGGGCTGGCCCCCCCCGAGCGCATCCTGGTGCATTCCCACTGGACAGTCCGTGGGCAGAAGATGTCCAAGAGCCTTGGCAACATGGTGGACCCCGCTACATGCATGGGGCAGTTTGGCGTGGACGGGTTCCGGTACTTCCTGCTGCGGCAGGGCGTCCCGGAGCGGGATTGTGACTATTATGATGAGAAGGTGGTGAAGTTGTTGAATTCAGAGCTGGCAGATGCACTCGGGGGGCTGCTGAATCGCTCGACAGCCCCCAGCATTAACCCCAGCAACACCTACCCATGCTTCTCAGAGCCCTGTTTTCCAAAGGTCTGGGATTCCAGGGAAGCCAAAGGCACGGGCAAGGTGTCTGCTGAGGACTATGAACTCGTGGCAGCTGTGGCCTCGCTGCCTGCGCAGGTGGCCGATTATTTTGAAGGCTTCCAGATTTACAAGGCTTTGGAATGCATTGCCCAGTGCGTGAGGCAGACCAATGGCTTCTTTCAGAGACACAGGCCTTGGAAACTCGACCGCAGGGACACTGCAGAGCGGCTCTGGCTGGACACCCTCCTGCACATCACGCTGGAGTGCCTGCGTGTCTATGGGACACTCCTGCAGCCCGTGGTCCCACACATGGCAGACAAGCTGCTGTCCCGGCTGGCTGTAGGGCCAGGAGAGAGGGGTCTCTCTAGTCTGACGTTCCTGGCACGCTACGATGGAAAGCCATGTCCCTTCGAGGGGAGACAGCTCGGACCTGACACCGGCATCTTGTTCCAGAGGCTGGACAAGTCAGAAACTACAAAGAATGGAAAGCAAGAGACTCGAGTGCCTGACAAACAGCTTTTGTGAATAAAAACCTTCAGGAACTTTGTTAAAGACAGACTTTGTTGTCTTTGCTAAAAGTACCTTCCATTCATGGTGGTGGTGAGGAGTGGGAAGCTGGCTCAAGCAGCCAGCACTGTCCTGGTGACGGGCCTGGGGCTGCCCGACATGCTTGGGTAGGTGGTTGTGTGAGGGGGTCTGAGGGCTCAGGAAGCTCAGAAATGGAGCTACTCAGAAAACCTGAGTAGCCAAGTTGGTAACTGAACCAAATACATGGCCTTAGGTTTCAATATTGCTGCTTTTTTGCCCTGATGTATTTTATGGGATGTAAAAAGCAACTGAGGCAAATACTTACGCCCTTAAAAGAGGAAACCTTTCCAGCACAGTCCTGGGGCTCCACCAGCGCCCCCTCCTGCTAGAACCGTAGAATCCCAAGCTGGTTAGTGTTGGAAGGACCTTAAAGCCCATGTTGTTCCAACTCCCTGCCATGGGCAGGGACACCTTTCATTAGCCCTCATTGCTCCAAGCCCCATTCAGCCCAAAACACTTCCTTCCTTTACCTTGTCTGATGTGAGGAGCCATCGGATGTGGTGGGCAGACTGCTCAACCATCTATTCCAGAGACAGCACTCCCACTTTAGTTGCTCCAGGAATCCCTTCTTGGACTGACTAGGGCTGAGTATCCAAAGGGGTCAAGAAGGCCCTGAGGAGAGATGGGGTTGGTCCTGAGCCTCCTTGGTGTTGTTTCCTAGCTCAGGGAGAAGGATGAGCAGTTGCTCTGCTATCTATGTCCTCATCTCACCTTTAGAGGGTTTTGGCCATGTCAGAAGTAGCTGAGGGTGGTCAGGTATAGCTCCATGGAGATGTGGTGCTCATGGATCTGTTGGGTCCCTCAGCTGAGCTTCTAACTGGGCCGAAACAAGTCTGAGCAATCCTTGATGGGCCCAATCTTGCATGAGTGCTCTTTATTCCAGGGGCAGGACAGCGCCATGGTCAAACAGGAGGTCTTGTTTGGCTGTGTAGACCTGCTGGCATCACCAGAATGGAAAAAGGGGCATGTGTTTCAGGCCTACTCACCTTCCTGAGCATGTTCCTCCTGCTGCAAGGCTTAGTGCACCCTAGTTTCGTGTCAGTGCTGCTGCAAGCAGCTGAGCACTGACCCCCTGAGGCAGCAGTGACCACTGGGGACCTCTGATAAATCTTTCCCAGCCTCTGGCTCCTCCAAGTCTTATCAGTTCTGGCACTACAGGAGTCATCTTTTTTCATGGGCCTGTTCTGGGGGGCTGTGAGCTCCTTTGGAGTTGCCTGGGCTGTGTGAGCAGGAGCAGTGCAGCCCCCAGGATCTGCCCTACATTCCCCTGCCCCGTGTTCCTGTTGGTCCCCACACCCTTGCTGTGCCACAGCCTGATGCTGTCCCGATCCAACTGACCCAGGTCCCCACATCCCCTCCTACCATGTGTCTCCTCTTCCCCTGCGAAGTGTCACCTGCTCCCCTGCTCCTGCCATCCCCGTGTGCATCCTTCCTGCTGCAGCCCCTGTGCCCTTGCTCTGTGTTGGCCCTGCACTGCCCTGCTCCTCGGGGGCAGGAGGGACACAACCCCTTCCCAGTCCCTCTCATGCTGGCACCGAGGGCTGTGGCTGCCCGGCTGGACATGGAGAGGGTCATTCTGGCACCGGTGGCAGTGACCACATGTTGAAACGTGCAGGTGTTTGTGTCCCCGCCATGGCAGCTCCTGCTCTGCTGTCACTTTGTCCCTCGCTCCCTCCCGGGAGGGGCCAGTCCTGCTGCCTGCAGCCCTGCCGGTCCTTGCCGGTCCCCTGGGGATGCCGAGGCCGGGATTCCCGGTCTGGTGCTTGGCGTGGGGGCTGGAGGTCCGAGCCGTGCCGGTGCCGGTGAGTGCGGTGGTGCCGGTGCCGGTATGCGGGGCTGCGCAGCGCCGGTGGCACAGCGCGGGGCGGAGCCGTGCGGTGCCGGTGCCGGTACGCGGGGCGGTGCCGTGTGGTGTCGGTGTCAATACGCGGGGCCGGTGCCGGTACGCGGGGCGGTGCCGTGGGGTGTCGGTGTCAATACGCGGTGCTGGTGCCGGTACGCGGGGCGGTGCCGTGTGGTGTCGGTGTCAGTACGCGGTGCTATTGCCGGTACGCGGGGCGGTGCCGTGTTGTGTTGGTGTCAGTACGCGGTGCCGCTGCCGGTGCGTGGGGTGGCGCCGGTGCCGCGACGCGACGCGGGGACGTGCGGTGGTGGGGCCGGTACGTAGGGTGGAGCGGTGCCGGTGCCGGTGCCGCTACACGGGGCGGAGCCGTATTGTCCCGGGGCCGGTGTCGGTACCGGCCGGGACCGCTACACGGGGTTGTGCTGGGGCCGTGCGGTGCCGGTGCCGGTGCCGTGCAGTGCCGTAGCCGGTGCGTGGGGCAGAGCGGTGCCGGTGTCGCTACACGGGGCGGTGCCGTGGCCCTTCGGTGCGGTAGCCGGGGCCGTGCGGTGCCGTAGCCGGTGTGCGGGGCGACGCGCCCCCATGAGCCGGTGAGGCGGCGGCGGCGGCGGTGCGGGAGGGATGGCGGCGGGCGGAGGGGGGGGGCGGCCGCCGGGCTCCGACCCCGCGCTGGAGCCCTACGTGCAGACCCGCATCTTTAAAATCATCGTGATCGGAGACTCCAACGTGGGCAAGACTTGCCTGACCTTCCGCTTCTGCGGGGGCACCTTCCCCGGCAAGACTGAGGCCACCATCGGCGTGGACTTCCGCGAGAAGACGGTGGAGATCGAGGGGGAGCGCATCAAGGTGGGCCCCGCACCGGCCCCGGGGTGCCCCGCACCGGCCCCAACGGGCCCTGCTCCATCCTCTTCAGCCTCGCTCTGTCCCTGCTGGGCCCCTCATCGGCCCCGGGCTGACCAGCACCAGCCCTGGTGAGCCCCACAGTGGCCCCGAGCTGACCAGCAGCAGCACCAGCAGCGATGGCAGTCAGTCCCCATCCTTGCTCCAAGCGATGGCAGCGGGTCCCCACCCCGTCCCAGCCTAGGGCAGCTGGTTCCCATCCCTGTCCCAGTCCAGGGCAGCCGGTCCCCAGCCCCAGGGTCCTTGCACCTTGCATCCCAAACCCCTCCCGGGGTTTTTCCTTTCATCCCAGGTGGAGGGAGGGGACAAAGAGGGGAGACTTCTCATGCCCACGGTGCAGAGGTGCCTCTGGACCCATCCCTTCTGCCTTGTCACTACTTCTGGGGTTGGTTTCAGCCTGAAGCGATGGTTTGGGGGTGAGCCACTGCTGTCCTCCTGACATCCAGCACAGCCTCAGAGCATCGGGGTGGCTCCAGCTCCAGACACTGGACCAACAGAGGGGCAGAGCTGGGGGATGGAGCTGTGTGCCAGAACGAGGGTGTTTGGGGGGCAGAGGGTGGTGGGCTGGCAGCAGCCATGCTGGAAGGCCAGGAGCTCACATGGGCCACTGCCAGCGGGCTCGACAGCTGTGGTAGCACTGCTGGAATCTACTCCCAGCCAGCACCAGGAGCTGTGGTTGCAGGACTGGAACAGGATGAGTTTGCTCTATGAAGGCCCATTTGATTTCCAAAAGGAATGACCAGCCCAGACCTGGAGAGCTCTGGCTGGTGTGTTGGAGCAGATCTGCCATGGTAGGAAACAATCCAGGAGCACAGTTCTTTGCCTGCCTGGCTAGGGGGGGATCAGCAACCACAGCCTCCGAGTGAGGCTGGTGCTGGAAGAACAAACATTGCTGCTGTACTGGCAGATGGGGGTGATAAAAAGTTGAAATCACAAGCAAAAGAGAGCTCGAGTCAGTGGGTCAGAGCTTTAGTTGTGCTTCTAGACTGTCCATTGATGTTTTTCCCTTTCTCCTTTAGAGGTGGTCATTCCCTCCTGCCCTCCTCAGCTCCGGCCAGCCCCACAGATCCATGCTGGTGTGAGCTATGGTGCAGGCTGGCATGGAGCCCATCTCACTGCCAATAGCAGGAAAATGTTGCCAGGTTTTCTACCTTTCTGTATTATTTATGCTCCAGGGGGCAGAAGTTGGAGGCAGTGCAGCAAACTGGCTTTTTCCTGGGATAATGCATCCAAGAGGAGAGGTGAGAGAGACCCTCCCTCTACTGTGAGGCCCAGGCTCTGGCCCAGAAAGGGCTGAGCAGCAGCTCTGCTTTGCCAACATTTTTCACACTGAAAGATCTCAGGGCAGGCACTGTCTCTATGGGTACAGAGCAATCCAGGTTCATTTGGAAATTGCCAGTTCCAGGTTTCAAGAAGTTACCAGGAGAACTCAGACTCACCCCTGGGGCATTCTGCTAGTTACCAGTATTCAACCAGACTTGGTGTCACTGACACCTTCTAGGCCCAGATGTTTGGCCAGTTCCAAATCCACCTCACTGTCTGCTCATTCAGCCCAGGACTTTATTGGCTCCTTTGTCAGTTGGGAGTTGCCACTGATGGTCTCCAAACATTCAGGATTCCCTATGCCCTGCTGTGCTGTCCTTCCAGCAACTGTTGGGGGGGTTGATATTCTCTGTGAGGACCAGGGGCTGCAAACATGAGGCTGATCCTTTGTATCCGTAGAGGACCTCATCCACTTGGTCTTCTGGGCCAGGTGGTCTATAGCAGAGACCCCCTACAATGTCATCTGGGATATTCTGCGATTTAATCCTCTCCCAGGAGTTCTGCTGGCTCCTCACCCATCCCCACAGAGCTCCATGCCCTCCCACTGCACTCCCACACAAAGGGTGGCTCCCCCTCCTCATATTCACTTTGCCATGACTCCTCTGTGAAATTATCAGGGTTCTCATTTATGGCATAGGATTTGGCAGAAAAATAGACAGGGACCTGTTGGAGAGAGTCCTGAAGAGGCCATAGAGATGCTCCAAGGGCTGGAGAACCTCTGCTCTGGAGACAGGCTGGGAGAGCTGGGGGGATTCACCTGGAGAAGGCTCCAGGGAGACCTGAGAGCCCCTTCCAGTGCCTAAAGGGGCTCTGAGAGAGCTGGAGAGGGATGTGGGACAAGGGATGGAAAGACAGGACAAGGGAGAATGTCTGTAAGCTGAAGAAGGGCAGGGTTAGATGCGAAAGGCAGAAATATCTTGTCTGTGAGGGTGGTAAGACTCTGGCACAGGCTGGGCAGAGAAGCTGTGGCTGCCCTCAGATCCCTGGAAGTGTCCAAGGCCAGGTTGGACGGGGCTTGGAGCAACCTGGGCTGGTGGAAGGTGTCCCTGCCCATGGCACAGGGTGGGACTGGATGATCTTTAAGGTCCTCTTCCAACCCAAACCATTCCATGACTCCCTGAAAGCCGCAGAGCTGGGAGTCCCCAGCCCATTCCCCACGGCCCTGCCAGGGCCACACTCCACGCTCCTGTAGCCCCTTCTCTTGTCTGCTTCGCTTTCCCAGGTGCAAGTGTGGGACACGGCCGGCCAGGAGAGGTTTCGGAAAAGCATGGTGGAGCACTACTACCGCAACGTGCACGCCGTGGTCTTCGTGTATGACGTGACAAAGATGAGCTCCTTCACCAACCTCAAGACGTGGATTGAGGAGTGCAACGGGCACGCCGTGTCCCCGCTCGTCCCCAGGGTGCTCGTGGGGAACAAGTGTGACTTGAAAGACCTGATCCAGGTGCCATCCAGCCTGGCCCTCAAGTTCGCCGACGCTCACAACATGCTTTTGTTTGAGACCTCGGCCAAGGACCCGCAGGAGAGCCAGAACGTGGACGCCATTTTCATGTGCCTGGCCTGCCGGCTGAAGGCGCAGCGCTCACTGCCCTGCCGGGACACCGAGGGCTGGCTGGGGCAGCCTCCGCCACATTCCCGCCGGCTGGATGAGGCCAGTGGGAAAGGCTCCTGCCCGTGCTGAGCGTGACCAGCCCAGACCCCAATAAAGGCTCTGACCCCCCTGTGCTCCGACTCCTGCTTTGCGCCTCGGCCACAAGCGCGGCTCGGTTATATTCGGCTTGGCTCGGTTATATTCGGCCCAGTTCGGCTGCGATCGGTCCAGTTTGGTTATATTCAGCCCAGTTCGGCTGTGATCGGTCCGGTTCGGTTATATTCAGCCTGGTTTGGCCACAATCGACCCGGCTGTGTTATATTCGGCCCGGCTGGGTTATATTCGGCCCGGTTCGGCTGCGATCGGCCCGGCTCAGTCACAGTCGGCCCGGTTCGGTTATATTCGGCCCACTTCGGCCACAATCGGCCCGGCTAGGTTACAATCGGCCACGCTCGGCTCTGTTCGGCTGCAATCGGCCCTGCTCGGCTGTAATCGGACTAGTTCGGCTGCAGTCGGCCCTGCTCGGCTATAATCGTCTCGACTCGGCTGCCCTCGGCGGGGTGCCGTGCGCAGGCGCAGTGCGCCGCCGCCGCCATCGCCATCATGAAGTAAGTGTGAGGGGAGCGGGAGAGGGAGAAAGGGGGGGAAGGTTCGGCCCCTCCGGCCCCGGTGCTGACGGTGCCTGGCCCGCAGCCCCCTGACCAAGGTGAAGCTGATCAATGAGCTGAACGCACGGGAGGCGGAGCTGGGCGTGCAGGAGGCGGTGTCGTGGCACGCGGAGTACAAGGACAGCGCTTGGATCTTCGTGGGTACGGGCCGGGCCGGGGAATGGCGGGGCCGGGCTCGGGCCTGGGCCCGCGTGGTGCCGGTAACCCGTTCCCTCCCTCTCCCCGCAGGCGGGCTGCACTACGAACTGACGGAGGGCGATGTCATCTGTGTGTTCTCACAGTAAGTGCCGCAGTCCCGGCCCCTTCGCTCCCTGGCGCCGCCGCGGGTGCTGACAGTGTGTCACAGGTACGGCGAAGTCGTCAACATCAACCTCGTGCGGGACAAGAAGACCGGGAAGTCCAAAGGGTTCTGCTTCCTGTGCTATGAGGACCAGAGGAGCACCATCCTGGCTGTGGACAATTTCAATGGCATTAAGGTGAGCTGTGGTGCTGCCTCGTGTGGGCGGGAACGCTGGGAGCTGCCCGAGGCACTGATGGCCCGACCCCTCGCAGATCAAGGGACGGACCATCCGCGTGGACCACGTGGCCAACTACCGGCCCCCCAAGGAGTCCGAAGACTGGGATGAGGTGACCAGAGCCCTCCACGCCAAGGGATGTGGGGTGAAAACGCCGCCTCACTCCTCCTCTGACTCCCCGTCGGAGGATGAGGAGGTGCCCGTGAACAAGCAGAAAGGTGAGGAGTGTTGCTGGGAGGCTGGATGCTGGGTGGGAGTGCCCACGGCTGGGATTAGGGGCTGCAGCTTGGACGAAGAGAAGGGTTGGAGTGAGGTAAATGGGCTCGAAATGAGTGTGGGGACAGAGTGTTTGAGGAGATCACGTTGAGGAGATGCTGAAAAATGAGGCAGGAGAGGAAAAGCAAAGAGGGAAAAGAGTTCTCAGGTCTGGACAGGGCATTGCTACAGAGGATTATAATATTACTGAGAGTGGATCACAGTATTACTTAGGAAGGGGAATGAAATGAGGTGCTTGGTATTTCAAGCTATGTGTAAGTGTCCAGCCTTGCTGGAAAGAACCTGATGTGAGTGTTAAAGAGGGATGGCTGCAGCCGGAGGAGAAGAGTGTTGAGGTTGGAAGTGGAGTGGGATCTCCCCAAGGAAGAAGCAGGCTGGGAAATCAGGTGTATAGGGGCAGAACTCACAGTGGGAGGGAAGTCGGGGTAGAGCCTGAGGGGTGAGGGGTACTCCTGGAGGTGGGTCCATCCCGAGTTGTGAACGCATATTCCAGAGAAGCCACGGAGCAGAGCAGAGCAGCCCAAGCCAAGCCAGCAGGCCAGGAAGCGGGTGGGGGCAGAGGAGCCACATCCCAGGATCAAGATCAAGAAGGAGAAGGAGGACCTTGGGTACGAGCGCTACGCCAGTGGGAGCTCCGACAGGAACCCCGGAAGCAGGACCCAGCGGGACCAGGAGCAGCGGCGGCACCTGCAGCCCTCGGAGAGGAGAGGGGACAAGAGCTACCAGGAGCAGAGGGGACAGAGCAGCTCCTGGGAGGAGCGGGAGAAGAGGGAGGAGGCTGGCTGGAGGGGCGACGGGCATGGCAGCCGGAGAGATGTGTCCCCCAGGGGAGGCAGATCCCGGGAGCCCCATTCCAGGCACAAGGAGTGGGGCTCCGGCAGAGACTCTGGACACCGCTGAGCCCTGGATGAGCATTCCAGGATGAGGAAGGCCCTGAACCTGCCCAAATGCCTCGTGTTCTGAGCTCTTGGGGCACTGCAGCTGGACTGTTTGTGTCCCGGGAGCTTCCCCTTGGATCCCATCCTGTCCTGGGGTAGGGCTGTCTGTGTTGGCCTTCAGTGCTCGCCGTGGAGGGTGGCAGGAGATGGGGGCTGGGAGCAGCAGGACGCTCCCCATTCCACAATCCCCAGTTCTGTCAGTCCTGGGATGTGTCCCCTTCTTGCAGTGCGGGGAGAGGCTGATGGGTGTCTGGTCTGGCCTTTGTGCTGGGTTTGGGTCCTGTGATGGATCCACAGGGATGCACTGCTGTGGTGGGGCAATTCACTGTGGGTGTGTTTAGAGGTCTTTTAATAAAAATCCGTGTTAGGCAGCACTGGTCCTGGGAGCAGCGTTCCTGTTCCTGACGCTGATTTGGCTGGAAAACCAGGAGCAGGGAGGTGCACAGTAGTGAGGGAAGGGGTTGGGTTTGGGATGTCTTTAGCAGGATCTGACTCCTACAACAGTAATCTCTCCGGAGTCCACAGCGGTTCCAGGGATGGGGACGAGTGGGAATTTTCCCCATGAAGCCGCTGGCACCGAGCCTGAACGCACCTGATGTGGCATCGAGCAGGGACTGGGGTGGGGGCAGCCCCNCAGTCCTGGGATGTGTCCCCTTCTTGCAGTGCGGGGAGAGGCTGATGGGTGTCTGGTCTGGCCTTTGTGCTGGGTTTGGGTCCTGTGATGGATCCACAGGGATGCACTGCTGTGGTGGGGCAATTCACTGTGGGTGTGTTTAGAGGTCTTTTAATAAAAATCCGTGTTAGGCAGCACTGGTCCTGGGAGCAGCGTTCCTGTTCCTGATGCTGATTTGGCTGGAAAACCAGGAGCAGGGAGGTGCACAGTAGTGAGGGAAGGGGTTGGGTTTGGGATGTCTTTAGCAGGATCTGACTCCTACAACAGTAATCTCTCCGGAGTCCACAGCGGTTCCAGGGATGGGGACGAGTGGGAATTTTCCCCATGAAGCCGCTGGCACCGAGCCTGAACGCACCTGATGTGGCATCGAGCAGGGACTGGGGTGGGGGCAGCCCCAGGGAGTTCCCACTGTCCTGAGCTTAGCCCTGTCCTGCTCCCGATACCCAGGGCCTCTGTTATCATCCTGTCCCCGGTGCTGGGGGGTCTCTGTGACCATCCTGCCCTTGGTACTCGGGGGAACTGGGACCATCCTGCTCCTGGTACTCGGGAGGCTCTGTGACCATCCTGCTCCTGGTACTCGGGAGGCTCTGTGACCATCCTGCTCCCGGTACTCAGGGGAGCTGGGACCATCCTGCTCCCGGTACTCGGGGGAGCTGGGACCATCCTGCTCCCGGTACTCGGGGGAGCTGGGACCATCCTGCTCCCGGTACTCGGGGGAGCTGGGACCATCCTGCTCCCGGTACTCGGGGGAGCTGGGACCATCCTGCTCCCGGTACTCGGGTGGGTCTGGGACCATCCTGCTCCCGATACGTGTGGGGGGGTCTGTGATCATCCTGCTCCCGATACTCGGGTGGGGGACGGTCTGTGACCATTTTGTTCCCAGTACCCTGGGGGGCTCAGCCCCCTCCTGCTCCCGGTACCTGGAGGGGTCCATGACCATCCTGCTCCCGGTACCCAGGAGTGCTCAGCCCCCTCCTGCTCCCGGTACCGGGGGGCGGTGCCCGGTCCCGCTGCGATACTGCCGGCGGCCGGCGGGGGGCGCTGCCGGTGCGTGTTCCGGTTCCGGTCTCGGGCCCGGTGGCGGCGGTGCCCGCTCGCCATGCCATGTCCGCGCTCAACTGGAAACCCTTCGTGTACGGCGGGCTCGCCTCCATCGTGGCCGAGTTCGGTGAGGCGGCGGGGCCGGCGGGGCGGGACCGGGAGCGGTGCCGGCGGGCGCTGACGCCGCTGTCTCCTCTGTCCCCGCGGTCCCCGCAGGCACGTTCCCCGTGGACCTCACCAAGACGCGGCTGCAGGTGCAGGGACAGAGCAGCGACGCGCGGTTCCGCGAGGTGCGGTACCGGGGCATGTTCCACGCGCTCTTCCGCATCTGCCGCGAGGAGGGCGGACGGGCCCTGTACTCAGGGTGAGCACCGGGACACACCGGGACCCATCCGCCCCGAGACCCCCAAAACCCACGGGTCCTTCACTTCCGCCCTGGCCCCCACCCATTCATCCGCACCGGGACCCTGCCCGTCCGCACCGAAAGTTTCCTATCAGGACCCCCATCTGCACCGGGACCCTCCCCGTCCGCACCGGATCTCTCCTACCGGGATCCCCATCCGCCCTGGGATTCTCCCCTGTCCACACTGGGACCCCCTATCCGTCCCGGGATCCTCCATCTGCCCCGAGACCCCCATCCGCACCAAGACTCTCCTGTCGGGACCAGGGCCCTCCCCATCTGCACCGGGACCTCCTGTCCATTCTGGAATTCTCCCCATCCGCAACGGGATCCCCCCGTTCGCCCCGAGACCTCCCCCATCTGCACACGGAATCTCCTGTCAGGACCGGGACCCCCCCATCTGCACCGGCATCTACCCGGTGCAATCTGCCACGGGACCTCCCCAGCACTCACATCCGGTCCTCCACACATCCCGGCATCTACTCCCACCCATCCCAGGCTTCCCTACTGCCCGCCCCGGTCCTTCTCTTCTCACTGCCTGTCTCTGACCCCACTTCGGCCACAGCAT
>VXAU01001756.1:102713-164271 GCA_013399695.1 Formicarius rufipectus | reverse complement strand
ATCTCAGTGTCCCCGCTCTGCCCCGACATCCCCCTCCTCCTGCCCCAGGTTCTCCCCACTACCCAACCCGGGACCTCCTTTCTGCCCTGGCATCTTCCCCTGCCCTCCCAGGTCCTTCCACTCCACCCACCGCAGCCCCCGTTTCTGTTGTGGCACCCCCTTCCCACCCTGGGCCCCCTCTTCTGTCACATCATCTATCAGTCCCTCCCAGTTTCCCACTCCCCTTTGCCCATCCCACTTAGACCCCCCAGATCCCATCCAGCCCTGAGCCCTGACGCTGGAGCCATAGAGACTCCCCATTTTCCCAAGACAGGGAGCAGGGCCAGGGTTGTGTGGATGCTAGCCCCTGACACTGGAGGGTGTGTGGGGGCAATCCCAGGGGTTATCCCGGGCTCCCTGGCAGAGCCAGAGCCACAACAGGGACAGGCTGGTGTGGAGCGGCCCGTGCTGGCCACGGGAATGCTCAGGGATCATTTCGCCCACTTCAGGATCGCCCCGGCACTGCTGAGACAGGCGTCCTATGGCACCATCAAAATCGGGATCTACCAGAGCCTGAAGCGGCTCTTCGTGGATCGCATGGAAGGTCGGTGTCAGGGAGTGGGGCAGCAGGGGCGCCTCCCACCTCAGCAGTGCCATACTCTTTTGTGTGTTCTCCTCGTTCCTTGCTCTGTCCTTCCCACCCCGGAATTCCCACAGAAATGGAGCTCTGTTACTGGGTGCTGTGGTTTTGTTTGTCGGTGGTAGCAATGATCAGTTTCAATCCCGATGGGAACCTCACTGTGCTCTGCATTGCCCATGATCCCTACCCAGCCCCCTCCCTCATGCCAGGTCCTTCCTTTCATGGAATCACAGGAGAATCCCGGAATCATTTAGGTTGGAAAAGACCTCCAAGGCTGTCATGTCCAACCTGTCCCTGATGCCCACCTTGTCCCCCAGCCCAGAGCACTGAATGCCAAGTCCAGCCATTCCCTGGACACCTCCAGGGATGGGGACTCCACCTCCTCCTTGGGCAACCCCTTCCAATTCCTGACAGCCCTTTCCAGGAGGAAATTCTTCCTGATGTCCAACCTGAACCTCCCCTGGCACAGCTTGAGGTTGTGTTCTCTTGTCCTCTCGAGCCTTTATCTCTGCTTTGCACGTCAGAGCCAGAAAAAGTGTCATTCCCCAGGCTCATCTCTTTTTGATTAGTCTCAGAGAGTCATCCCATCCCACCTATACAGCAGGTGTATGACGGGTTGGAGACTTCAGTACTGGTGTCTCCTGTCTTTCTTCTGGAGCCTTTGAGTCCTTGTGCTGCAATGCACCACAGGGATAGAGCAAATCCCAGACTGGTTTTGGTCTGAAGGGACTTTAAAGCTCATCCCATTCCATCCTCTGCTATGGGCAGGGACACCTTCCACTAGCCCAGGCTGCTCCAAGCCCCATCCAACTTGGCCTTGGACACTTCCAGGGATGGGGCAACCACAGCTTCTCTGGGCAACATCTGGATAGGAACTGTGTGACTCAGCTCTGTAGCTTTGGCCTTGACTGGAAAGGTGAGGTTCCACTGGTGCCCTTGACCCATGCCCTCTGCTCATGAGGCCTCTGCAGCCCCTCCCTGGGGAATGGAGCTGCAGGAGTCTGCTGGATGTTCCCTAGGGGAACGCTGAGACCTGCAAGGTGCAGTTTTTTTCCCTGGTGTGACATGAGGGAATATTGTAACAACACTTCAACCTGGGAAAGCCGGGTAGGTGGGAAAGATGCAGGACACTATTGGCACGGAACTGTGTCAGAGGAGGTTTAGGCTAGATATGAGGAAAAGGCTCTTCCCCCAGAAGGTGGTCGGGCACTGAACAGGCTCCCCAGGGCAGTGGTCACAGCACCAAGGCTACCAGAGCTCAAGGAGCATTTGGTCAACACTCAAGGACAGGGTGGGTTTGTTGGGGTGTGCTGTGCAGGGCTAAGAGTTGGACTGGATGATCCCTGGGGGTCCCTTCCAACTCAGGATGCTATGGTTCACTAGAACTCCTTCCCAGGACTGCTCTGCCCCCAGTAACACCTTTCCCTGCTCCAGTAACATCTCTCCCTGCCTGATTCTGTCCATGTACACAGGCCCACATCCCTCCTCGCTGTTCCAGCCTTTCCAGCTGTGAGCTCCGTGCCTGAATGTTTGTCTCCCTACAGGCCTGGGGCAGCCAGTGGCCTGGTCTCCTCTGGGAAGTGCCGTGGTCAGTACCAGCAAAGTGCTGTGCCTTTTCCCAATGTAACAATCATCCTAATATTGGGCCTGGAAGTCTCAGGTTATTCCCTGGAACTAATCACATCCAACTCCCTGCCTGGTCCCAGTCCTCAGTTGGCTCTAGGTGGCCACGTGGTCTGAACAGAGCCAAAACCATTTGGTATCAGGTGGCCTTGAGAAGTGCTGGGTTGTCCCTCTCTGTCTCCCCCCTGTCCTGGCTTGTCCCTGTCATGAGAAATGCATCACTGGACACTGAAGTCTCAGATAATTCTTCCCAATTTTCATATGTCCCGTGATTTTCCTTCTCATCATTCAGACCTGCCCCTCTGAGAATGTGTTGCTGAGTGTCCCAGCTGCCACCTTGTGTCCCTGGCAGGTGTGGGGACAGACCTGCCACAAGCTGTGGCACCTGCCCAGCCCCTCCTCCTGCAGCTCCACTGTGTGATTTGAGAACTGAGCTGTTCTGCTCTTCCCAGCCCTTGTTCCATCCCGCCTGTGCCCCCTCCCGTGAGGTCTGCAGGGTCTGACCTTCTTTCTTTCCTTGTTTGCAGATGAAACGTTGCTCATCAATGTCATATGTGGGGTGGTCTCAGGGGTCATCTCCTCTGCACTGGCCAATCCCACAGATGTGCTGAAGGTAAGGGCAGCTGCTGGCCAGCACTTGGCTGGCTGTGGGAGCTGGGGGAACTGCAGCTCAGAACTCCCCGTGCTGCTAGTTTTGGGAATTTGGGTTTCTTAAATGAATAGGCATCAAAGCACAGAGTAATTAACAGATGTTTAAAAATACAGTTCTTAAAAATCACAGATTCCCAGAAGCGTTTGGGTTATTTGATCCCCTGCCACAGGCAGGGACACCTTGCACTAGACCAGGTTGCTCCAACCCTTGTCCATCCTGGCCTTGAACACTTCCAGGGATGAAGCAGCCTCAGCTTTTCTAGGCAACAAAGGTCCTGAAATTTGTTGTGGTTAAGGATGGAGGCTGCATTGCCTGACCTGGGCAAGGTGAGCGGGTGGCAGCCAGCTCCTCCCATCTGCCCTGCTTCTCTCCCCTTGGTCACTGTGCTGGCATTGCCTGTGGAGTGAGCAGAGCCCAGTAAGGACTGCCTGGTGCCCTGGGGTCAGGGTAGGCCTGCTCTGGGCAGAGAGAGCCTATAAAACTTCCATGTGCTGCTCCCTGTGTAGATTCACTTTCTTGCACTTCTTCCAGGAGCAGGAAGGCCTCATCCATCACATCCCTTTGCTCTCACTGCTGCTTTCCCTGATCTGTGCCTGCTGCCATCATTGGCCACATGGTTTGCAGGGAGAGGGACGTGGAGAGCAGTGCCTGCTCTGAGCTGCTCTGTGTTCCTGCTCCCAGGAGTTCCATGGAGCTGGTATCCCTGGTGTCCCTGCCCTCTGGGGCAGGTGCTCCTGTCAGGGCAGGTGTTGATGTCCTCCCACTGACTCTGCCCTTCCTTTCAGATCCGAATGCAGGCTCAGGGCAGTTTGTTCCAGGGTGGGATGATCGGCAGCTTCATTGACATCTACCAGCAGGAAGGTACCCGAGGCCTCTGGAGGGTAAGCACCAGCTCCCAGAATCCCCCACCAGCAGCAGAACTAACAAAAACCTTATGGCAGCAGTTCCTCTCCTTCTTTTCCTTAGCAGGGAGCACCTGGAGCCTCTTCCAGCTCCTTAAACTGCTGCTCTTGCAGGGCAGAGTCTTTCCTGGTGGGGAAGGAAAGGAGGTGACAGGCTGGTTTCTGTGTGCTGGGAGGATGGAAGCAGTGTGCATTTAATCCAGCTGGAATAATACTGCCAGTGTGGAGGAATCCTCCTTGGCTTTGGGGCAAAGCTGGGAGGCAGCTGGTCAGCCTGAAGAGCTTCAGGGGGGCCACCAGGGAAGGTTGTCAGGAAAAGGCCCTGAGAGGGAGCTGTGGGATGTGACACTTGCCCCAGGGAGCAGTTTGTGATGGTGTCCCTGCTCTCCACAGGGTGTTGTCCCCACAGCCCAGCGAGCTGCCATCGTGGTGGGGGTGGAGCTGCCGGTCTACGACATCACCAAGAAGCATTTAATACTGTCGGGCCTCATGGGTGACACCATCTTTGCCCACTTCGTGTGAGTGTCTACTGCTCCCTGCAGGCTTGGAGGGGTGTGTGAAGCAGAGGAGCCACGTGGGCTTTGGAGGGACTTGCTCATGGGGTGAATGCTCTGGAGCTGCAGGCAACAGGCTTGGTGCTTCTGAAGGATCTGCTGGAGCTGCTCAGAGTGGGCAGCAAGTGTAGAGACATTAAGCTTGGATAAGGTCTCTGTGGTTCCCCCAGCACTGCCAAGGCCACCACTAAACCATCCCCACATCTCCAGACAGACCTCCCAGGGGAAAAGGACCTGGCAGAAATCTTTTGGTGACATGAAGTGTCAGCTTGGTTTTGGCTGACTGATTACCAGAAATGCTGTTGCCCCACATCTGTGCCCTGGTGTGAACCAGGCAGGAGTTCCAGGTGTGTGGTACCTGTCCCTTGAAAACTGCTCCAGTCCCTGGTCCTCACCTGTCCAGACCCTGTCAGCTTGCAGCCAGTGCTGTGAGAGCTTTGAGAGATTAACAGACAAGAAGCTGACAGGGCCCTGAGTGACCTGAGCAGGGCTGGGCAGAGATCACCAAAGTCCTTTTTCACTTCCATTTCCCTTTTCTCCAGATGGAGGTGCTTCAGGGCTTCCCAAAGCAGTTGGTTTTGGCTGCTGTGGGTAAAAGTGAAGAGCATTAGATCCCATGTGGAGGGGGAAAACCAACAGCTCTGTGATCCCTCCTGATGCCTTTACTCTTCCTCCCTTCTTCCCAAAAAAGTGTTTGTGCCTGTGGGAAGGATGTGCACTCCCAGGGGCTGCCGTCAGGACTGTGTCACCTGGGACCTTTCCAGGGCTGCAGGTGTCCCTGTGGAACCAGCTGTAGGCTCAGACAAGGGTCTGGCTTAGCTGAGCTGAGCCTTCCCTGAGCTTTCTGGGGTCCTGTGGTGGTCCAGATCCCTTTTCCAGGTTGGAGCAGGTAGTGCCGCTCCTGTTCATTGCTAAATGCCTTTGATAAACATCAGTGGAAGGTATTTCTTACCTGTCTGAGGGACAGTTGCAGTGTTCAGGGCTGTCCCTGTCCTGACTTGGTGTGTGTAGGTCCAGCTTCACGTGTGGGCTGGCAGGGGCCATCGCCTCCAACCCTGTGGACGTGGTGCGGACGCGGATGATGAACCAACGGGCGATCGTGGGCAGCACGGAGCTCTACAAGGGCACTCTGGATGGCCTCGTGAAGGTAAGGGGGGTGAGAGGTGGGCACATCCCTATCCTAGCAGGCTGACTGGGTCCCCAGCACCGCGCTGCTGGGAGCAGTGAGATCCTGCAGTGACAGGACGTCTCATCAGTGAGCATGTCAGATGCACAGGAAAGGGCCCAGAGTCACTTCCTGAGGTCACTGGGTGTCCTCTCAGCCTTTTGGGACAAAATTTAGGCTGTGATGCAGTTAATTAGGTTCAGAGACTGCAAGTGATGCTCCACACACTGCACCAGCCTGAGTGCCCCCTGCAGCAACTGGGTTGGGCCAGTGTGTCCCACGTGGCACTTGGGACATGGACAGAGCGTGGGCCTGACATGTCTCCTAATCCATCTGTCTCTTCTCCTCCCAGACATGGAAGAGTGAGGGCTTCTTTGCACTCTACAAAGGCTTTTGGCCCAACTGGCTTCGGCTGGGTCCCTGGAACATCATTGTATCCTTCTGTGTGCTGCTGGAAGGTGGATGAAGGACAAGGGGAGAACCAGGCTGGGAAGGGCAGAGCAGTGGAGTGACCCTAGAGGGCACCTCTGGTTGTTTCTGTACAGCCAGTGCTCTGAGGGCTTGGCTGAGACCTTGCCTCTAGCCTGGACTGCAGGAGGTGCTGCAGTTCCTGGATCAGCTCCTGTTTGGAAGAGAATCGTGAGGAACACTCTGAGGCAGATGCTGACCTGCTGTGCAGGACCAGAGGTGCTGTGTGCTGATCTAGAAGCCCCTCTGCCCTCTGAAACTGGGTGGGGAATCTACTGTAAAGAACTCCCTGTCTGGGCTTGGAGCCACCTCCTTTGCTCAGTGGTCTGGGCAAGGCTAGGCCAGTTTGCTCTGGGTCAGTCTCTCCCCTCTCCTGTCCCCCAGCTCTGTTCTGCCTGGGCACATTGGTCTGTGCTGCCTGGATGAGAAGCCCCTTGTGTGGGTCTCCAGCCCAGCAGTGCTGATGCTCTGCCCACCCTGCCAGGCAGCTGCCTCACGTCTTTGTCCCAGTTCCTTGACATTCCCTTCAGTTTTTTATCACATATGAGCAGTTGAAGCGCCTCCCATTCTGACAGCTGCTTTCATCTCACCAGAGTCACCCTCAGGGCTGGCAGCAGAGCTGTGCTGCCACCTCCCTTTTCATCCCACCATCCCCATGTCGTGGTGTTTGGTACCTGTGGGCTGGGCTCTCCCTCAAAATGCATGGTCCCTGGAGCATGAGCTGGCTGGGACAGCCGGGAGCCCAAGGCAGTAGCTGCATGTTTCCCACCTGGAGGTGTACCTGTGCCTGCAGGAATATCTTCTGTGAAGATCTGTGCATTCCAGTGGCCTTCAGGGCACTGAAGGGTTGGCAGTGTGGGTGTCCTCCCATGCCCACGAGGTGAGGCTGGGCCAGAGAAGGTGCCATTGTCATGTTTATTGCAGAACTGTAACTTCATTAAATTATTTATTGACTGGATGGCTCGAGTTTGGGTTTGTGCTGGTTTACTGCAGGGGTGTCTGCCCTTGCTGGTTTTCACCACACTAGATACACCATTTTCCTCCATACATTTATTTAAGACCAATGTGTAGGATTCATTACAATAGAGATGTTTCTAAACTCATGCTTGTTAGTGTCAGAAAATTATGTTGTTGCCAAGTTTTGCCAAACAGTCTCTTAACTTACTGCTTATATTATTATTGTTCATATTATTTTTGCTTAGATCATTTGTAAAGCCAGATAATGTGGCTTAAAGGTGAAGTCAGAATGTGAAAATAGTGGCTCTGACGTGGCTGGTGCTGAGCAGAACACCCAGCAGGACATTTTGGTCATCCTCTTCTGGATTTTGGTTATTTTTTTAATGTTTATGGCTATGAAAGCAAAATGGCTTTTATGTTCCTGCTCCCTTTCCTATTTGTGGGGTGGCTTTAGTTTGGATGAAGGTCCCTTGAGACAGCAGCGTGTCCTCGCTGGGCCTGCTGTGAGCAGGAATTCTGTGCAAATCATAGAAGGAATGTTCAGCCAAATACAGGTGGGAAAAATAAGAGGGAATTGGTTTTGCAAAGGCAGAGCTTCCTGTAGCAGTGCAGGTGTAGGGAAGGTGCTTCCACTGAGCTCTTGGACTTGAACCCTGCCTTGAGCAGGGCTTTTAGTGCAGAGCCCAGCTCAGCAGGCCAGAAGGTTGTTGTCACAGTTAAGTTGTCCATAGAAGCTCCCAGAAACAGGAGGTGATGGGTTGGGAGTGAACAAGGTTCCTGTGCCTCACCTGGCTGAGAGTTTCCAAACATGACAAAGTAAATAAATATTTATTAAATAAATGCATCCACCGTATGTGGTGGATGAACACAAGTCTGAGGTGCATTTTAGCTGTAGTTCATGGTCATTCATGTTTCTCCAGTAGTTCTGGAGCCATTTCTGTGCAGCTCTATGAGATACTGCTGCTGGTTGTTTTGGGACTGATCCTCTGATAATTCCCTGCTGTTCCTCAGGCTGGTACAAGGACCCCCTCAGCAATGCCAGACAAGTGTCCCTACAGTGACTTTGCTGCATTTCTCAGCTGTAAAGTGCTGGCGAGAGGCTCTTCTGTCCACTCTTTTTCCTCCTGTTGGACCAGCTCCCCTGGATGGCTTTGGAGATGCTCCTTCTGCTCCTCCCCAGCCCTGGAGATGTCCCTCATCGGAGCTTTGATGGCACTGGCTGTCACCACTGCTGCCACATGTCCCTCTGCCCAGCTGTGTCAGTGGTGACTCAGGTCAGAGGGTGACAGTGGCATCTCTGGGGAAGTGACACGAGATGACAGCCAGGTCTGAGTTCACCTTGCACCGTGCCAAGCAGGAAGCCCTTCATCCTGAAAACATCCCCAAAGCATCCCATCTCCACAGCCAACAGGGAGCAGCTGAGTTGTTCGTGGTTTCTCAGTGGGTACATCAGTCTTTTGCTGGGATCAGTCTTTTGTTCCAAGCTGGGAACAGCCCTGTCACCTCATCTCCATTGAGGCAGTGCTGCTGGAACCTCAATTCCCTCAGGGTTTCCTTCCTAGAAGCACTCCCAAAATATCTGTTGTCCTGTGTGCTCAGGCTCCTGTGTCTGTCTGATCTTGTCCACGCTGTGCCAGGTAATGTGTGAGAGCACACCTGAGTGGTCTGGACCTGCACCCACTGGAAGGTCCCCGGGGTTGAACTCTGATGTGGAAGGGGTTCAAGGTGGTCTGGGAAACAGCCACAGCCCGTTCCAAGTTTTAAAGGTAGGAATATGTGTGGTCCTGCTACATTAAAGATAAAAATGGCAGTGAACCAGGAGAGGGAGGTGCCGGCTCAAGCCTGTACTTTCTCCACACTGTCCTGGGATTTCTCCCTCCACCTTGATCTCATGCTGTGGAGTTTGGACCTCTCCAGCATCAGGGGAAAGGCTCCCCAGATGTCTCCCTGGGCAAGCAAGAATAGGGGGTGTAAGGTCACCAGAACCCTTTGTATGGCCACTGGAGTCCTTCCCGTGGCCACCTGCAATGCAGACCCAGAGTGCTCCTGAGGGGCCTCCCTTCTCCACAGCTCCAGCCAGTGCCCACCATTCCTGTGTCTGCTGTATTCCCCCCCCCCACCATGGTGCCCACGTCCTGCCTCAGCCTCTCACCAGGTTACTGTTTGACAGAGGAGGGCTCGGATCTGCTCCGTTTCCTGGCAGCTCAGATTTTTCCAGCTCATGAGGCAGGAAAGGGCATGTGGCACTTTGTGTAAGGGATGGAGCAACCACTGTCACAGCCTGTGAGGGTCAATCCCCCCCGGGGGGATGTGAGGGACGTGATGAGGGGGTGTTGTGGGATTCTGTAACACAAGGATGCAGAGGCTTTGCTTCCATGAATTCTTTGTTACAAGGTATTATTAGTGAGGTAAATACACTCGTGGTTAATAAAGCAATTATGTGTTTATAGAATTATTTTAGTATCAGTAGAAGAATCATGGCACAGTTCATTAATCTCTCCCAGGAGTGAGGTCTATTGATGATAGACAAAGTCTCTCTTTGGATATGATTCATGTGGAGCCTAGGATCAGCTTGGTGCTCCCAGTGGATCCAGAGGACTGTGGAGTGGGAGCTCTTGGAGAGAGAAGGGCTCATTTTGGGCAGTAGCCAGTTACTTCAGTGTGCATCCATGAGTGGGCAGAGGACACCAGCTCTTGGAGCAGCTGTAGCTGCCTTCTGCCTGCTTAGGAGGGCCCTTTGCAGGTTGTGGTGTTTACCCTGCAGGTTCCAGCAGTTCCTTAGTTTTGGGCTCCCTGAGGATGCCCTGGGCTCCCCGCTGTGCTTGCCAATATTCCCATCTTGGAGACTCCCTGCTGTGCCTGCTTGGTTCCCAGGCTAGCAGATGTTTCCTCCACCTGTATTTGAGCAGACATCCCTTCTCAGTACTTTTCCTCATCATAAGCAGGTCACCTTCACAGCTGATGCTCTGGCAAGGGGTCAGTGGTGTTCCCTTGCTCCCTGCAGGAAGAGGCTGCTCCAGATCTGGCAGTGACCCTCAGGAGCCCCACACTGTGGGGCACTGAACACTCTCTGTGCTTGCCCCATTCCCAGTTCCCATGTCTGAGCAGGCTGGTCCCAGGAGGGGGATGGCCACCGCCCTGTGTGCCACCGTGGCAGCTTCCTGCCCAGGTGCTCACTGCTCACCCCACTGCTCCAGGGTTGTCTGGAAACGTGGCTGGAGGGGAGGGACCTCAACGGGCACAGCGGATGCTGTGAGTCCAGCGATCCCTTCTGCAGGCAGCTGCTGGCAGAGCTCTGCTTCTCTGAGAGACACCACTTCTCCCTTGGATCCCACTGCTTCCCAGGACCCCACTGCTCCCCGGAGAGTGAGGGGCTGCACCTGCCACCGACCTGCACCTGCCAAGAGGTGAATTGTGTTGGGGTCATGCCATCCCTGTGCTGTGCCATGCAGGGGACAGCCATGCCCAGCTGGGTAGTGGGAGCCATCCTTGCCACGCTGGCCTCGCTCATCATTGCTGCCAACGTGCTTGTGGCCGTCGTCCTCCTCTGTCTCATCCAGAAGAACAATTCCAAGGGGCTCTGTTTTGTCCTCAATCTCGCCATTGCGGACACCCTTGTTGGCTTCACGGTCATGGGGCTGGCCACAGATGAGCTTTCCCAGCCCTATTATCCATCCCAGACCTTCTGCGTCCTCAGAATGGCTTTCGTGATGTCCTCCTCTGCTGCCTCCATCTTGTCCCTCATCATGGTTGCATTTGACAGGCACCTGGCGATCCGGAAGCCTTTCCATTATTTCCAGATCGTGACGGGCCTGAGGGTTGGGCTGTCCTTGGTGGGGCTCTGGCTGGTTGCTGTCATCCTTGGCTTCCTCCCGGTCTTCATCCCACCTTTCCAGACAGTCCAAGAGCGTGAGAAGTGCTCCTTTTTCCACGTCTTCCACCCTGCCTACCTGCTCACCATGTTCAGCATCGGCTTCTTCCCTGCACTCTTCCTCTTCCTCTACCTCTACTGCGACATGCTGAAAATCGCCTCGGTGCACGTGCAGAACATCCAAGAGGTGGAGCAGGCAGGGTTGGGGGGGGGCTGCCCCCCACCCCGCACCACCAGCGACATGAAGGCCATGCGCACGGTGGCCACGCTCATCGGGTGCTTCACGCTCTCCTGGCTGCCCTTCTTCATCGCCAGCATCGTGCTGATGCTCTGCCCCAAGTGCTTCCCCTACAAACTCATCGAGAACGTCCTCTGGCTGCTGGGGTTGGGGAACTCCCTCCTGAACCCGCTGCTCTATTCCTACTGGCAGAGGGACGTGCGGCTCCAGCTCTCCCAGCTGGCTGCAGGTGTGAAGAGGAGGGTCCTGCTCCACCTGGGCAATGGCCACTGTTTCTCTGGCAGAAGCCCCAAGCCCGTGTCTGCTGTGTCCTGCCTGCAGCTCCAGGACTGACTCAGTAAGGAGTGGCTGCCTCCTGCTTTCCAGTTTCCCTCCTCCAATGCGGCCATGAACTCAGGGCCTGCCAGCTGTGGAGGAGATCCCGGATGGCTGGGACCAATCTGGATACTAATTCCCAGACATCAGCATAGCTTGCCCACTCCCCCACAACCCACTGCACAGCCAGCTTTGCATCAGCCCCAGGTTGCAGGGTTTCTCTGAAGAGCCTCCACTGGAGCAGTCTCGTGTCTCCTGGACCAAGCCACTGACTCCACAAGCAAAGACCCTTCACTTACCACTGTCTGCCTTCCCCTGCCAGACCTGGAGCCCCTGCTCTCTCCTCTGCCTGCAGCACCAGCTCCATGGAAAATGAGCCACCCATGCCCAGGGCAGGTGGGGGCACAACAAGGGCTCCATCCCCTCGGCTTGGTCCTGACAGCAAAGGTTGGGAGGGGTGAGGACACCCTCAAGCTCTCCCGGACCATGGGCACTCCCACTCCCTTCCCAAACCCACCTCGCAGGGTCACCCCCATTCCAGGCTGTGCCCACCCGAGGCAGCGGTGAGGGGGGACACAGAGGGGCTCAGCAGTGGCTGTGCCTGTGTGGGGGTGGGAGTGATCTGGGGGTGGGGGGCAGCCCCCGGGGTGGGGGCAGCCTCGGCTGTGCTGTTGCTATTTGCCCGGGCTGTAAAGTGAGTTAAAGAGTAACTGGCTGAACAAGGAGCAGGAGGATTACCTGCTTCGGAGCCAGGGAGATCCCCATGCAGGAGAGCTGCTGTGTCCCACACAGGATTTGGGAATAGAAGGGTCCTTGCACACCCACTCATCCCATGGGAGAACTCTGCCTGCCCTGCAGTGGTGACCAGATGGATGCCCCTGCCAGAGGTTATGATGATATTTAATTGATTCTCATAAAATCACCCCATTTAATCCACATGGCAAGAAAAGTTCCCTTAAAAGAGGTTTGTTTGCTAAAAATGTACCCTAACCTGAGAATGAAGGTGATCTGCATGTAACAGCAGCTGTTTCCACCTCTGTCCTTGCCCCACTGGCAGACATGAAGGCTCAGGGCTGTACTCAATTGCATCCAGAACCTGAATTGGTTCTGAGGCAGAAACACAAGTGCCATTAAAAAAACCCAAACCAAGAGACCCTCTGTGAGATCCCCCTCTGCCTGGGACCAGGTACCACACAGCAGCTGCTGTTCTGGCTGTGCCACATGGACAGAGCCCAGAGCAGTCCTGGCTCTGTGGGAGGGTGTAGGTGGATCTAGCAGGTGGATCCAACCTCATCCATCTCTGAGGATCAACACATCATCTCACAGTGGGTACCAGCAGGAACAGAGAGTCTTTGGATGTGGGCTTCTGGCAGCTTCCTGAACTTCCCAACTGCTGGCTCTGGCTGGAGTGGGGCTGGCTGGCACCAGCATGTGCCCAGGCACACACTGGGGAACTGGGGAGGCTGTGGGTCTGGATCAATGTGAGGAGCAAGATCACAACTCAGGCAGCCTCCTCAGTGTCATGGACACTCCACAGTGGCTTGGATAGGAGAGGGGACATGTCCAGGACCTGAAGGAAGCCTACAAGAGAGCTGAAGATGGACTTTGGACAAGGGCCTGGAGTGACAGGTCAGGATGGAATGGCTTCCCACTGATAGAGGGCAGGTTTAGATCGGATATAGGGAAGAAATGCTTCCCCATGAGGGTGGGGAGGCCCTGGCACAGGTTGCTCAGAAAAGCTGTGGCTGTCCCATCCCTGGTAGTGTCCAAGGCCAGGTTGGATGGGGCTTGGAGCAACCTGGGCTAGTGGAAGGTGTCCCTGTCCATGGCAGGGGTGTGGAACTGGATGGGCTTTAAGGTCCCTTCCCACCCAAACCCTTCTGGGATTCTATGACACTGCAGATGGAGGACACGGAGCAGCTGGAAGCAGAGCTACTCCTGCAGCAGAGCATCCCTTGCTGGGCATATAGCTCTGTCATGGACCTGTCTCCTCTCTCCAAGCCCGGCTGCACAGGAGCTCACAAGTTGGCATAGCTGGGGCAACATCCCTGGATGCACCTTCGGATCCCGCTGGAATACCCTGGAGCCGCAGCCTTTCCTTGTGGGGCCACGCCTGCTCCCATCCCTCATCCCACCGCCGCTCCAGCCCGCAGTGACCGCGGCACCGAGTGCTGCGGAAGCGGCTGGACCGGGGTGGGAGGGATGGAGGGGATGGAGTCATCCTGCCCCGCGGGGAAAGAGGGAAGGATGGAGGGCGCTTCCCTCGCTGCTGCCCCACGCTGAATAAATGCCTTTGTGCCGGGCTGGTCTCTGCTCCGGTACCTGGGAGGTCGGGGCGGCTCTGCCTGGGGCCGGGGAGCAGCGGCAGAACGGGGGTGGGAGGGAGGGAGAACGAGGCCAGCCGACCCAGAGGGACGCGGGGGAGCGGCTGCGAGGCCGCCAGGTCCCGGTGGGATTGGGCCGGTCCCGGTGGAACGCGGCTGATGGGATGGGGCTGGTCCCGATGGGTCGGTTCCGATGGGACATGGCCGGTCCCGATGGGATGGTCCCGGTGGGACATGGCCGGTGCTCAATCTGCAGAAGAACTTCCCTGTGCAATGCCCGAGCACTGGAACAGACTGCCCAGTGAAGGGGTGGAGTCGCCTTACGGGAGATATTCCAGAACCATCTGGACACAATCCTGTGCCATGTCCTCCCAGGCGACCCACTGTGGTCCCTTCCAGCCTGACCCGTTCTGGGACTCTGTGGTGCCAGTGGGACGGGACCAGTGGGATGTGGTCTGTCCCAGTGGGATGTTCCCGGCGGGATGTTCGCCGTGGGATGTTCCCGGTGGGATGTTCCCGGTCTCGATGGGATGTTGCAATTGGGATGATCCCGGTGGGATGTTCCCTGTGGGATGTTTCCGATAGGATGCTCCCAGTGGGATGTGGCTGCTCCCGGTGGGATGCTCCCGGTAGGATGTTCCCGGTCTCAGTGGGATGTTCCCGGTGGGATGCTCCCGGTGGGATGTGGCCAGTCCCAGTGTGCTGTCCCCGATGGGATGTGGCCGGTGGGATGCTCCCGGTGGGATGTGGCCGNGGCCGGGACGGCGGTGGCGGTGAGTGCGGGAGCCGAGTGTGGCCGGGCCGGGCCGGGCCGGGCCGGGAGTGTGGGGGAACTGGAACGGAGCAGGGCAGGGCAGGGCAGGGCAGGGCAGGGCAGTGCAGTGCAGTGAGTGCGCAGCAGCGGCGCCAGGATGAGGGAGCGGGGAGCGGGGCTCCGGCCTCGCCGTGCGCCGGAACGCCGCGGCGCGGGGTAGGGCGGAGCGGCCGCGGCTGGGCCCGGTGCGCTGCCCTGCCGGGGCCCGGCTGTGCGGGGAGGCCTGTCCCGCCCTCCTTCTGTGTGGAAGGTCTGAACAGCCCCCTGGGAATGGTCGAGACACCGGAGTCCTGCCCGGGACACCCTCGGAGCCCCGGGGTCCGTGTGGGTGGTGGAGTGGTTGTTCGGAAAGGTTTATTCCATGTGGGAAGTCTCCGGGGCGCTGTTTGGGTTCAGCGGGGGTTAAAATCAAATGGGAAAGGATCGAGTGTGTCCAGGGAAGGGAATGGAGCTGCGAAGGGTCTGGAGCAGCAGGAGCGGCTGAGGGAGCTGGGGGGGCTTCAGCCTGGAGAAAAGGAGGCTCAGAGGGGACTTTCTGGCTCTGCAGCTCCCTGACAGGAAGGGGAGCTGGCGTGGGGGCGGTCGAGCTATTGTGCCGTTTATTTCCTCAAAATGAGAGGAAATGTCCTCAAGTTGTGCCAGGAGAAGTTCAGATTATGGATTAGAAACTATTGTTTCACTGTCATAGTGGTCAGTCCTTGGAATGAGTGGCCCATTGAGGTGATGGAGTCACTGTCTGTGGAAGTGTCCAAGAGGCGTCTGGATGTGGCACCTGGGTACATGGATTAGGGATGATTGTGGTGCTGCTGGGACTGGATGATCTTGAACGTCTCTTCCAACTTTGATGATCCCTGGCACAAGGTGGGGAGAAATTAGCTGCATGTAAAGAAATTGTTGTGATGCCCCAAGGGCGGGTGGCTTGCAGAAGGGCAGGGGTGAAGGTGGCAGCAGCTTCACGCCGAGGAGTGCCTGCCCAGGATGGCCCTGGCTGTGCTCTCCCTTTGCCAAGCTCCTGGGACTGGGCTGTGCCCACACGTGGGGCTGGGCTGTGCTGGCTCCGTGGTGCCACAGCAGATGGTCCGTGGGCAGCGTGGTGAGGTTTGGGGACGCTCATACCAGTGCCCACAGCTGCAGCTCTCCCACAGCGCCATAAGGATCCCTTGGCTGTAACTCAGCCATGCTTGTGCACATACGTTTCTTTGGTTCCTTAAGCGTTTATATTGAGCTTCTTTACTTTTGTGTGTTTCTTACTGTCTTCTTTTCCTCGTATTTTGGTCCTGTGTGCACGGAGCCCAGTTGTTACCAGCAACATATATCCAGGTCGAGTTGCACACAGATGTTTTTCTCCTCTAGTGCCACGTGTTTGTTACACAAACGTTAATCCTTGGGTAAGCTCCTCATTACTCCACACAATTCTTTCCTCCCATGTAGCAACAATAATTAGCCATTGTATTTTACTGCATTTTCCTTACAGAACGTTGCAGCAGAGCTGTGAGATGGCAGGGAAAGTGCTGAGACAACCTGGGGCAGGAGTTTTTCCCTCCAGCTTGTGCTCCTTCTCACTCCAGCCTTACTCCTCCCTGCTCTGGGAGCCGAGTGATTGGTTTCTTGGTTTCTTCAAGGTTTATTTGAGGGATTTCGTGCCATCTAATTAAAAAGCCCCTTGATCTGAGTTGTTGAAAGCTGTGTGGGAGCTGGGGTAAGGTCAGGTTTCTGCATTGAAGGTCATGTTTTTGGTGTGGGCGACTTGAGCTCATAGCAGGGATGAGCTTCAATTGCCGAATCATTTTGAGGATCAGGTGTTGCTAGTGAGGTATTCCCTCCACCTTCCAAAGATGGTGTGAGATTTCTCCCTTAATCCCCCACTTTTCTGCTGACATTATTCCAGGTCTGACATGTCTGTCCCATCCAGCTGCTCTGCTCTCAGCCTGCAGCTTCTCGTGCTGGTGCTGCCCCTCTGTGGAGCTCTCTCGCCCCTCAGTCCAGACTTTTGCACTGATATTTTATGATTGCTGGCTCTGCTGGAGTTTTCTTTGTGTCTTCCCTTTTTTTTTTACCCCTCTTTTAGTTCTTCTCAGTTTTGTTTTTCTTCCCCAGTAGATCTGTGCAGTTAGTCCTGTCTCCCTTTGCCCACTAGTTGTTTTCTCCTAACCTTTCAAAAATATATTTCTGAAATTATGAGCTGTTGAGCCTTGTTCTGAGATGGCAGATGTTGTTGCTCTCCAGGAGTGCTGAGGGAGACTGGCAGGATAGGGAGAGGTGGGCTGGACAAGCTGACTGTTCCCTCTGAGCCTGGAACCTCCTGCTCTGCACCCCATGGAACACAAGCTGCTCACCCCCTGAAAATCCCAATATTATCAATCCTAGACATGTGTGGAGAGGGAAGACTGTTTGGCAGAGCTCTGTGAGCATCCTGAAAACATACCATGGACTATTTAATGATTTGGTGTGATTGGAATGGCAGAGGTCCCACCGTTGGGAAGCATTGAGGGCTGTGTTGTGGTCTGTGCTGGTGACACACATATGTGCACAAACACACTGGTAAGGAACTTTTTTCCTTTGTTTTTGCTTACAACATTGACTAAAAAGCACAGCTCAGACAGGACTTGATCAAATCTCCCTATTTTTGCTGCTGTGGATGTAATTTTGTGAAAACCCTGCAGGTTGGTGTCACTGACTGGTGGTACTGACCGCTGGTTTCTCAGGGGCAAAGGAGAAAGGGGCACTTTGTGTTATTTTTATTTTTTTTTCCCAATAATGTCCTGCTAGAATAATTAGCTTGTCTGAAGTTAATATATTTCTTCTAAATACAAGCTTCCAGAATCAAGGAAAGCAAGCAGCATGCCTCTTACTGTCAAGGATTACCAGGAATTAATCTTTCAGTGCAAAGGCCACTAATCTGGGGCATGCAAACAGGGTTTATTTAGCTGCGTGCCAGCACTTAGAGCAGTGATGTATGAAATCCCTGGCAAATTCAGATACTCTTTCTGCTCATCAACTCCCCACCTGCTCATCCACCTCCACCCCCTGCATCCTGGAATATGCCTATGGGTGTCAGTCACTGGAGATGGATGGTGACACATGGAACTGCTGGTTGCCAACCTGGGCTGCCCTGCCCACCCTTGGGGGCAGTTTTGCTGTCAGTGAGTCCCAACTTTCCTCTTGTGCTGGGAGCTCAGTCTGGGACTCGGGTTTTTATACAACTAAGCAAGCTGGGAGCAGTGGGAGAACTGGCTGAACTACTGACATATGATCAGCATCTTGCCATGTTCCTCCTGCAGTACACAGGTAACGTGGAGGGGTGGTGGGTGGGATTCTCTGAATGTGTGTTTCTCCAGTGGCTTTTGCTGCCATGTAGGATTTTCTGGAGCTGACAGAAGTAACCATCAGAATTCTGCTGCTCTCATCAGTGTGCCTGGCCAGCCCCGGGGTCAGACTGATGACTGTGAAGCTCTAACAGTGATCATTAAGCCAGGAGTGCAGCAGAGAAATGTGCACTAGCCCAACGGCAGGTTTTGAACCTGGGAACCAGTCTCTGAAGGGAAATGGCTGGGATCAAAATGTAACTTCAAAGCCTCAGTATCTCTCTCCTTTCCCTTTCTTGCTGGTCTGGTTTCTCTCTGTGCTCTAATCGATTGCTGCAAATGTACTTTGGTGTCTTCTAAGGTGCATTTCTTGTGGACACTCTATAATGACATGGCACAGTGTATCCTGGAATCCAGTTTATTCCTAAAAGCACAGGCCCCTTGCTCAGGCTGAGCACTGCTTATTTCCTCTATTTGCCAATGTTGGCAAAAGGTAAATCCATATTTATAGTAAAGCCTGTGTCAGCCCATTTCTGGAGTTCCCCCTGTGCTGAGTAAGAGAAGTCTGATAAGTGTTCAGAGGAGCCTGGGGGACCCCAAAATGTCACCTGAGGGGTTCAGGGGCACCTGGGGTATCCCAGAATGTTAGCAGAGGGGGTCAGAGGAAACGAGGGGATCCCAAAATATAACCTGAAGTAGTTGAGAAGTTGTCAGGGCATCCCAAAAGATGACCTGAGGGGGCAGAAGGAATCCAGGGGCCATCAAAACGTGACCTGAGGGGTTCAGAGGAGCCCTGGCTACCTTGAAGTCACCTGATGGTTTCAGAGGGACCTGGGGCACCCAAAAATATGACCATACAAGCACCAGCCTGCACAGACTTTTTCAGTGTTACCATTGATATGCTTTTTAGGAATGTGACAGTGCCAGAGAACCTGTTAATAGTTTTAATTTGAGCTTAGAGGCAGAGGTTTGTGTTCCTGCTGCTTATTAACTAGTTGGATGTCAGGAAAATGGTTCCAGTGCCTGACCTGAGTGAGGCCGCTGTGGGAGTGTGTGGTGCCAGAGCAGTGCCAGGCTTGTGGCAGAGCTGCTGTCACCACTGAACTGAATGTTCCTGAACCCAACAGGGCAGATTTTGCCCAAATCCTAGGGTGGCAGCCCGGTGAGTGTTGTGTTCCTGTGTGGTCACAGGAGCCCTGCGTGGGAATCGCATGACCCGACGTTTTGGTTGAGTTTTCCAGCATGTTCAGCTCTCGGTGATAGGAATGATCTTAAACCAGGCCTGTCAGTTCACCTCGGGGACTGTTTTGTTGTTTTTTTGGTTTTTTTTTTCCCCCTGGTCTTTAAGGCAAATGCCCAAGCTCTGTTAGCAGGTTTGGAAAACCAAGTCCTGTCCTGGGTCTGGCATGGGACCCAGGGAAGATGGATCCTTCCCTTGATTTATGCCTGGAACATTGAGATCTTGCCTCTCCCCAGCCCATTTCTGAACGTGTGCTGTGAAAGCTGCAGCCATATATAGTCCCAGCACGGACCTGGACTGATCCCAATGGGACGAGAGGCTGTGCATTGTTAATGCTGTTTAGGGCAGCAGGAAGCTGGAGCCTCCCTTCCCATAAAACCCACCTTAGCATCAACTTCCAGAGGGGAAGGCCACCCACAGCGCCCTGCTGTGCTGTGGGAGAGGCCTTGCTTAGAGACACCTTCTGCTCATCTTTGAGCAGCTTCCCTTTTTTTTTTTTTTCTCCTGATCCTTTTATTTTTTTTTCTAGAGAGGAATCTTCTAGCCCAAGTTTTTTATTTTAAAACATTTAGTCACTACATTATGGCAGTGCCTGATGGCTCACTCTTATAAATTGACTCTTCTGAAAATCCCTGGAGAGTGCTTGGAGGTGAAGGGCACCTGTGCCACATGTGGCTCTGGAGATGCTGACACTGGTCTGACACTTGCTGGAATCCTGAATTTTCTCCTCCCCCCTTAAACTCTGCCTAGCATTTCCCTGCAAATACAGAAATCTGCTGATTTTGACCTTTCCAGGCTGGCTCTCCACAGGAAGATTGAGCAAACGTGGCTTACTCCTCTGCTGGCCCCTTCCCTCCTGACAGAGGGATGGAATGGCCAAGGACATTTCATGCTGGTTGGCACAAAGGACAGAGAGGTGCTTGTGTTTGTGCCTCACAGTCATACTGGCTGAGCCTGTCGGCTTTTATGCTGCGCTGTGCCCAGGAGAGAGGATTTTCTGCAGCTTCAGCTTGGCTCTGAGCACATCCTCTGTATCCAGTGGCATGTGGCTGGAGCTCTGACTCTTGACTGAGATGGCAGGAGCAAAGCAGGGAAAGGTGCCTGTGGTATTAGGTCTTGTTGGACCTCCACTTGGATCCTGCTACCAGGATCTCTCGTGTGAGTGGGATCGAGAGTGACTGCATATTCTCTTGTGCTGTTTGTAGACAGCATTACCCAGAATATACATTCACTGTGAAGGAGCTGCTCAGTTTCCAGCCTGTGCCCACAAAGGAAAATATGCTGTGGTTTGTGATCTCATCAACTTCCATTTTCTGTGACTTGTGAATATTTGGATTGTGGAATTCTAGTTGGAGGTTGTATTAGGATGGTAGTGGGCTTCTCTTCCAGTACCCTGGTACCATGTGAAGTTGTAAATGCAGAGATTTAAACCCCAGAAAATCCTGTTTTCACCTTTGGAAGAGTTTTAGGCACTTTGGAACAGCTTATTGAACAAGCAGAGCAGCTCAAAATCTGTCCCTGTGTGGAGAAAAAATTGCCTTGGAAGAAAAAAACCCAAATCTGTAAATGGGAATGAAGTTTCACAGCAGGTGCAAACATGGTGCAAACGTTCCTCCTTTTCTCATGCAGTTGGTAAGTTTTTCAGACACCTTGAGCTTGATTTGAAGCCATCACATTTTATGTCTTTAAATCTTGCATCCTAATGCAGAGAATCACAGGGAGGCTGTGAGGTATCAGGTGGAAAAAAAGGCTCTAGGAAAGTCAGTTCTGGAAATCTGGGAGCAATGTAATGAATTTTGGTTTCCTTCCTACTATTGTGCCCTCACTGGACTGGTGTGGCTGTTTCCAGATTGTTCTGGGAGACATGACTGCTGTTATGTGGCTTGAGATTAAAAACAATCCCAAATCCTCCCATGGGAGCACACGAGGGGTTTGACTCCGACCTCTTTGCTGCTTAGTGTGGGTTCTTCATGAGAATGGCCTGGGCTGTGACTGAGGAGACTGAACTTGGGCCTGGTGCCTTGGTCCTACTGAGCATTAACCTGACACCCCAAACTTGTACCAGCAAAAAAAATGTTGCTGCATTCACGTCCTGGGATCATGTGCTGCCTCCGAGTGGTCGGATCCGATTACGTCTAATGGAGGGCCCATAAATTATAAATTTTTTTGAAGAGGGAATGTTCATAAAGGGGCTGGAGCAAACCCTTGGTCTGTTCTCCCTGGAGTATCTTAGATTGTCTTTGTGATGCTTCGGGCTGGTGGTGCCCACATCTCTCGGGCACTGTGTGCTTGTGAGTAAGGTGGAACTGCATTTATTGGCCGAATGCTGAGCTGAGCACACCCTCATCCTTTGGATCTCACCTGACTCCCCCCCACCCCTCAAAATCACCTCACTGAACTTGAATTTGTGCTGCTGTCACCCTTATGTGGTTGCTCTGGTTATTGTCCCTGCTCGTGGCAGGGGGAGGTTGGACTAGGTGGCCTTGAAGGGTCCCATCCAAGCCAAACTGTTCTGTGATAGTTCCCCACCTTGGGAAGGAATAACCTCATGCACTGGTACGTGCTGGGGATAAGCTGCTGGGAAGAACATTGTGGAAAAAGTCTGGAGTGTTGTGGTTGGCATCAAGTAGAATCTGAACCAACTTAATATCCTGGAGACAAAGGAGGTTGGTGGTGTCTGTGGGTCTGTTGGGGAATCTCCTTCCCCTTGGCACACCTGAAGTGTTGTGTCCAGTTCTAGGCTCCCCAGTACAGGAGGCTCATAGACCTTCTGGACTGGGCCCATGGAGGATAATTAACACAATGAAGGAACTGGGATGTCTGTGAGTGAGGAGACTCCAAGAGGGCTGGGAGTGTACCTGGGAGAAGTGAAGAGGAAGTCAGAGTTGTCTCCGTGGTGCCCAGTGGAAGGTCAAAGGGCATGTCAGAATACAGGAAACTCAACTAAACATGGGAAAACTTCCAGTGCTTGTTCCAGAGGCATTTTCCAAGGAGTGCTGTTGGTCCTGGGGCACATGCTGAGCTCCTGTGTGTGGTGTTCACTGGGGACTGGTGCCAGCCCTGCAGCCTCATCTGGCTGCAGGGCTGGTCTGACAAGTTTTGGAGCACTGGGGAATCTGGAGGTGAGGATCAGTTGAGGGGCTGATTTGAGATCTCATTGCTCGGTCTCTTCTTATTGACATACAATGCCTGGAGGAACTGTGCTGCAAGCTTAGCCTGCTGCTGATCACCCCAGACTCAGCACTGGGGCAGGTTCTGGGAGCTTTGGAATGGGTCTGTCCAGTCACAAAGCCAGCAGTGGTGTTCCTGTGCCTCTTCAAGAGCGTTTTCCTTGCAGTTGTACCAACCTCCCTTCCCCTTTGCTCCTGGACAGCTGTTTAAACAAGTTATGGCTAGATTGATTGTTTGGTGCAGGAGTTAACCTGGAGTAGAATTCCTCAGGAATGCTTTCAATTACTGGCTGCCTTCCTGGGCTTTTCACAGAGCTTGATGAATTCTGGGATTGTCTCTTTCTTTTCTTTTTTAAATTGCTCTTCTTGTTCTTGCCTTAGAGGCAGTGTTTAATGCCAGCACCTCAGAGCTGGATGTTTACAGGTAGAAATGACATTAGAGAAAAAGAGAAACAAGTACTTATTAATTACTGTTCAGTTCTTCATCGCTGTAGTCTCCTCTCTTCCTTTTAATGATCTCCGCTTGTTAATCCATGTGCCGAAGGCAGGAGTCATGCTGGCTCACAGCAGTCAGTGCTGCTGCTGAAGGCTCACGAGCATTTATAGTTCTGTCTCTGCTCCTTCCTCTATGTCAGGTTGGAGTTGGAGCCTTCTGTGAACAACTGGAACACACTAATTCAGCAGAATGTTGCCCGTGTCCCAAAAGCTGCATTAATTTGTGCCTGGGACATGAGCTGAGTTGGATCATGGAAGGTCTCTGGCGTTGGCTCAGGTACATGGGGTGTGTGGGCATCTGCTCTGGGCATTTAGGCTTGACTCATGCCCTAACTGGCAGGGTGTGTGCTGTCTGTGCAGTTTGAGAGCTTCCTCGGGGTTTGTCCTGTACCTAAGGAGTCTGGTTGGTTTATTTTTTTTTCCCCAAAGAGATTAATAAATATCCTTTTGCCAAGAACTCAAGATGATTTTTGCACTCCTTGTTTCCTGCTGGAGCCAGCTGCCTCCCTCCCAGCACAACCATCGGAGCCCATGCAGCGTCTGAGTGCTCCTTCTGCACCACAGGGTGTAATCAAATATCCCACCACAAACTGGGGATGGAAATCTTTGGGCTAAGTGGCTGCCTGTGCTCCTCAGTGGTTTGGGAAGCAGTGACTGGAGCTGTGTCCGCTGGAGTTCAGGTGCTGGTCAGTGCCAGGTGTCTCCACAGTCTTCAGCCAGAGCAGAGTGTCTGTCCATGCTGGTGACACCAGTGTCCAGCTGTATCACTGCTTGTCCACATCCTTCCCTTTTCCCAAGTGTGGGAACACACTTATTCAAGTTCAACCTTGCTTTTTCCATCACCTGGATAATGCCAGAGGTAACCCTGACAATTGCTCCTTTTCCTTTCTCCTTGCGTCCTCCCTGTGCATGGCCTGTCTATTTTTAACCTGGGGCATTCAGATTTGTTTTCCTGAGCCTTCATGACCTCCGTGCTATTTTGCCTTTGGAGTATTTCAGACACAGCATTGTAGGCTCGGGCGTGACTATTGTTGTTGCCAGCTGAATAGTCCTTATTTTTTTGGCCGCTTCTTGCGTTCTCACCTTTCAGTGGCTCGGAGAGGAACCCTTCAGGCTCTCTATATCCACTTGGCTATTTACAGCTGGACCCAGCAGCCGTGTTTACCAAGTTCCTGGAAGTGGGATCCTCTGGAATAGAAATCACAACACTGCAAAGTGTCTGGAGGAAGGCTTGGCACAAAGGCCTTGGCCCATCGGTACGTTGGGACGGGATGGCTGTCACCTTTGGTGCTCTGGTGGTTTTGCTGATTCCCCTTAGAAATGTGGTTATTTTTATTGCTTTACATGGGTCTAGAAAAAGGATTTGTTTGGTTTCTTTCTTGATTTTTATTTCATTGGGTATTCAGAGTGAGTTTGCTGAGAAAAAAGTAAATCAAACTGGAATATTTTAATTCTCCTTTCGGTCTTGCATCCCTGCAAGTACTGATGGTGACAGGAGGTGGATTGAGGAACTCAGTGCTCAGTTCAGAGCACTGGACCCCTCTTTTGAGCCTGGAGAAAAGGAGGCTCAGGGGGTACCTTCTTGCTCTTTCCAACTCCTGACAGGAGAGTGGAGCCAGGTGTGAGTTGGGCTTTGCTCCCAGAGAACAGCTTGGGAAACATCCCAGAGAAAGAGGAAACAGCCTCAAGCTGTGCCAGGGGAGGTTTAGATTGGATATTAGGGAAAATTTCTGTGCAGAAAGACTTGTCAAGCCCTGGCACAAGCTGCCCAGGGCAGTGGTGGAGTCACCATCTCTAGAAGCATTCAAAAAATGTGTGGATGTGGCAATTGAGGACGTGGGTAATGGTGAATGTGGTGGTAGTTGATGGTTGGGCTTCGTTATCTTTAAGATCTTTTCCAACTGTAGTAATTCTGTAGTTCTCAGACTTGCTGTGATTAATTGCTCACTGGAAGCTTTATGTCTGGAGGCTTCATTAATCTGAAATTTTTTACAAAGTACTTGTGTCTTGTAACCCGTAGTTTAAGAAACAGAGCATTTTGGGGAGCTGGGACTGTGATCTGCTGGCACGTAGATCTCATGAATTGTTCATCACCTGCAGTTTGCCCACCACAGATCTGTAGGTGGATCATCCAATAGCTGCTTTAGCACAGAGCCTTTCTGAAATGGGTGTAATTCCTTGAGTTAGGGAATACACTGGAAGCTGCAAAATTCATCCTCTTTGGTCCAATTCTGTGTAATTCGCTTAATCGTTACATTTGATTTACTTCATTTATAAGACTCCATCGAATTTATTCATGAATAATCCTCATTGTTATTAGACCTTCATATCAATAGCAAAGCCTGAGCAGCAGGACTCGAGGCCTTCAGTCTTTGAGCACTAAGGCTCTTAAAAGCAGTGTGAGGAGGGGTGTGGTCCTTTGGGCTGGGTCAGGAGCTTCCCTCTTTGGGGCCACAAAGGGGAGCACCTGCCTGCCAGACTCCTTATATAAAAAATCCAGTAGCACCTTCTGGTTTTGAAGATCTTCTAAGTGATACCTAGGTTTTTTGGTAGTAAATAACTCCAGGTGAGTTCACAACTGGTGACACCTAAGTAACTATTAAAAGTGTGTTCCTGGACTGGCAGAAAAAGGAAATAATCCTGTTTTCTGAATTTCCAGGCATGAAGTGCTGCTTGGCACAGGCAGTTTGATTTGTGTGAGTGTTGGGATTGATGTTGGTGAGCAACAATATTTTATAGTTATATCAGTGTAGCATTCAGGTCACGGAAGGGTTCACAGTGCTACTCGTGCCTGGAACTGAGCTTTTCCCTAATTACTTTGATTCTGAAGCATCACAAAAGAGTAAAGAAAAGTCTCTAAGGGTGTTCTTTTCTTCTAGGCTTAAACCCTCTGTCCTTTGATCCTGCCAGCAGCGCCGAGTCCCTGCAGCTGGGCAGTGCCCCTGGCCCACGGGTGTCGGAGAGCCCAGCCGAGGATGGAAGTGATCCGGGAAAGAGGAAGAGAGCAGTTCCTCCAGGTGAGCTGAGTGCCAGCTCTGTTGCTGGCAGTGGAGAAGGAATCCATGTAGGCAGCTTAAATCCGTCTGCTCTGCTGGGCGTTGGTGGGGAAGGTGGGCAGGTGGCGCTGTGGTAGCGTCTGGTGTGCCTGGAGCCATGCTGGGATCTCTACAAGGAGTACACAGAGACAGCACAAGGGAGAGTGGCTTCACAGTAACAGAGGGTTAGATGGGATGTTGGTGAGGAATCCTTCCTTGTGAGGGTGGAGAGGCCCTGGCACAGGTTGCCCAGAAAAGCTATGGCTGCCCCATCCCTGAAATTGTTCAAGTCTGGTTTGGAGCAATGCTGGGCTAGTGGAAGGTGTCCCTGTCCGTGGCAGGGGGATGGAATAGGATGGTCTTTAAAGTCCTTCCAACCCAAATCATTCTAGGATTTTCTGTACCTGTCCCAATAAATTTGTTTTTCTAATTGAATAGTAACTCACAATTAAAATCATGACCATGATAAGGCAGATGAGCCCAAATGACTGGAAACATTCATCTTTAAGATAATGTCATAAAAGCAAACTGTTCAATGAACCACATGATACTGGAATATCAGATCAAGGAGTCTTACCAGGAAAATTTCTTTGATGCCATCTTTGGGATTTCTCTCAGAGTGATTGGGAAAAAAAACCCACACAGAATAATGTCTTGGCAGATTCTGTTGTGGTTGAACACTGCAATCCCACCAGTGTGACTTGGGGAACATGGCGCCTCCTTGTGTCATGAAAGTGAGGTGTTATAGTGTGTACAGAGCAGTCTTGGGGAATGAGTTGGTAACTTTTCCATAGGGAGGTGCCAGGTGAAGAGAGGAAGGATGAGACTGGACCTGAAGCAGAAGGAAGGTGATATGCAAAACCACAGCTGCAGAAAGAAAGAGTGAAGTGTAATTGGGTAGAGAGAAGGTCCAACTCTGTTTCCCTGGGGAGAAAAATCTCTTAAAGGAAATCTGAAGGAGAATCTGGGCCTATCCAGTTTACAGCGGTTTAGGGATGGTTTTGAGGTGCTGACAGAGCACAGGAGAGCTCCTCTGGGAGTGTGTAGCTGAACCTCTTGGCCAAGGGCTTCTCCTGTCCTCTGGTCTCCTTCTCCCTCTTCATCCTTCCCATTCCCATCTGTATTTGAACAAGCATTTGGGCACCTCTCACTAAAACCTGCACAGACAAAAAGAACAAGTGTCTGTCAGGTGATCCATGGAGAGAACCAGGTGAAGGTGTGTCTGACCCAGCCAAATCACTGAAGTGAATTTGAATGCTTTGATTAAGCCTTGTGTTTGTGTAGTGTCAGTGGCTCCACCTGGATTACCTGGTAGCTCTGCAATGCTGGTCCTACTGCTCACAGCAGCACATTGTTCTTTGCTTCCTTTCCCCTTTGAGTGTGGAAGGGAAGTGACTTCCGGTGGCAGTGGGAGGATTCTGCTGGGACAGCCTGGCCAGCTCCATTCAGTTCAGTGCAGTCCACAGTCTATACCTGCTAGATGTGTGTCCCTGGTTCATAAATCTCCTGGGAGGTATCAGTGACTCCTTACCTTTAATCAGCTCAAGGCCTTTTAGAGCTGTTATTTGCAGTGGCTAAACCATAACTGAGGTGCTTGGAGGTGTATTCCTAGGCCTTGATGCTGGGAATGCTGGCTGCTCCAGTGGGACAGCACTGGTGGGATTTTTCCTCCTCATTTGGCTCTTCCCTGAGTGTTGGGCTCAGCTCTGGTTTTGGGTGCTGACACTGCAGAGCCTCTCTGGGCAGCGTGTGCCCTGCAGCAGAGCTGGGAGCTGCTCTAAGCTCTTAATCACTTTTATTTTCCCCTCAGCAGATGGTGGCAGAAATCTGAGCCTGGACTCCATTCCGATGGGATTGCCAATGTCCGACCCGACCGCCTGGGCCACCGCCATGAACAACCTGGGAATGGCTCCCATGGGCATGACAGGACAGCCCCTCCTGCCTGGTGAGCTGAGCCAGGCCCTGCCCACCTTCCCTTTCTGACAGCTCTTTGGGAATAGCCTCTTTCAGTGGAGTTGGATAAACACCCACCACGTGCAAACCACGTGGACAAGCTGTGTTTGAAATGCACTAAATCTGCAAGAGATTGATTTAGAGGCTGGATTTGAGAGGAACATGTTTTTAATGCAAGTAGTAGTTATTGTGGGGTACCTCCAGCTATTCTGCAGAGGATCAGGAGGAAGAGGGTGCCACGCAGAGCTCAGGAAACAGTGGCTTAAAAGGAAGGATGAGAGGGAGATGGAGGAAAGCAACAGGGCAGCAAATTGGATATCGCAGAAATTAGTGGAGGATTCCGCACCTTGTCCAAAGTACATGTGCATGAGTGAGTCATCCTGTCCAGGATGAAAGAGCTCTTGTGAGAACAGAGCTGTGCTGTGCCTGGTTTCCCAGCAGTGCAGGGTTTTGGGCATCAAGGTCTTGAACTGAGCTGCCTGTTGCAGTGCTTTGCTGCACTGAGGAGGATGCTCTCTCCTGCCTGAACACTTTGCTCCTCACCTGGGGAGAGAATGGCCGTGTTGGCAGCACTCTGCAATCCCATTTGTGTTTTGTGGCACAGAGCAGGTTTTTTGCTGTGCAGCCCATACATAATTTAACAGCATTATTTAACCTCCCTTAAATTTTTGCCTGCAGTCTGTGCTCTTGGAATAATAGAACCATGGAATGGTTTGGGGTGGGAACAACTTGAAAGCTCATCTTGTTGCACCCCCTGCCATGGGCAGGCATACCTTCCACTAGCCCAGGTTGCTCCAAGCCCTGTCCAGCCTGGCCTTGGACAGCTTCTCTAGGCAACCTGTGCCAGGGCCTGCCCACCCTCACAGGGAAGAATTTCTTTCATATATCTATCCTAAATTTCCACTCTATCAGTTGGAACCCATTCCCCCATATCACTTCAGTTCCTGATGCAGAGTCCCTCTCTGGCTTCCCTGTAGGCCCCTTCAGATACTTGAGAGTGCTCTGAGGTCTTCACACAACCTTCTCTTCTCTAGGCTGAACAGCCCCAACTTTCTCAGCCATCAGAGGAAGTTCTCTCCTATCCTCGAGGCCTTACTTCACATTTGTCTTTGCTGTAGGGATGGTGTTTTCCTGTCACTCTCCAGCTCACGAAAAATCAGCACAAGTCTCTCCCATGGACTGGGATACAATTCCCACGTACCCTTACTTCCATTTTTCACAGGGATATAGGAAGGTTTCTTTTCTGCCTTCCTCCAGAATGCTGGTTTGAGGGCAGGGGATTTGCGTCAGGTCTGTGTTTTTGCTGTGCTCGTGTTTCAAAATATCAAGGAAAACAAAAATTCAGCTGCCAAACTCCAACATCCAACCTGGGCACTACAAGTTGTCTTCATCCAGGTTACTGTGAGCAGTGGTTGTGGACGGGAAGTAGTTTATTTTAACAGAGAAAACTTACTTGACTGAAGCAATCAGCAATGAAATAGTTTTAAAAAGTTGTTTTAAGGACACAAATCTGAAGTTTAATGTTGCCAAGTTCCCTCTCTGGTGTTTATTGAGCTGATTGTCAGTGGCACGTGTGGGATTGTACCTTATTTGCTGTCCAAGTTCGCAGTCACTGTAGGACTCCAAACCTCCACCTGACTCCCTTTTTCTCTTCTCCCTTTTAGACTTTGATCCTGCTCTTGGGATGATGACTGGAATCCCTCCCATCAACCCCATGATGCCAGGCTTGGGGATCGTCCCACCCCCTATCCCTCCAGACATGCCTGCTGTGAAGGAGATCATTCACTGCAAGAGCTGCACTCTCTTCCCACCTAACCCACGTAACTGTGCTTTGTCCTGTCTTTGTAGGATTATCTGTGTGTTTATATTTATATAGAACCCAGGTGTGCATGAGGGAACGGCCATTCCTGTGCCTGGGCAGAGCAGCTCTGGGCTGTGACTCATGCTGGCGAAAAGGTGACAGAGCAACAGGAAGAGCCTGTTCTTGTCACTGAGTGTTTGCCATTTCCAAAAATAGCCTTTTCAGTTGTTATATTGATAAGGATGGGGAAAAAAACAGTCCAGCCCCTGTATATTTAAAGTCTTTATCTAAGGCTTCAAAGACAGTGGACTCTTGAGGTAAGGGGCTGGATCAGCCAGACTGGTCCATGCTGAGCCATGGAAGTGCTCTGGCGTTTGCAGAATATGGTGGAAGGAGAGCAAAGGGAGTTGCAAATAAGACAGAAAACCTGACAGAAAATAGTCAGACTGTAGCAGGATACAGGGATCCCCTTCATGCTGCCTGATGACCCTTTTTGCTCACTTCTGTTATAAAAACCAGAGGGGTGAAAACAAAAACAGAGAAGATACAGGGACATGTCTGTCATTGATAGTGTGGATCTGTGTGTGAGGGTGTAGCTCAAGCAAGAAAATCTGGAGTGGGTGCAGTTGCAGCACAGAGAATCCTCAGTATACATTTTTCATGTATTATTTACATTAGGGCAGTTTTTTAAGCTGCGATTTTGTTGAACATCCCATGCTGAAGTTTTGAGCTCGTGGTGTTCTGTGACAGCAGTTCAGTGAATTTCTGCTTGCACTTGAAAGAGTTTTTAGAGAACTCTAGTCTCCTGAGATCTTTTCTTTGGAAACAGGCAGCTAAACCTGTCTTTGAAGGAAGGTAGGAAGGTGTGGTCGTCTCTCAGGAGAGGTGGGCAGATGGAAGGAACGTGTACTGACAACCCAAAAACTGACCTACTCTCATTTCTCTCTTCAGATCTTCCCCCTCCAGCCACAAGAGAGAGGCCCCCGGGATGCAAGACAGTGTTTGTTGGAGGCCTGCCAGAAAATGGGACAGAGCAGATCATCATGGAGGTGTTTGAGCAGTGTGGGGAGGTCATAGCTATCCGGAAGAGCAAGAAGAACTTCTGCCACATCCGCTTTGCTGAGGAGTTCATGGTGGACAAGGCACTATACCTGTCTGGTAGGTGTGTTTGTCTCAGGTGGCAGCTTAAAATTCTGGGACAGAGTTGTTTTACAGACAGAACAATACGATTTGGGGCAGATTTATCTAATGCTGTGTCAGTTTGCCTTCTGCTGCCATTGCATTTCTGCTTAAATACATGATAGCAGCTCCTGAGAGGAAAGACAGCCATGCTTTTGTCACCTGCAAACCTATACAGAATATTGGGCTGAGGTAGATAGTCCATCCCCATCTCACCTGGACAAACATCCAGCTGATCTGTAGATGATGCTTAAGGGTCCTATAAAAATTGGTAGTTGCTCCCAATTGCTGGCATGCTTGACTTTTATCACGATTTTTTCCCTGTTAGTCATCAGAGCTGAACCCCCTGGGCTCCTTTTGCCTGGTGTGCTGGTTTAAAGGTAAACTGGTGGGAGGAATGAACCCAAGTCAAGAGAGGTTACAAGTCAGAGTTATAATTTAGTAAGAAGATTACAATAAATACAGTGATAGAAAAACTGGTTTTAACCCACAAAGACAGATGTACAACCCAGCACCCTGGGACATGAACAGAATGGTGTTGTAAGCCCCTATGCACGTGGGCCCCCCAAGTGCAAAGGAAAAGGAGAAGAAACGTGTTGGTGAGGATGATGATCACTGTCTGGTTGGGAGTGGCAGTTGCAGTCCTGTTGAGGTTCTGGTCCTCTGAATCCCATGAGTGGTGCCAGAAGTCCCAAAGCCCGAGGATTATGTATGCTCAGGTTCAGGCGGGAATGCCCAGTACTGCCCCCCAGGGCAAGGAGTTTCACAGTGGGTGATTTAACATGGGATATTTTGGGAATCTTTGATGGCCCTTTGGCAGAGATGACCCCTCAGGCTGGGTGTGAAGGTGCTGATGCCTCCCTGGTGGGGAGTTATTACAGCTGAGCCCTTAATGTGAAGACAGAAACAGTCCTCTGTCCCACAGGGTTCTTTTAATACCCATCCTTTATCCTGAGGTTTCAGGTGTTCCCTGGGCAGCTCCTGCCAACGACCCATCATTAACAGTCCATCAGAAATCAGTCCATCAGAAATGACTCAGCTGGTGTAGAACACACAGTTTTGGTTACACCCACACAGTGACAAACTAATCCCCATGAGCCCCTCATAAATCCCCTGTCCTGCCTCAACACTCCTCATCCCCCCCAGGCTACCGCATCCGTCTGGGCTCCAGCACCGACAAGAAGGACACGGGGCGCCTGCACGTGGACTTTGCACAGGCCCGGGATGACCTGTACGAGTGGGAGTGCAAGCAGCGGATGCTGGCGCGGGAGGAGCGGCACCGGCGCCGCCTGGCCGAGGAGCGCTTCCGCCCGCCCTCCCCGCCGCCCGTCGTGCACTACTCTGACCACGAGTGCAGCGTGGTGGCCGAGAAGCTGAAAGGTGGGTGGCCCTGGTGCTGGGCAGGGGTCTATGTTCTCCGGGTGCTCTCTTGCTGAGGTGATGTGGAGACCTTGCAAACCCTCAGCCCGCACGCAGCAGCTCCATGGGATGTTCTCTTGCTGAGCTCATACCATGGAGACCTTGCAGACCCTCAACCCACACATAGCATCTCCCCAGGTCGTTCTCTTGCTGAGGTGACATGGAGATCTTGCAGATCCTCAATCCACACGTAGCAGCTCCCCAGGTTGTTCTTTTGCTGAGGTGACATGGAGACCTCGCAGACCCTCAGCCCACACGCAGCAGCTCCCCATGCCATTTTCTTGCTGAGGTGACATGGAGACCTTGCAGATCCTCAACTCACACGCAGCAGCTCCGTATGCCATTCTCTTGCTGAGCTGAGGTGATGTGGAGACCTTGCAGACCCTCAGTCCACACACAGCAGCTCCGTGGGATGCTCTCTTGCCGAGCTCAGACCATGGAGACCTTGCAGACCCTCAACACCCATGCAGCAGCTCCCTGGGCCATCTCCCTCTTGGAATTGTTTCCTTTTGTCAAAACAATCATTCATACAGTCAAGGACCTCAGGGCTCACCTGGCCCAATGTTTTTTGGCAGAGGCATGGCCTAGACTGAATGGCACAATACCCTGCCCAGCTCAGTCTTGAAAGCGCCCAGTTTTGGGGAATCCACCACTTCCAGTTGTTGGTTGTTCCCATTGTGGAAAATTGTCCTCTTGTCCCCAGGGGTACCCATCCCCCCATATTTTTTCCATATGACTCCTTGTAAAAAAAGGGAGTTTCCATATTCTTTGTAGCCACCCTTTATATCCCACAGTGACAAGGTCTCCCTATAATCTTGTTTTCCCAAGATTGAACAGACCTTTTGACTCTAACAAACTTATGCAGATCAAAAGTATTCAGTACAAGAGTCTTCCAGAAAATTTTGGTTAAGGTTTAAAGGACTAGTATAAGTCCTAATACTGTCTTTAAAGCCTGAGATCCATGTGTGGTCTGATGATTTTGGAGTTGGAGGATATTTTCTTTCACAAAAGGGTACATCTGAGTAGACATGAAGTTTTCCAGTCAGTTTCTAGCAGTTGGTTCTCCTCTGTTGCGCCTCAATAGATGATTTGCTCCACCAACTTGGTGTTAAACTTTGCTTGCCCTTGTACAGCTGTATGTTCAGATCATTCCATGCTTCCAGGAGTTCTCATGAGCCACCTGAGGAAAAGGACCTGAAAACTGCCCAAACAACCCCATACCTGTGGTGTAAAGCTGTCCTTTCTTGCCGCAGATGACACAAAGTTCTCAGAGGCCATCCAGACCTTGCTGACCTGGATAGAGCGTGGGGAGGTGAACAGGAGAACTGCCAACAACTTCTACTCCATGATCCAGTCGGCCAACAGCCACATCCGCAGGCTCGTCAACGAGAAAGCGGCTCACGAGAAGGAGATGGAAGAAGCTAAAGAGAAGTTCAAACTGGCTCTCTCAGGGATCCTGGTGCAGTGTGAGTAGTGTTTCCACACTGGATGTTGGCTGGCTGGTGTAGGGAAGGCTCTCAATTTCTAGAGTCTGGAGAGGCCACACTAAAAGGGCTCCGGGAACAGAAGTAGCGATGGTTTCCATGCAGCTACAGCTCGTTCAGAGCCAGGGGGCATTAACCTGGCAAAAATTCCTTGTGATGCTTTTTACTGGGGTAAGAGTCCACATTTGGGGGGAGGAGAGAATGAATGCTTAATTTGTTCCTTCTCTTAATTATCATCTGTTAGTAGTTCTGTCATGTTTTCAACTCCTGCTGTTCCCAGACAAGGTAAGTTCCTGGGAATGTGGTGCCTCAGCGAAGTGTGCAGGATTTATTCGCCAAAGGTAGGACACAGCAGAGTGTTTCCAACACCCTGTTGCAGAACCTGGGTCTTTCAAATCCCAGTACTGTATTAGACCAGGAGATAAGGAAGAGGCATGGCCAGTATTAATTCCAGGCTGTGTTTTGTAACAGTTCCTCAGACCATTCATTGCCTCTTACACATCTTTGCTTAAGTAAATCTGAGTATTTTTACTTCTTTATGAGTACCTTCTCCACAATTGTACTAATTTGCTTTGATCCCCTTGCCTTGGTTGTGAACATTCTTAACTTTTGGTTTGATGTCTAATAATTTTAGCTGTTACTTGATTATTTTAATTCTTTTTCCTTTAAATTCTGTTACTGGTAAAAAATGTGGGCACACGGTCCAGAGGGACATACAGTGAGCACTGCAGAGTAAGTAGTACTAGAGACTAGTGTGTAACTCCACTTCTTAAAACACAACTGATATCTCAGCCACACTTAGGTTACTCTAAGGAGCAGGGAGCTGTTTTTATTTTGTAAGAATTTCAGCCACTGCATCACCAGCATAAAAAGAACAGTTGGGTAGATGTGCTTTGTGCTGTGGGTGAGCTCCAGCCAAGGAGAAGCATTTTGTATATCCAAAATGCTCTGGGAATTTTCTATAGAAACAGAAGGACTAAATTTCAGGACCAAGAAAAGCTGATGGAAAGTGACGGGATCCTCTTCCTGTAGGTCACACAGGCTGTGGTACTGTCCTTTGGGATGTCCCAAGGGCCAGAACTCACGCTTGTACCTCATCATCCTATTGTGGAGGATGAGTCCTGCCTCCCTGGCCTCCTCACGCTTCCAACCAGTCTTGCACTGCAAATTAGGATACTTTTCAGCACACATGTGCTGCCTTTTTTCCATGTGCCCTGCCTTTTTCCCAGCTGAGAGCAGAGCCCGTGTCCCAGTTGGTTGTTACCTGTGAGTGTTTGGCAGTGGCCTGACGAAGCCCGCACTTCTCTTTCCAGGCACTGAGCCTCGTCCCTGAGCGTAGCATCAGCACAGTACAGTGTTATAAGAAAAGGGTAGCCAAACCACCTGCCTGATTGCACTTTTTTACTCCTTTACTCCTCTTGTTCGCCCTCTCTGGATGCTATTGGGGCCCGATTTGCTGCTGATTTGCCACTCCAGTCGAGCAGATAGTGGCCGTGTACCATTCTGCCTCCAAACAAAAGGCTTGGGACCATTTCACGAAAGCTCAGCGTAAGAACATCAGCGTGTGGTGCAAACAAGCAGAGGTTGGTAATCTTTTCTTGTGTTAGATCCTCCAGCACGGTCTCTTGCTTGTCAGGATGTTGATGTTAAGTTTGCACGATGTGGATAACAACACCTTCGTTCACAGTGTGAGGTGGGAATGACTCACTCAACTCTCGTGTTACAGGTAATCTGTTTCCTCTTGGTATTTGTGTTACTTGTGGCAATGCATAGAGACCTGTTTGCTTACTGAAGTTGTGCACAGTTACAGTAATAATAATAATAATAATAAATATTGATTTGTGTTCTGCTGGTTTTAATATTAAAGGAAGAGGGATTTCTAGAGAGATGGTAAAAAAACCAACAAGCTCTAAGCATTATCAGAATCTGTTTTTATCATGTTTTTGTGATATTTCTGCCTCAAAAAATGGGCATAATTGCAGCTGGACAACCTGGAAACTGCAGCTGAAAGGTTTTCATGTTTGTGTATTCATCCCGTGCAGTGGCATAGTGAAATACGGGATTTAGAGGTGTTAACAAGGATGGGCCTGATGGAAGAAGGCTTGTCACTCCCATTGCTCTTCTTGCATGAGGAGGAATAGTTCTCAGTCTGATAAGGTTTGATGAAATCAGATAAGGAAGTCAGAAAAAATGTCGGGAAGAAGGAAGCTAAGGTAAAGAAAGGGTGTCCATTGGGAAAGTGGTGGTTTGAGGAGTTGTTTGTCCTGTGGTCTTTGATGAAATCTGTGCTTCCTGCAGAGCAGGGATGGTGTTTCTTGGGTGCAGCCCCATCACTTGGTGCCAGGACCTTGCACTTGGCCTTGCTTGGTGTCACGAGGTTTGATCCCTCTCCTCCACCCTGTCCTGATCCTTTTTGGTTGTCATTCCTTACCTCTAGTGTAAATCTTCCTGCAGTTCTGAGTTTTTCTTGGGTATTGAGTTCCTTATTATAAACTTGGAAAGCACAGCTGTCCCAGCAAAGCCAGGAGTTGTCTTTCACCTTTGAGATTATTTAGCATAAAAAGTGAAACAGGGCAGAGCTGAGGGGCTGGTGCTCCATGTTCATCACAGGCTGGGAATGTCCAGGCCTGTGATTCCTATGGGTTGGGGGTGTCCAGCTCACCCTCCCATACAATTGTAACCTGGGAAGAATCTGTAGAGCTGGATGATACCCAGCCAGGGCCCTTCTGGTAACAAGCAGATGGTTGATCCTCCACCAAGCTGGAAGACTCTGAATGCCTGTGTTGTCCTGGGGAGTTTCCAGCTGTGATCTCCCCATGAGACTGCATTTCTGGGACTTTGAAAATCCCACTGAGTAGAACCTTTGTAGCAGCTAAAGGAGGAGCCAAGGTCTTCTTTCCACCCCTGAGAAGCCAGGTGCACTGTGACATAGACTGTTCCTCCACCCTGGGCCCCAGTGCTCCTGTTCTTCCCTGCTTTCTGATTGCTTGCTGTGGCTGGGGTGGGAGCTCTTTCTCCAGTTGGAGTTGTCTTTGTTCCAAGGTAAGTTGTTCTGGTGGGAAGAGCCTGTGAAGCCTCTTCCAGGAGCACTTGCTGCTGGGCTCAGCCTGCTGCTCTCTCCCAGCTTAGGGTCTCCTCTTAAAGAAAGGTGCAAGATGCAGCTTCTTAGTACAGATTTTGACAGATATTTATATATCTAAAAAAACCTTTTTAGCACATCATATACTTTTAGGTGCAATTCAAGATGTCTCCTACCTTGTTGTAGATATCAGATGTTCGGTAAAGGGTCTCTCAGCCTTTGGGGTCACCTTGGGGAGGTCTTCTCAAGGGACACCCCACCCTGCTGCTGCACAGGCGGGCTAAGAGGGCTGCAGGTATTTGTGGTGTCAAGAGATGTATGTGTAGGCAAACCTCCTTTGCTGTACTTGCAGGTGTGCAGCTGTAGCAGTCTTGGTTTGGTCTGTCTCAGCTCAGGCTGGGACTTCTGGCTCCAGAGAATTTAAGGTTGAGAACAATTTCTTGTGGTTTGCACAGCAAGGCTGACTTGTCTCCTCACAAGAGCAGAAGGAAGATGGAAGAGTCAGTAACTCCAGTAGCACTGACAGATTGACTCGTTCTGGATATTGCCCTTGATTTAAGTCATCTGAGCCAATTTTAAAATCATTTCTCCTTTCTCGTGTCATGGAGTTCCATTTTGCAGACTTAGATTTCAGCAACTTTTTGTCCAACCAACCTGTTCCTTCTAATCTGTATTGAAACTCCCTCTGCTTTCTGAACCTCAGGAAATCCGTAACATCCATAACGATGAGCTGATGGGTATCCGGAGAGAGGAGGAAATGGAAATGTCTGATGAAGAAATAGCAGATCCATCAGAGATGAAAGAAACAGAAGAATCAGGTAAAATCACTTTTTGCAGCTCATCAAGTGCTTCTTTTCAGTGGTTTCTTTCAGGAACCCCATTCTGAGTGTTTTCTACCCCAAAATGGTCACAGGCAGAGCAGAATCAGTGCAGTTCCCTGTTGTTGTTTCCTTTCAGTGCCTGGATCTGCAGCCAGTGTTTGGAGCCAGTGTTTGTCACTGCTCCCTGCCATGGTCAGGGGAACCTAAAGCAGTGTCTGAGCTGCTGTCCTTAGTGAAATGTTTGGGATTCATGGAGCTAGATGTGGAGGAGCTGTAAGCTCTCAGCAGAGGAAGATAAGCCCTGTGGAAGCTGATCCAGGGACAGCAGCTCAGCAGCAGTGTTACACTGCAAACACACAGCCTACCTTCTGGAGATCACAGAACTATTTGGGTTGGAAGGGACCTTAAAGCTCATCCGTTCCCCCTCTGTGTCATGAGCAGGGACACCTTCCACCAGCCCAGGTTACTCCAAGCCCTGTCCAACCTGGCCTTGGACACTTTCAGGGATGGGGCAGCCACAACTTCTCTGGGCAACGTCTGCCAGGGCCTTCTCACCCTCCCAGGGAAGAATTCCTTTCCAATATCCCATCTAACCCTGCCCTGTGTCAGTGTGAAGCCATTCCCCCTTGTCCTGTCCCTCCAACCTTGTCCCAAGTCCCTCTCTAGCTCCCTTGGACCCCCGTCAGGCACTGGAAGGTCTCCCTGGAGCCTTCTCTTCTCCAGGCTGAGCAATCTCAGCTCTCCCAGCCTGTCTCCAGAGCAGAGGGGCTCCCGCCCCGTGCATGGCACACATTCCCCTGGGTGCTCAGCACTTGTCACCAACAGCTGCCAAGCCCCTCTGAGTGTGGTGAGAGCACCCAGGGGGGCTTCTTGCCCCCAGTTGTCTGACTGGTGTGCTCCCAGCGCTGGTGTCGCAGGTGGAGGCGCTGAAGGAGGAGAACGACAGCCTGCGCTGGCAGCTGGATGCCTACCGCAACGAGGTGGAGCTGCTGAAGCAGGAGCATGGCAAGGCCACCCGTGATGAGGACACCACCAAGGAGCAGCAGATGAAGCTCCTCCAGCAGGCTCTACAAGGCATGCAGAAGGTGGGTCCAGAATTCTCCGTTGCCACAGAGGTAAAGGGGATGGAATGGGATGGGGGGCAGGAACGCATGTAAAGACATTCTGGGGTTTTGTGGGATCCAAACTGGCCAGTGGGAGTAATTTTGGTGTTACCAGTGTTGGCCTTAAAAAAGCCCCAAGTGACCAAATATTTCAACCAGTGGCTGTATGAGCTGGTAAGTCACATGGAAGCAATTCATGGATTCCTCGTGTGGCTTTGCTTGACCCTACTGTGATTTCCAAAGTACCCATTCTGTGCTTACCTGCTCCATAACTGAGTAAGGCAGTGAGAAATCCATCCCTTGGTGAGGGAATTACTGTCCCATATTTAGACAGTGTGCTAATAGGCAGAGGCATTTCTGAGGTACATTGTGGATTCTTCTTGTTTTGTACTTTACCTTCTAATGGTTCTGGCTATGATCTGTCTGGCCTTCATGGAAAAGCCCTTCTTTGTTTATAGTCTTGAAATGATAGGAGGTGGAAGGCAGGTGAGTTTATCATTTATCTGAATTTATCTTTTCTCTTCCAGCACCTTTTGAAAGTCCAAGAGGAATACAAAAAGAGAGAAGCAGAGTTAGAAAAAGTGAAAGAAGATAAATTAAAAGTAGAAGCATTGCTGGAAAACCTGAAGGAGCAGGTACGTGTCATCCAGGGCTTCCTTGTGCAGTCCTTGGATTCTGTGGTCCATCAGGAGCATGGTGAAGGACCTCTGTCTTTTTGTAATCTTGTAGGGGATGCCCAGTCCTGGTAGGAGCAGTTGTCCTTGGAAAGTGAGAAAAAATTAGATGTTAAATTGAAGGATGTCTGTCAGCAGTGGACCTGCTAGTTGCTTCATGTACCTGTGAAAGCAGCTGTATAAATCTCATTGTACAGTGATGTCACAGCTGGAATGGGATTTGCTGCAATCTGAGCTCTAAATGAAGAAAAAAAGGTCTCAACTTATCAGACAGTGCTTCTTAGATTTGTGGTTTAGGAGGATGTTTTGATCTGCCCTCCATAAAACACTCTGGAATTGAAAGTTTTTGTCTGTGTTGTAATATTTTTATGCTTGCTGGGTTTACTCCAAACATAAATAGTGCTGCTTCTCAGGTGTGATGCACCCTCTTTTCGCTGAGGATCCCTGTGTGAATCTACGCTTGTTTGGTCCTCTCCTTTGTAGCACAGACACAATTACACAAGAAGCACGAGGCAGCACTTCTCCCCATGGCCCCTCCTGAGCCAGATGCTGGGTTTTATCTCAGATTTTCAATCTCTAACCCCACTTTTTTGTGCCATGATCTGGGAAGATAATGAGTGTCCTAGAACTAAAAATAGCTTTGTGTATCCCAGTAATGGTCAGAGTAGGAGCTTCTGAAGAGAAATGACATTATCATCAGTAATCTTTCCTTTCTTTGCCCATATATAGCAGAGCATGGCAGATGAAGAGGACAAGGAGGGAGATGTAGCTGATTGTCAAGGGAATGTAAGTCCAAGAGATTATTTTCTCTTATTTCACGCAGAATCTCTCACTGATGGAGTAATGACACCTTGATGTGGAATGAGCAGTGGTTTATGGCTTGGGTTGTGTGGGGTGTGTGAACCTGGTACAGATGGATTGGCTTTATGTCCAAGAGAACATATGGAAGGGAGAAGTTCTTCCCCTGAAGGCTGTTTGGGCACTGAACAGGCTCCCCAGGGCTGTGGGCACGGCTCCAAGATTGCCAGGGCTCAGGGAGAGTTTGGACAGGGTGGGATTGTTAGGGTGTCCTGTGCAGGGCCAGGTGTTGGACTCGATGGTCCTGGTAGGTCCCTCACAACTCAGGATATTCTGTGATTCTGTACAAATCAAAGAGATCAAGGCATCCATTGCTGGCAGCTTCTGGCTGGAAGAACTGGAAGTATTTGCATCACTGGGGTGTAGAAATGGAGTTTGGTGTGCCAGATCATTTGTTGCAGTGTTATTTCTACTGAGCCTTCAGAAATGTCAGGTGGATCTGGGGTTGTTCAGCATGGGGAGAGAAGGTTTTGAGGAAACCTCATTGTGGCCTTCCAGTGCCTGAAGGGAGCTTATGAAAAGGAGAAAAAGGGACTTCTTACAGGGGCAAATCGTGACGTGACAAGGAGGAATGGCTTCCCACTGCCAGAGGGCAGAGCTAGATGGGATATTGGGAAGGAATTATTCCATGGGAAGGTGGGCAGGCCCTGGCAGAGGTTGCCCGGAGAAGCTGTGGCTGCCCCATCCCTGAAAGTGTCCAAGGCCAGGTTGGACAGGGCTTGGAGTAACCTGGGCTAGTGGAAGGTGTCCCTGCCCATGGCAGAGGGTGGAACTGGATGAGCTTTAAGGTCCCTTCCAACCCAAACCATTCCATGCTTCTGTGATCTCCAGGAGAAGGCAGGCTGTGAGTGTGCAGTGTAACACTGCTGCTGCCCCTGGATCAGCTTCTGCATGGCAGAGCTTTGCTTTCCCCTTTGGAATGTGGGAGCTCAGGCTATTTGGGCACAGCCTCAGCCCTGTGTAGCTGAGAACTGCACTGGTGTATGAATTTGAGCAAACCCAGGGGACCATTCAGTTCTATGTTTGTCACTGGCCCCCCTCCCCTCTAGCCCATCTTACTGATGGCTGGAAGCTGTTCCCAATTATAGCTGTCCACAGCTCTCAGGCCACTGGAATTCCACATAAAACTCAGGAATAAAAGCAAGTCCTGCTTTTAGTGCATTCACAGTCATTGCATCGCTCAGACCTGTGTTTATTTCAGAGATAATAAATGATGCCAAATTCTGTTTTAATTCAGTACTACAAACTCAAGTTGGGTTTAGTCTGATCCTAAACCCTGTGGAGCTCCTGGGCACTTGGTCAGTCACATTCGCCTCAGTTTGGACATTGGAAAAATAAACCTCTGCAGCTGAATTAGCCATGGCAAGGCTTTTTGCTCTGGTTTGTGTTTTGTTATTTAAAACAACGCCCTTGTGTAGCAGACACGTCAGAGAGCAGGGCTGGTGCAGTGAGTGTGGGGGCATCTTTGCTGAACTCCATGGGCTTCTCATCTCGCTTGGTGAATCGCCCACAGGGCCACAGGTGTGACTGTGCTTTGTTGGAAGCATTTTGGAAAACGGATACATCAGAGGCAGATGCAGTGACTGAGAGAAACAGGAGAACACCAGTGCAGGCTCTGAGCCTGCCCCTGCGTGCTGTGCCAGGGTGGCTGCTCATGACTGGAACGAGCACTGTGGGTTTGTTTTGCAGGAGAGCAGCACATCCAGAGTTTGTGCCTGCAACCAGGAGAAGGAATGTCCAATGGAGAAGACGCTGAGCAACAGTCCTGTGAAATCTGAACGAGAAGTTCTCTTAGTTGGTGAGTTCTGATGGGCTTGATGACGATGCTGAGCTGGGGGGGACTTGCTTCAAGGTGACCTTGCTCTCCCGCTGGCCTCCTCTGGTTCCCTTGGGAGGTGGGATTCCTCGACTTTTGGTGGGGTCAGGGTGTCATCTTGTGACAGGGCTGGTGTTTCCAGCTGGCTCTTGTCTCATGACAATGACATTTGTGGTGTTCCTTTCCCCAGGAATAATTTCCACCTTTCTCCATGTGCATCCCTTTGGAGCCAGCATTGAGTACATCTGCTCCTACCTCCAGCGTCTGGACAGCAAGGTGGGTGTGGGGACAACTGGGGGCTGGACAGGGAGGCCTGGGCTCTGTTCCCTGAGGGAAAGGGTGAACTTTCTTGGAATCACATGATGCTTTGGGTGGGAAGGGATCTTAAAGCCCATCTTGTTCCGCACCCCTGCCATTGGCAGGGACACCTTCCACTAGACCAGGTTGTCCAGAGCAGCTCAGCTTTGGGGTTCACTGGTAACCCACGTCCCCAAGTGCCGCATCTGCATGGCTTTTAAATCCTTCCAGGGATAGGGACTGCACCACTGCCTTGGGCTGGGAAAAATCTCCATCTCATATGTATTTTTGTTTGTTCTGTTGAAGTTTGCTCCCTTTGGGCAGTTTCCTTTTATTTTCCTTATACCTGTGACCTCCAGGAAGAAGAGCAAACAACCACCTTGTGCATCAAACATCTCACACCCTCTGCCATGGCCCTGTTAGTGTGTGTTCTCTCAAAACTGAGCAGTCACTCTGTTACTTGTGTCTCTGAGCAAAGTCCTTGGGTCTTTTGGATCCTGCCACCCTTCCTAGAGCCCATTCTGTCTCTGGTCCTGTTGGTGGAGTCATTTTTAGGGGGTGCTGTGCACCACAGAAGCAGGAGCACTTGGAGCACAGCCCTTGCTTAGGGGGTCTGTGGGAAGAGAGGGCTCGAGCCCTGGGTGTGGGGTGACTGAGGGCAGTGACAAGCCATGCTCCTGCTGTTCCCCTGGCACAATATGGAGCTCCTGTGCCCTGCAGGCTTCACACTCCTTTTTGGAGTAAATGGGAGCCACTGTGCAAAGGCTTTTGAATGTCCAAGGGAATTTCATCTCCCTCCTCACTGTCCTTCAGTTGTCTTCCTTATAGAGCCCTAGGAACAAGAGGCTCACCAGCATGGGAATCATCTCTCGGGACTGGAACTTTTCCAGCTGCTTGTGTTTATAACTCAGTGTTTAATTTACCCGGTTCTAAGAAAACAAGGCTCACTCCAGCCCTATAAAGACACAGTTAATAATTTATCTCCTCATTCTAGCTCGGAATTTGTTTGTGAGACCAACAGCTGCTTTTATTTTGGTTTGGAGCTCCCATGAAAGTGCCCTCAGAGCATTCAGCTGCCTTCTGGCACCTCCTCTTTGGAATCCACAGTGCACGGAAGGGCTGCTGGAGGTTTCTGCTGTCAGCTTGGGAGAAAAGTCCTGTGCAGAGCCCACCCTTGAGCCTCTGCTGTGGTCTCCTTGCTTGCTGACACTCAGGGCTGTTGTTCCTGCTGCCTTGGAATGTGTTCCTGTTTGTCCTTTGTGTTCCTCCTGAGCTCTTCTGTCTCCCTCTTCACTCTTGCAGGAGCTTGAATTAGTTTGGGGTGTTTTCTTAGTTTCCAGCAGATCTTTTGGCCTGAGGTGAGGCAGGAGGAGGGGGAGTACTTGGAAGCACAACCTGGTTTCTTGAATGTGCCAGCAGGAAAAGACAAGGAATCTCATTCCCCTGTTCCCTGCCCAGCAGTTTCATCAAGAAGGTCAGCAGAGGGCACAGAAATTAGAATCCAGGGTGGTTTGGACCCATGAAACAGCCTTTCAGAAGCTGTCTGTAGCCCTGAAAGGGTCTTGGCAAGGCCTTGGGCTGACACACTGCCCAAATCACCTGCTCAGGTTCCTTCTCTGCACTGGTGCAACCCCACTTGGCTCTGTTGGAGTAGCTCCTGCACTGTCAGGGATGTGGGACTAAAAATAAAATAAGGTAAAATTGCTCCCTGCTCACTGAATTAAATACCTGGGAGGTTTTCATCCCTTGTCTTGCATTCCACAGGGGAAAAAAATCCAGCTTGTCCCTTTACCCTGACTGCCAATGTTCCCTTCAGCCACAGTGGGACAGCAGCACAACTCACCAGCAGTGTCTCCCAGCATTATCCCCACGAGTCCAGGGAAAGCCTGGATGAACTTCAGCAATTAAACTGTTTAGGTTGGAATCTCTGCAGCCATCACAGGGCTTCCATCTTCATTTTTAACCATGTTTTCCTTGTGTCCCTGCAGATCTGCACGGCGGAGGTGGAAGTGCTCATGACGCGACTGCAGAACACGTTCCGGCAGGAGCTGAGCGGAGTTGGGGCCAGCTTGGAGAAGAGGTGGAAGTTTTGTGGCTTTGATGGGTTGAAAATGACTTGAGCTTTGACTTAATGCTGAAAGCAGCAGGATATGGACACTGAGAAAACTTGGGATGCTTTTCCTTCTGTTCTGCTGATTCCCTCGCACGCACCACCGCCTTGGGGTACAATGTGTAAGTGAAACAGTCTGGAGCACCACTGGAAGAACCCTCAAGTTCTGCAGCTCCTTTGACCAGTTATTTGTTAATGGGCAAGTGCTGTTTCAATATATTTGAGGAAAAAAACTCCTGCCTGACCCTTTGAAGCACAGCGTGTTGACTCTGTGTTCTGCCAATGTTGTATGTGTTTGTGTGCCCAAATTCTTCCTCCTCCACCTTCCTGCTGGTAGGAACAGCCATAGACTATCCTGAAGCTACAACAAAGAGGTGTTTTCTGGTTTCTAGATCGCCAAAAGGAAAAAACAAAAGGCGTTTTTTAGACATTTCTATGAATAAAATCTGAGGTATGTTTAAACAGAAGATTCCAATGGCTCAGGGCTCTCTGAGCCAAGGAATTGGTTCCTTTTTGTTCTGTTTTCTCTGTTAGCAGTTAAGTTGAAGTGGGGGCAAAGCCAGGAGGGATTCTGGCAGTGCCACTCTTGCTCTGGGTCAGTCTGTAAAGAATTTCTTACATGGGAAGGATGTTTTATTTTCTATGGATGTGGCTTTTGGTGATTTTTACCGCCTGATTCCTCCACCCACTTAGCTTTGGAGACTGAGCTACAACCAGCACAGACTTCTCTGCTCCTGGACCTTCCCAGTGCTGTTCCTCTTGCTCCCAGTGCCTGCCAGGCTCCTGCCCAGCCCTCTGCAGAGGTTGGTGAGGTTGCAGGGTAACAGCCTGCCCAGATTCCCCTGTGGATTCTCCTGCCCTCCAGGAGATCCAAATCCCACCCAGCCTGGTGTCATCTGCAGAGCTCACAGCCATTCCTTGCAGTATTCCCATTCTGCCATGCATCCTGCCATGTTCCTATGGTGGCAACTGTCACAGTTTTCCAGCTGCACACTTCCAGCCCCTCCTCTGTTCCCCACACTGTGGGCTGTGCTCTAGGTGCCCTTTGGTTGGGCTGTTGATTCCACCATGTTTTTTGGGGAGAAGCCCCAATTCCTACACACCTGTTCTCAGGCACTTCCCTGATTTCTGACCCATCCACAATCCTCGTGTCTTTGCTGCTGGGGGGTCTTCATCCCCTTTTCCCCCTGCCATGGTTGAGATGGTGCCCACATGAGAGCACTATTTCAGGTGTGTTCCTGTGCATCTGGCACAGCATGGAACAAACACCTTGTGTTGTGTGAACCTGAAAGGAACATAAACCAACCCATTAAAAAAACCCCAGAATGTTCTGGTTAGGCTGGGCTTGGAGCCAGGGACTGACCTTCTGGCTCTGCCTGTTTCTTCCTTCATCATTCCCTGCAAGTGGAAGTATAGATGAGGGCACTGCCCATGCCTCCTGATCCCTTAGCCCTGAAGTCTCTCTGAATTCCTTGGACTTCTTCCTGTAGCTTCACACTCTGATCTAGATGAACCATTATCCTTCTTGTTGCTTCCACTGACAGAGCCTGGTACCTGTTCTCCCAGGCCACTGATGGAGCTGGGATTGTCACAGAGGAGGCATACTTGTGCCAGGTGGGAACCTCTCACTGTGTCCCCCTGTCCCTTCAAATCAGCCAAGTGGAGAGAGGATGGTGGTGTGTGCTCAGTGAGGCTCTTCTTGGGAAAACCTGGAAGAAACTTCAGAAATCAGGAATGTCTCAGAGCCCCAAGGACAACCATGGCTGGAGCACACCAGAGCTGGTGCAGATGTGGGATCAATGGGATGAGTGGGCCCAGGGACTGGATCTAATATAGTGTGGGAGCTCACACAGCACAAAGATTGATTGGCTCCCAGCCTGTGTTGGCTGCAGGGTGGGAGCTGGGTTGGGGATGGGCCACCTTGGGAAGCCAGAGGCCCCTCCTGTGGGGCTGGAGGGATGGGGGTTTGTCAGGGGGAGCCGCAGGTTGTTCCATGAGGCAGCAGGAGGGGTCAGGGCCCAGACCTACTGAGGGATGGCTGGTGCTGTGAAGGCAAGTCAGGGCCAGAGCAGTCCGGGGTCCTACTGCCTCCCCTTTGCCACTTTTCCCTACCAAGGCCCTTCCAGAGGGACTGAGTTTTCCCCCTGGAGAGATCTGTCCTGCAGATGAGCTCCTGCCCACAGCCTGCTTGGGTGCAGGGATGGGTGACAGGGACATTCCCGATGGGATCAGGCTGCTCCCAGGTGAGCTGTTGCTCTCTTTGCTCCTGATACCCAGTGCTTGCTACACTGGGAGCAGATGAAAACCCTTTAAAGAGAATGTTCTGAATAGGTGTGTCCCTGCAGATCAATGCTGTATTTTTAAGGAATAAACATTTTTTTTTATGGGCAAATCTTGGCCCTGTTGCTTTCCTTGTTTTGTCTGGTGTTTGTTGCCTGACAGGGGTGAAGAGAGGCTCCATCCCAAGTCTTCCACCAACATGGAGCTGCACCTTCCTTGTGAGTGTTCAGAGCGCCCTGCTCCCTCTGCAGCCTCTCTGATGGTAGGAAATTTGGGACCTGTGGCCTCTTGCCTCTCTCAGAGCAGCTGAAGTTTGCAGCTTGTGGCAGTGTTAGGGTGGATGTGGCACAACAGCACGAGTTTATACTGGAGACCAGGACGGGCAGTGAGGTGATGGCAGAGAAGACAGAACTGGGCAGCCCCCCAGGGGTGAAGCCACCTCTGGAGGGTGTTCTGTGCCATGGCTGCATGTTTGAGAGGAAGCTATAGATGGGTCTTGTGGCCTCAAATTGGAGCTGGTGTGGGGAAGGAAACTGGTGGTGACTGGTGACTCCTGTATCAGGAGAGCCAGAGATCCCTTGGGCAGCAGGAAGGGTGGAACAGGGGCCCAAGGGAGCAGGAGGTGTCAGTGTTGAAAGGGAGCCCGTGGATAACCCAGCCCCTCCTGGGGAAAGGTGCTCTGGAGATGCAGAGCTGGCACAGGTTGCCCAGAGAAGCTGCAGCTGCCCCATCCCTGGATGTGTCCAAGGCCAGGTTGGATGGGGCTTGGAGCAGCCTGGGCTGGTGGAAGCAGTCCCTGCCCATGGCAGGGGATTGGAACTGGAAGGGCTTTAATGTTCCAACCCAAACCTTCCATGATCATCACCATCTCATAGACCAGAAGCCTGGCTTTGGTGCCCAGGGAGCTCGTGGGTGTGTTAATGGGCAAGGAGGTGCCAATTCTGGATTGTTAGCATGTGTTCTGTGGGTTGCTGTAGGTTTGTGAGGCTCTCCAGGGTCTGTAGCCTCTCAGGGACAACCTGTGAGTAGATCCATCCCATCAGGTCTGTGAGCTCCTCGGTGCCAGAGCTGTGCAGGGACCCTGCAGTCCTCCAGACCCGAGGTGGATGTGGAGGGCATCCATGTGCCCTGCCTGTGCCAGACCCCACTGGAGTCACAATCACTGGGAGGACACCGTGAGGGAGCAGTGGGAAGGTCTGCATGGAGAGCTGAGGAGGAATCCACCTACTGGCCCTCACTGACCAGTCCAGGCAGCACATCCCCAGTTCAGGTTTCACCTGCTAGAGCAGCCAATGCTTTGGAGGGTGTCCTGGTGCCAGTGGATGGGAACGGGGAAAGCTCAGGATTGAGCAATGATTGATCCTTACCAAGGCACGGTGTCTGGCGTGGGAAGTGCAGCTCCCTCCCTCCCTCCAACCCTGCCCTCTCTCCACACGCTGTTTCTGGCTCTCACTTCTTTTGGCAGAAAATTCACATTCTCATCCCCGCCCTCTCCTCCCCTCGGCCGCAGCAGCTCCTCTCCAGCCCTTCTCCTCCCGCCTGTGGGCTGGGCTGGGCCCCCAGAGCCACGGTGGAGATGCTGCCGTGAAAACCATCATCCCAAAGGAAGAGCTGGGAGCCCTGGGAGCTGTTGGTCCTGCTGCAAGAGGACACAGGGAAGGTAAACGTGGTCCCTTTGTTCCAGCTGGGAGGAGAGAAATTTTGCTGCTGGAAGTGGCAGAGCAGCTGCAGCTCCTTGGGAATGAGCTTTTCCTCAGGAGATTTCCTTAAGTAAGCCCTAGTCCTGTTTTTGAGTTAGTGAGATTCCTGCTCCAGCATCACCCTCTGAAGGGCAGGGGGGGCTCTGGCTTTGCTCCTCACTGTGAGAAGTTTCCCTTCCTGTGGGGAGCCCCAGTGCCTGCCCGGGCTCAGGGAGCTCTCCTGTCCCATGGGGCTCTTCAGGGACACCCATCCCTGTCCTCTGCAGGGATCACCCACCCCTGTCACCTGCCAGGACACCCATCCCTGTCCCCAGCAGGGATCACCCACTCCTGTCCTCTCCAAGGATCACCTGTCCCCACCACGGGGTTGCTGTTCCACCAGTGGGGTTGCTGGTCCCTGGATATAAATCTACACCTGTGGCAAGAAGCAAGGGCAGGTGTTTGGGCTTAACTCCCAAAGAATGGGGTTTGAGAACACCAACGGTGATGGCTTTTCTCATGGTGCCTCCGGTCAGGCGGATAAGCAGCAGCTTCTCCTTCCTGCCTTCCCTCTGCTGCTCTCTCTCCGAACTGGGATTCCTCCTCCTTCTCCTCCTCCTGCTGTGGCAGCTGCATCCTCCGGGACACTGGGGCAGGGGCTGTGGCCGTGTGACCTTCGTCTGCGCCAAGGTAATTCCCTTCAGTGTGTCTGTCCTGGGGTTTGTCTGTCCGTCCAGCTGCCCTGGAGCTGCTCCCGTCCTGCCGGGGGCTCCTGACTGGCACCGCTGCTGCTCCTCCTTCGCTCCTGGTGTGGCAGAGCCACAGGAGCTGTCCTGGCACACGGAGATGCCCTCACCTGTCACAGCCAAGGTGTGACCTGTGCTCCCCTCCCCAGCCAGGCTGTCCTGGGGGAGCAGGATGGGAGTTATAAAAATCCCTGCATTGCATTTAGTTTAATCTGCCACATTAGATAGGATGTTGGGAGAAATTCTTCCCTGTGCTAGTGGCCAGACCCTGGCACAGGTTGGGCAGAGAAGCTGTGGCTGCCCCATCCCTGGAAGTGTCCAAGGCCAGGTTGGATAAGGCTTGGAGCAAACTGGATTGGTGGAAGGTGTCCCTGCTCATGGTAGGAATGAGATGATTTTTGAGGTTTCTTCCAACCCAAACCAACCTGGGATGCTGTGATGCAGCTGAATTCCTGTTTTGGTGTGCCCTTCTGGGGAGTTCCAAACAACTGGTTTATATTTATTTTATTCCTATATCTATGTAACATTCTAGATACCTCTAGAAATTGAAATTGAAAACCACGCCAAAAGGAACCAGCCCCAGGGGCTGACACGGGAGCCCTGTCCCATTCCTGAATGTCCCACCCTCATCCCTGGAGATTTCCAGGCATTTGTTTTCCATTCTTGCCTTAAGCCCTCTTTGGGGAGGCTCCTTTCATAGCCTGTGCTCCACCCTCGGTCCTGTCTTTCATCTGCTGCTGCTGTTGCTCTTTGAACCAACCAGGGCTGTGGCATAGGTGGCACCAGGCTGGAGGCACCCAGGTTAGTGTGGGGTGAGGAGCCAGGTCCTTGCAGGGGCTCTCCTGGAGGCTGCGCACAGCAGGGAGGGCTCCCCAAAGGTGTGGGAGAGGGGATGGGGTGTTGGTGTGGGGCTGTGGGATGTGGTCCAGCCTGTGCTGGGGGTAAAGGGAGCTCCAGTCACATCCAGTTGTTTGTGATTTACAAGAGATGAATCATGGAATTGTTTGGCTTGGGAGGGACTTTGAGGTTCATCTCATTCCATGCAGGGACGCCTTCCACTATCCCAGATTGCTCCAAGCCCTGTCCAACCTGGTCTTGGACACTTCCAGGGATGGGGCAGCCACAGCTTCTCTGGGCAACCTATGCCTCCTCACCCTCACAGGGAAGAATTTCTTCCTAATATCCAGTCTAAATCTCTTGATGCCTCCAAGACCTTTGCTTGGACGGTTGAAGTGAGGTGGTGTGCCCAGGGCACCTGCAGCCCCACTGGCTCTTTGGAGAAGTGGCAGAGGGACCAGTGTCTCCTGCAGAGACACCCTGGGCTGTTTCCAGCAGCTTCTCTCCAAACACCAGCATCCCTGACTCTTCCATTTCACACGTGTGTTCTTTCCAGAGGATCTTTGCCTTGGCTGCTGTGCCAGAGCCGAGCCCTGGGATGCAGCCCGTGGCCCTGCAGAGCCTGTCGGAGCTGGAGAGGGTCAGTCTGCAGGAGCTGGCACTGTACCGGCTGCAGGAGAAGCTGCTCGTGGGGGACCTCAGCCTCGCCAGAGGTACAGGGTGGACAGGGGAGGGAGAGGCTTGGGGAGGATGGAAACCAAGCCCCAAGGAGAGCTGAGGCTGAGCTGTTAATCCTTCGCATCCGTGCTCCGGAGGGCGGGATGGTGGTTGTGCCAAGGCATTTATGACACATTTTGGTCCTTTTTCCTTCCTGCTTTGGGCTGAGCCTCAGGGGCTCAGTGAGCCTGTGGAGGGGTTTGTGTGTCCATAGGAGTGTGAGAACGTGACCCTGTCTGTGCCTGCCTCCAAATTCCCCCCTAACCCAAACCAGATGTGAGCGGCTTGGCGAGGTCCCCTCTGGGGTTGTCTGAGTACCACTGGAATGGGACAGGCTTTGCTGTTTGGATCCATGTCCAGCACAAACTCTTGATGTTGGGAAGGGGCTTATGAGAGGCTGGAAGAGGCACAGAGAGATTAATGGGTGGATAAATTTAGGAGCTCCACAGGGACTGAGCACAGAGGCCCTGTTGGGGTTCCCAGGGCTGCCTGTGTCCCCCGACGTCCTCACAGCAAACCTGGTGAGTTGGGGTTCCACTGACTCCTTCCCAAATTTACTTGTTACCCCCTTGATGTGCATCCTCTGCCCTGGATTTTTTGGCCCCCCAGCTCTGAGGTCCTGGGGTGCCAGCAGTGCAGGGGCAGAGGTTGCTCAGGGTTTCCAGTCCCCCCACTCACTTCCAGCAGGGCTGTCACCAGTACCAGGACAACTGGGGCTGGGACCCCCCAGAGATGGAGTTCCTCAGTCTCTGGGGGCCACTCTCAATCAATGCCCAACCTCATCCTGGGCAGCAAGTGACACCCAAGTTTGGTTTCCCATCTTTATTAATATTTGTAAGGTTTCAAGCCATGAAATGAGATTTTATTCATAAAATGGCTTCAAGAAGGGTCCAGAAAAGCTCCTCTCTCCCTCCAAGAACTCCAGTTGCTCCAGGGCTACAGCACCAGTCCCTGGGGGCCTTTGGCCACAAACATCCTGGTTCCTTTTCTATTCTATTTTATTTTGGGCTGTTGTGATCCCATGTGCAGTGACACCCTGCAGCACTGGCTTCTCTAGGGACCAGTGCAATGCCAAAACCCTCCCCAAAACCCAGTATTTCCTTCCTGGCCGGTTAATGTTCTGCTGGATAATTTGTGTTGGCTTCCACACTGATGTTCCTCATTCCAGCTGTCACAGCTTTCCTTTAAATCTTACAAAACAACCCAAACAATTAGATATAAGCTGTTCTTAGGAAGAGAATTCCTCAGGAATGAGGGAAATCAGCCAGGACAGCACGATGTGCCCTCGAAGGACTTAGTGTAGGCAGTCACTTAGTTCTCAGTTTGTTGCTGCTGGATGTGCAGTGTGGGAGTCCTCCAGACCAGGATGGGATATTGTGATGGTGTTTTGTCCAACTTCCTATGTTGGTGCTCTGTAAAACATTCCCAAAACCTTTTCTGGCCTGTATTCCTCATGTAGTGCCATGGTATCCTGGTACCTGAGTACCAGTCCCTCCATCTCTGGGGCTGTTCCCATGGGACTCATGGATCTCTCATGGATCCCTCAGGGCTGTGGCTGTCACCACAGCATCCCCACGTGCAGAGGCTGCAGAGAGACAGGTGTCTGTGAGGGGAGCCTGTGCTGAACCCTCCCCATCTCTTCTCATCCTAGATGGACCCAAAGGCAGTAAATCCATCCGACAGAAGCTGGAGAGCTTCTCAAAGGAGAGGAAAGGTGAGCAGCCCCCCTTTTACCTGGAGTTTAATCCCTGCTCTCCAGTGGAACTGGTGATTTTTGGAGGGGGTCTGTTGGGAGGTGCCCAAATCCAGCAGGATGCTTCATCCCAGGTCGTTTTGCTCGTTTTGGGGTGAGGTGGAATAGCACGAGCGTGATGGAGCCTGGAAGGCATGGACATGTATGGATGGAACACATGTGGATGGAACATGTGTGCACATGAACATGGCTTTTTAAGCTGTACACATGTAAATGTTTCTATCTGCCCATTTTACCCCAACCTTGCTGCTTCCAGTTCAGTTTTATCATCTCCTGAAGGACCTCAGTGACAACACTGGGACATCCAGAATCCCACAGCAGAGCCAGGTGGGAATGAGCTTCTTCACACCAGCACAAAGCCAACCCAAGGAAATTACTGAAGTTATTGGCTCATATTTTACTAAGTGGATTTATGGCTTGTGCTCCCCGGGTGACGTGGAGGTTGGGGGTAAGGGGAGCTCCCCTTGTGAGAGGTATGGACAGGGACAGTTTTTTGGATAAATACCAGCAAGACCAAGGCTGTTCTATGTCAGCAGATGTAACTGAGGCAAACCCTATAGAAAACTGGAGGTTAGAATTTGGGAAGAATCTTTTGGATCGGATATTTTTGGTGGTTTATAAAGCCTTTGCTTCAGAGGTACCATGGCACCTTCATGGGGTTGTAACCAGTAAAAGCAAGGAAAGCCCAGGAAAAACTCGGAGGTGCTCCAACAAGCTCACTGATAGTGAGCTTGATAGTTTTCCTTCCCAGATTCCCCATATCTCCTTCCTCCAGCATCCCATTTTCCATGCTGTGCCTTCCCAGCTCAGCTCTCCGGCACCCAGGTTCCCACAACACAGTGCCCTGGTTCTTTCCCAGGGGGCTGCAGCCTCCTCTGGGTTTGCCAGGTCCTTAGGAATGCTCTTCCCATCCACCCCAAGCACTCCTGGGGGCATCTCCCTCACCAGTGGTGCTTCCCCATGTCTCCCGTGTTCTCCCCCAGACTGCTCTCCGCACACCTTTGGCATCCCGCTCTCCCAAGTCATCGCCAATGACCGTGCCCACCGGCAGCTCCAGGAAGCCGTGGGGAAGAGCCGCCGCCTCTGCCTGGAGGTGGAGGCCACGGTGGCCACATTTCGGGCTCAGAGGCAGAAGAAATATGGGATGGGTCCGAGCTGTGTCCGGCCACCCAACAGGGGCTTCCCGGAGGAGCCGCTGTCCCTGAGTCTTCTGGACAAGAGCTCCTGGAGCCAGCGGAGGGTACGGTCCCAAAATGGGCTGTGATGGTGCTGCAGGATGGGGAGGGGGGGTGGTCTGAATTCAGCAAGAAATGGGTTTTTCCTGGGTCTTTTTCTTAACAAACATGAGTTGGTTGTGCTCCAGGAAGGGCTGGTCCCGGGATGCCCTTTGGGAAATGGGGACGTCCCTGCTACCCCTGGGGATGGACTGTGAAGGCTCTTACTGAGCCAGGGTTACTGGGAGGACATTTAAGGGTCCAGAGGGTCAGTTTAGATTGGATGTGGGGAAGAAATTCTTCCCTGTGAGGGTGGAGAGGCCCTGGCACAGGTTGGGCAGAGAAGCTGTGGCTGCCCCATCCCAGGAAGTGTCCAAGGCCAGGTTGGATGGGGCTTGGAGCAACCTGGGCTGGTGGAAGGTGTCCCTGTCCATGGCAGGGGATGGGACTGGGTGCTGCCCTTTCCCACAAACCTCTGAGGTGGCAGCAATGAAGGTGCACTGGGATCTGTGGGATCATTCCTGCCCCCCCATCTGCTCCATCCCAGGGCGCCATGTCCGTGGATTCCATCACCGACCTGAGTGACAACACGTCCAAGCTGCTGGAGGCACTGCAGCTCTCCCACCCCCACGAGTTGGACCCACGGAGGATCCCAGGCAAGAAGAAGACACTGAGCCTCAACCCCATCACCTGGCAGGTCCCACGGATCGTGGACAGGTGCTGCACACACATTGAGACCCACGGTAAGGGCACAGGTGCCTCCAGAAGGGCCCCTGGGAGGCTGGAAAAACCCACATCCAGGCATTCCAGCCCAGCCATTCCCCAGAGTGGCAGGAGGCAGCTGGTTTAGTGGCCATGAATTCGTTTGAAGTTTGGACCTGATGACCTTAGAGGTCTTTTCCAACTTTAATGATTCTTTGATTCCTGGGGTGGACCGTGCTCCCAATAATCCCTCTGTGGAGAGTCCTGTGGGCTGGATGCTGGAACAGGAGGGAATGTCACTAACACGGGGGTGTCACTGTGTGTATCAGTGACCATCTCTTGGGGCCTTGACTCCCACTGCACATCCCAGCCCTTGCTCAGACCAGCTGTGAGGGTGAGATTTCCTCCCTCGCCCACAGACAATCCCAGAGAATCTCTAAGCTCCACAACCTTTCCTTTTCCCCACCTTGCCTGGAGAACCCCTGCCATGGTGCTGAGGTGCACCCAGGACCAGCTGGGGTGGCTCAGGTCCATGGGGATGTGCAGCACTAACCTGTCTGTCTCCCAGGCCTCCAAACAGTGGGAATCTTCCGTGTTGGGAGCTCCAAGAAAAGAGTTCAGCAGGTAAAGGGAGACTCTTACTGCATCCTGGTGGCCATACCACACCCAAGGGTCAGAGGCTTGTATGGATGGGCATGAATAAGGCAGGCACTGGTGTGGAGAGGTCTGAAACATCCCAGGCACATGCTGGATCGCAGGCAGGCTGGATCCTGCTGCTGGGTCCTTCTCCCAGCCAGGAGGCCAGTCCAGCTCCTTGGTTGGCACTTTAGAGCCAGGGGCTCCACCTGGTTCCACAGCCCATCAAAAGGGCAGCAGGGGGCTGTTGGGCTCTGACATGCCTTTTTGGGGAGCCCTGCTTTGGGGGAGCATTGGGAATAGCTGACTCTGGTACCCAGCTGTGTCAGTCAGCATCCTGACTCCGCTAAATAGTAAGAACTGACTGTTGTATTATTCTTTTCCTTTCTTCCGTCTCTAAGCTGAGGGAAGAGTTTGACCAAGGGCTGGATGTTTTCTTGGATGAGCATCAAAGTGTTCATGACGTGGCTGCTCTGCTCAAAGAGTTTCTTCGGGATATGCCAGATTCCCTGATTCCCAGAGAGCTCTATGGAGCCTTCCTCAGCACAGCCAGTGAGTACCTACAGAGCAGAGACTGCAGAGTCATGGGTTGGGTTGGAAGGGACCTTTTGATGAGTTTTGGCTCATCTTGTTCCACCCCCTGCTATGGGCAGGGACACCTTCCATTAGACCAGGTTGCTCCAAGCCCTGTCCAATCTGGCCTTGAGCACTTCCAGGGAGGGATCCTCCCCTCACCACCCTCCTTTTCCAAAACCACTGGACAGTGGTGGGATGGGTGATGTGCTGCCTGGCACTGCCACATGCTGTCACTCTAATCTGTAGGGTTTGAGGATTTTTTTGAAATTGGATTATAATAATCCCTCTGGACCAGGACATTCTTTGACTATGGGGCTGTGTCACACCCAACACTGTCACCCCAACACCATCACATCACAGCCCTTGTGGGGATCTCCCACCCCACGGGATGAAGGATGGGACACCAGCCTGGCTCCCTCCAGAGCTCATTCCCATGGACCTTGAGGAGGGCTAGAAGTGCCTGGTGGGCTGGACTCCTCACTGACAGCTGCTCTCTGCCCAGCCATGGAGGGGCCAGCACAGTTGGATGCCCTCCAGCTGCTGCTCTTCCTGCTGCCCCCCTGCCACAGTGACACCCTGCACCGGCTCCTGCGCTTCCTCGGAGAGGTGGCCCGGCATGCTGAGCATTCCTGGGATCCTGACGGCCGGGAGGTGAGGCTGATCCAAAGGGAACCACTGCACGGGAAAGGGCTGCTCAGGCTGTGGTAGTCAGGACTAAGCAGAGCTGCTGCAACCCTGGGTGGGCCCTTTGGGAAAACCAAATCCTTCACAGAGTCACTGGGATTGGAAAAGCCCCCCCAGCCCGTCGAGTCCAACCTGTGACAGATCCCCACCTTGAGCACTGAGTTCCATGTCCAGGCATTCCCTGGACACCTCCAGGGATAGGGACTCCACTACCTCCCTGGGCAGCCCCTTCCAATGCCTGACAGCCCTTTCCATAAAGAAATTCTTCCTGATGTCCGGCCTGAACCTCTCTCTGCACAGCCTGGGGCTGTGTCCTCTTGTCCTGTCAAGATGGGATGAATCTCATGTCCATGACAGGCCTGGGTGACTCAGGCCAGCTCAGGGATTTTAAGGCTGCCAAAAAACCCCAGAGAGACCTGGCTGTATGTCCATGGACAGCACAAGGGGCATTTTTTGTGGACTAATTCTGGTTTCTCACATCCCAATTCCATGAAGGACTTGTGACCGACCTCACATTGAGGTTGATTTTGGACAACTCCACTCTCTCTGTGATTCAGAGGCTGGTTCTGGTCCACAATGATGATGTACAAATATTGACCCTTATCTGTTGGTAGGGGTCAGGAATGTGAGACAGGTGGGAATGAAGGCCCTGATGCAAGGAGGGATGGAACATGTGATTCAGCACCTCAAACCCTTCATGCTGGCCCTGCCACCAGCTTAGAGAGGACCAGACCCCCTGACCCCACCCAGCAGCTCATGTTCCTGCCCTGGGGTGTGTGAGAAGGTCCTAGGACATCCCACTCTGCTACACCCATAATCTGCAGTTTCCTTTGGTGCTTCCTTGCTAGATTCCTGGGAATAAAATGACAGTTTCAAACCTGGCCACAGTCTTTGGTCCCAACATCCTGCAGAAGGAGAAGCCTGGAGAGAAAGATGCTGGTGCCCTGAACTTTGAGGACAGTGCTGCCATAATCCTGGTGCTCCAGAGGCTGATTGAGCACCACCAGGCCCTCTTCATGGTAGGTGAAGCTCCTCAGGGCACCTTCCTTCCCTCTGAACTCTTCCAACAGCAGCAGAAGAAGAGGATGTTCACAGCCCTGCTCAGGAGCAGGTGGCTCGAGGTGGCTTGTGGAAATGTGGCTCATTTCTTATGGCATAAATATGGGTTTGGGATGGTTTGTGGAGCCACTGTAACAGCAGAGCTGAGGGTCATGCCCTCTTCTCTGTCACCTCCCACCCCAGCGACCTCTGACTGAGCTCCTCTGGGACAGGGAACATCTGGCCAACAGCAGGTGTGGCACCTCGGGGTCATTTCTCCCCCAGAGTCCCAGTGAGGTGGGAAAGAAGAGGAAAAATGGGAGAGCATAGAAGAGGGAAGGAGCTGGAAGGGGATGGTGTGGGGTGGCAGTGCCACAGCCTCAGGCAGGTGTGGGGAGGATGTAACAGCAGGGAGAGCTTGTGAGGGTGGTGAAGGGCAGGATCACTTCAGATCTGCTCTTCAGCAGGAGTCAGGGACTGCTCATTCCATCCTAGGGAACGTGTCACCCTGGGATTCCCAAAAACTTTTTTTGGAGTCATGTAAAGGTTCATACAGGAAGAAGAGAGCTCTAGGGCCTCCAGACCAAGCAGATCAGGGGCCACTTCCAAGCCAGGTCTGGCCTGCATCCAGCTGAGCTTTACTCCTTTCTGGGGATGGGGAGCTGTGACCTGTCCAGGTCCTGTCCCAGGACTACATCATCATCAGGCGAAGGATTTTGTCCCTGTCACAGGTGCCCTGCTGCACCTCAGTCAGTGCCCATCCTCTGAGAAGGGTCTGACTCCATCCTCTCTCCACCCTCCCACAGGACACTTGCAGGCAGCAGTAAGAGCCCCCACAGGTCTATGGGAATGGGATATTTCAGATCAAAAAGTTCTGCAGCACTTTTTGGGGTCTGCAGGGAGCCAAAGGACTGGAATTACCAGGGGAAAAGCAGGGCCTGTAGACTGTGGGAGGTGTGTGGGATGTGACACGGACACAGTGGGTCTGTGACCATGTATTGTCCTGGAGTCTTCCACTGTCCTCGGCTGCCTCTGCACATCCTCATCCCGAAGGGGACCCCATGAGTGAGTGTGACCCCCTCTGCCCCAGGTCTCTCCAGAAATGCAGTGTGATGTCCTGAGGAGGCTGTTCCAGACAGATCCTGATGTCATTGACTACCTGCTGCGCAGGAAGTTCCATGCTGAGCCGTAAGTCCCCATGAGGCTCCTCACTGCACAGGGCAAACCCTGACCTTCCTCTAGCCTTCCTCTTCCCTCCATTGCTTCTGGTCATGAGCTACCCAGCAAAAGCCCTTCACATCCCAGCTTTCCTGTCCCTCAGAGATCCCTGTTCTCCTTGTTTCCTCCCCAGCCTGTGCTAGCTCTCTCCAGAGCATCAGAATCCCTCCTGGTGGCATCCTCTTGGCTCTTAACCAGCCCCCTCCCCTGCTCCCTCCTCCCAGGGTTGCATGGTGATACCTGCTCCATGTTCAGCCTTCTTCACATCATCTTTACCCTTGGGGTTCACATTTCCATGCATTTTTTGCCTTGTCCTGTGTGTCTGTGCCTGTGTGTTTTGGCTGCAAGGTGGGACATTGAGGCTCAGAATTGGAGCTCGTGCCCTTCCCTGTGGTTGAATACAGTGAGTAAGAGGACCTTGTGCCTCATAAGCTGGGCCCACCACCACGACACCTAATGCAGGAGGGGGTTTGTTCCCTGGGGTGGAAAGCAGGGGATCCTTGGAAACAGGGAATGCTCAGGAGCCTTTGATCTCCTGGCAGAGCTTCTTCAGCTCTTCTTCAGTGACTCTTCAGCAAGCATGTCCTGTATGAAGGGTTTTCCTGGATCACAGGCCACATCCAGGCTAGGTTGGATGAGGCCTGGTGCAACAGGGTCTAGTGGAAAGTGTCCCTGCCCATGGAAGCGGGCTGGACTAGATGGTCTTTAAAGTCCCTTCCAACCCAAACCTTGGAATTTGTGATCTCTGCAACAGTTCCTTCACATCCCCTTTGAGACTGCCCAGAGATGGCAGTCTTTGGGATCATTACTGGAAGCTATTTGGGAGTGGAGTTGGCAATAGAAGCATTTGCAAATAGCATCTCTCCGTTTCTCTCCTTCCTTAGGAAACCAGAGCATGAGGATTCTGCAGAGGACCATTCTCCGTCCGCACTGCCTGGCTGGACACGCAGCCTGGAGAGCAGCTCGGTCTCCTCAGAGCTCTACAGCAACGTCTCATTCCTAAACCTGCACACTGGCATCTAGAGAACCCTGGCCAGACCCTCTGGACAAACTGGGCAGCCTTTCCCAGTCCTGTGCCCCGCTCTGGGAGGAACCCCCATGCCTGTGGGGGGGTTGTGGGTCAGGCAGAGCTGTCACACACCGACTGTCACCTCCTTGCAGGTCCAAAGCACTGCCACACCCGTGGCATGACCCTGCCTCTGCCATCTCCTGCTTCACAGGGGTTTGGGGAATGAGATTCCCATCCCTGGAGCTGAGGGGGCTGGAGTGTCCCTCTTGTGAGGAAAGGCTGAGGGAGCTGGGACTGTTCAGCTTTGAGAAGAGCGAACTGAGAGGGACCTTAGTGATGTATCTAAATGCTTTCTTAAGGGCCTCGAGTGACAGGACAAGGAGGAAGGACTTCCCACTGCCAGAGGGTAGGGTTAGATGGGATATTGGGAAGGAATTATTCCCTCTGAGGGTGCTGAGGCCCTGGCATAGTTTGCCCAGAGAAGTTGTCATGGGCAAATACACCTTCCACTGGACCAGGTTGCTCCAAGCCTCGTCCAGCCTGGTCCTGAATGTTTCCAGGGATGGGGCAACCACAGCAGAGCAGTTTTGGGGGTAAAAGAGTACTTCTGCAAACAAAACCAGGCTGGAGTATTTGGAGGAACTGCAGCACATTTAAAAGGCCCAAAGTTCCATCAGTGGTTTGCTCTGTGTGGGTTTTCCTGCATTCATGTCCAGAGTTGTTCCCTGGGTGATGGTCCATGGTTCTAGATGATCTTTAAGATGACTTCCAACCCAAAACATTCTATCAGAGGTGGAATGGGGAATTGCAGCTGGGACTGGCTCTCCAGGAAGCTCTGGGCTGGTGGGATTCTCCCATCACAGTGTCACAGCTCTGGGCATGTTTGTAACACCAAGAGGATTATTGAAGTACTGGATGAGTCTTTCCATGCTGCTGACCTGAGAGGGAGGATGGATTTCATGTTCCATATTCCACCACAGCCTGTGTCCAGCACTGGTCTAAAGGCACCAAAACCTTCTCAGCTGCACTGCTCGGGACTGGGCTCTTATTTTGCAAAGGTCCCTTCCCTGTGGACATCTACAGTTGGGATGGGTGGGGAAGTGTTTCCTGGAGGAGTGTGTGCTGTGAGATAGCTGGTGACACCTCCTGGGAGCTGATAAGCTCCAGAGACCAGCAGTGCTGTTGAGTCTGTGGGAGTGGATAAGCTTGGGACACCATGAGGCTGCTGAAGGTTCCTGAGGTCACCAGCACACCCAAGTGTTCACTGTGAAACCCACACAGTGTCCAGTGGCTGCTCTGGGTGGGACTGTACCTGCTGCAAGAGCAGCCCCTCTGGGAACATCCCAAAATTCCTTTGTAGGGTGGAAAAAACTGGCACAGGTTGCCCAGAGAAGCTGTGGCTGCCCCATCCCTGGAAGTGTCCAAGGCCAGGTTGGATGGGGCTTGGAGGAAACTAGTGGAAGATGTCTCTGCCCATGGCAGGAGGTTGAAAGGGGATGAGCTTAATGTCCCTTCCAATCCAAACCATGCCATCATTCCATGATTCTGTGGATGGGACAGGGCAGCTGACATGAGGCAGCTCTTTACAGGAAAAGTTCACTTTCCCAGCACCTTAAAGTGGGCAGGGAGGGTGTGTGGGGCTCCCTGGGGAGAGCCATCCTTCTCCTTTCACTACTGAAACCACAGAAATCGCTGTAGGGTGTTTCTCCCACCACACCAGAAGCCTAAAACGGCTCTGTGCCTGCAGAATATTGCTGGAAACTCCACTTGAGGGCAGCCCGGCACCGGCCTGGCCATGGCCTCCTCCGAGCTCTACCAACACTCCTCCACCCGCAGGAGTGGCTGCTGGAACACGCCAGGGCTTGCTTAGGGCTGCTCTCCTTCAGCCTCACGAAATAAACCCCCTCCCCAACCAGCTGCAAAGCTCATTCTTGGAGCCTTGGCGTCGCTCTGGAGAGGCTGGTTGGTTCTTTCCATGCTCCAGGTCCTGTCCTCGTGGGCTCTTTTCCCTGCGAGCCTTGAGCTCACCTCGGAAACAGATGGGAAGTTTTGTGTCTCAGCGTTTCTTGGCGCCCAGTGCCGGCATGGAGGGGTCGTGGCTGTTTGGGGGTGGTCTCTTTTTTTGGGG
>VXAU01001756.1:92073-102690 GCA_013399695.1 Formicarius rufipectus | reverse complement strand
GGGGGGGTGGTGTGGTTTCTTTTTGGGGGTGGTGGCTGTCAGGGGAGGTGGCTGCTGTTTTGAGAGGTGGTGGATGCTGTGGGTGGATTGCTGGTTTTAGGGGGCAGTTACTGCTCTTGGGGTGGTCCTGGCTGGTCTGTAGCAGCAACACCACCGAAACCGTGTTGAAGTTCTTGGCACTGGTGGAGTTTCACACCTAAAGCCAAGCTTAGGCCTTGTGTGAAGGGTCCAGCAGGGAGTATGTGCAGGAGAGGGATCGACCGCTTGGATTCATGAGTGGTTTTAGAGTCAAAGGCAAATAAAGCGGGGCCCATTATCTTCTGGCTTTTTAACCCCAGTGTCTCCCTCACGCTGCAGAGCCAGATCCAGGGTGGTGCCCAGACAGAGCCCCGGGGCTCACTGGGAAAATGGGGGCAGATGGAATTGTGGTTGGAAAAGCCCTTTGAGACCATCAAGAACAATCCCCGCCCCAGCACTGCCAAGGCCACCACTGCCCCGTGTCCCCAAGTGCCACATCTCTTAAATCCCACCAGGAATGGGGACTCCTTCCCTGCCCTGGGCAGCCGTGCCAGGGCTGGACAGCCCTTTCCAGGAGGGAATTTTCCCAATATCCAACTCGACCCCCACCCCGGCACAGCCCGAGGCCGCTTCACCTCGTCCTGTCGCTCTTCCCGGGGACACAACCTGATGTTCCCCCGGCTGTACCCCCTGTCCGGGAGCTATGGGAATCTCAGATACACCCCACCCGGGACCANCCAAACCCCTCCCACCCATCACCGGAGCGCAGCCAAAAGCGCCGGGACCGGGACCCGCCGCTGCCGCCGGGACCGGAGCGCAGGGAGAGCAGCGGAGTCCGCCGAGCAGCTGGTGAGTGTCGAGCCGAGCCAAGCTGAGCTGAGCTGCCTCCTCGGAACACCCCCGGGACCCCCCGCCCGCAGGGGCTCTGCTCCTGTATCCCCGCTCAGCTCGCTGCGCATCCCGACGGGAGTCCTCGGGAGCGGGGTGGAAACGGGGGATCCCGCTCGATCCTGCCCGGGGATTGTGGTCCTTTCCACCCCGCTATCCATGTGATGCCAGGCTGCTCAGAGCGGTTGTGGCTGCCCCATCTCTGGAAATGTCCAAGGCCAGGTTGGATGCGGCTTGGAGCAATCTGGGATAGTGGAAGGTGTCCCTGCCCCGGCGGGGACTGCATGACCTTTAGGGTACCTTCCCACTCAAACCATTCCGGGATTCTATCAAACCCTTGCCTGTGTAGGACCATCTCCTTCTGGGTTGGAGCCCAGCTCAGCTGTGGGATGAGGTGTCCGAGGAGCTGGATGAGCTCGGAGCAAGGCTGGCATCTGCCTGCAGAGAGGGGACCCGGAGCCTGGCTCTGCCCCATGCCCGGCCTCGGGCTGCTCCCAGGAGGCTCCTGCCGGCGCTGCCTGCCAGGTGGGCGCTCCAACATCCCTTCTTGCCCCCAGCGATGGCTGAGGAGCTCAGTGACCTGCTGAGGGAATTTGACGAGGTGATGGAGGACTTCGACCGGGGCCCTGCATGTCAGTACCAGCAGCACCTGGAAGAGCTGAAGAGGAAAGCAGGACACAGCGTGTATGACAGTGGCATCGACGAGCTGGAGAGTGAGTGTGGGGCTGGGGAATGGCATTGGTGAACTGGAGAGTGAATCTGGGGCTGGGGAGTGAGGTTGATGAGCTGTAGAGTGAGTTTGGGGCTGAGGAATGAAATGGATGAGCTGGACAGTGAGTCTGGGGCTGCAGAATGAGGAGCTATGGGGAAGGAGGTGTCTGTCTGGGTGGGAGCTCTGGGGTTCCTCCATGGAAAACCACTGAACTTCCTGCTGATGCTGCCTGACTCATCCCTGGTGGGCTGGATGAGCAACATAGGGGGATGACCGCTGGGTCCTGGCTCAGGACCTGCCAACATCTGCCAAAGCTCCCTCTGGCTGGCTGGCTGCTGCAGGACTGTGGGAAGCTTGGGATAACTGGGAGCTCAGAGGGACCCAATTCCCTGACAGTCCTCGTGACTGTGCCCAGACAACCTCTGGTGCTCTTTGACCTGAGAAAGAAGCACAGCTCCCTTTTTCCAAGCGTTCCTGGCAGCAGGGGAAGAGCAGGTGGGCTGTCCAAGAGTGAGGGTGGACCTGGCATCCTGTGCCACAAGCACAGTTGGTACCTGCTCCTGCAATGTGTTCACCTGGTGCCTCTGACTGGGGACAGGGGCTGATGCTTTGTATCTGCAGGTGCCAGCACGTCCCCAGGGAGCAGCCTCAACTCCAGTGAGGAGCACCTCAACACCCCAACTGACACTTATCCCACCAAAGGTGAGCTTGGCTCCATCCAAAGGGGTTTCCCAGCTTGGCTTGGTGATGCCAGGCTGCCCTGTATGGGGGGGGCATCAGTGGGGTCCTACAAGGTTAGGAGGTGGGAATGGGCCCTGGCATTCTTGTGGGACCCTGGAACAGCCATGAAGCTGGATTGGTGTGTTCCTGGGGTGGGAGCAGCTGTGGCTTGGAACAAAGGGTAGGGGGATCTTCCAAAATGAGGCAGAGGAATGGGAAGACCTGACCGTGTTTCTCCCCACTAGCCAAGCTTGGTGACACGCAGGAGCTGGAGGATTTCATCGCAGATCTGGATAAAGCCTTGGAGGGTACGTGCCCATCACTTGCCACGTGCTGGGGCTTCTCCCCTGCCCCTGGCCAGCCCCTCTCCTGCCTGGAGATCCTGCTGCAGGGGGTTTGGAGCCTGGGTTTGGCCTCAGCAGTGGAACTCTTCCTTCTTTTCTTTTGGTGAGGGGCTTGTGGGTGTCACCTCCCTCTTCAAGCTCTATCAGCTGGGGAACAAATACCAAGGCTTAAGTGTCTTCCCTCTCTGCTGCCTCAGTTTCCCCCAGCTGATGAGGTGGAGGTGCTGGTACCTGGGGGAGGAGACTGGAGATGTGAAGGCCATGCTGGTCCTGACAGTGAAGTCCAACAGGACAATCTGCAGAGCTGTTGATGTTTTGGAGAAGTTGCAGAAGTGCCTGTGGCTCTCTGCCTTCAGCTTCCCTCTGGCTGCTGCTTGGAGGCTGCTCTTTTCTTGGGGGGTAAGGAGAGAGCAGCAGGGAAAAGAGGATTTTTCCTTGTGGTATATCCCAGCCTTGTGGAAATATCCCATCTGGAGGGAGAAGGGTAGGTCTGTGCAATGGCAGAGAGGGAAATTCCAGCCTGTGCATCACTTTCTCCTCATCCACGTGTTTCTGTCCTGGTGAGGTCTTGGGGTGTCCCTGGGAATGGGGTGATGCTGTACTGGGCATCTCTGGCAGCTCTACCCAGCAGCTCTATGGTCTGGTGAGGTTGGTTGCTCCCCAGTGGCTTCCTTACTGGGGAAACTGAAGCAGAGGCCACACTTCCTCTCACAGGGGCCCCTGCGTGGCAGGCTGGAGGCAGAGAGAATCCGGTTAAAAAAAAAAAAAAAGAGATGTTTCCCCCTGCATGGAGTGTGTAAGGCACAGTTCTGGTATCTGTTCCTTTCCCCAAGTATCCAAAATGAAGTGGCTGGTAGGAAGTGTTGTTCTGAAGGCTCCAACCGTGCTGGGGGGGAGTGAGACAGGAAGGGGACCAGAACTGTCCTCCCTCCACCAGATTTCTGCTCTTACTTTTCTGCTGGTGATGCTGGGGTGGTCCAGTGCAGCCCCAGCCATCCTCTCACCATGTTCTTTCCCCTCTGCAGAGATGTGAGATGTGGTTGGGAGTCTGGAGAGGAGGATCCCCAGAAGCTGAGCCCTCCTGATGCCTCCCTGCTGGGCCCTCTGCTTCTGCACCCACCACCAGCCTGGGGACAGTGCCTGGGGCCGGGGTGGGGACAGACCCAGCCACGGGACAGTGGTGGCAGGACTGAGAGAGGAGAACCTTGCGTGGGCACCAGGCTCTGCCCTGCGTGGGGGCTGGTGGCTCCTGGGACTCGGGGGTGTGCCACTGTCGATGCCAGAGGGTGATTTTGGGGAAGATCAGCTTGTGGGACATCAGTGTGACCTTGGTGTCTCCTCCAGGCTGGGAAAGCCTGCTCCTCTGGTGGCATCTGTCACAGGTGGTGGCAGCCACTGCTGGCCCTTGGCTTTGCATGAGGAGCCCCAAATTTGGCCCATCCCTGCCCCCCAAATGCCTCTGCCCTGGCTGCTGCTGCTGTAAATACTGTAAAAAGGATGTTTTGACCTGTACAGAGGGAATGTGTTTCTATAAACAGGATTTTAAGCCTCTGCTTCTCTGTGTCCATCCTTTTCCTGTTGGTGAGGTGGGACCAGGGATTCCTGGGCTGTGCCCTGGCCCTGGTGCTGCCAGCTGGTGGGACTGGCATTGGAAGAATGGGGGGAGAGATCTCGGGAAGCAAATTCAGCAGCATGTGCCTACCTGAAGGAGGGTATTGGATTGGGAATGTCTGGTCCTCCATTCCACTTGGCTCTTGGACAGTGTGGGGTGTGGGAGGGGGCATAGTCCATTCCTTTCCCTCTCCATCTGCTCATGGAGATGGGCCACTTGCCCACTTCTCTTGCTGGGGTGGGTGATGCTACTCTGGGGGTGCTGCTTCCATATGGATATGCCCTGGTGCCACTCTCTTTTGGTATTGCCACTGGAACAGCCCCAGGATGTGGATTTGCAGCCCTCTGCAAACCACTGGACTGAGGTTTGGCCACTGAATGGGATGATGGGTCCCTCCGGGTTTCCCCTCCTGTGTTTCCCCCACCCTGGAGTTTCCCCTCCCCAGGGGCTGCCCCATGAGCACTGGGATGACTGAGGAGGAACGTGTTGCTCTGCTTGCCCTCGGGCTGGTAGAGCTGCCCTCCTCCCCTCTCCCCCTCCCTGTGATCTCCTCGTGGAGAGGGGTCACATGTGTGGCTCTGCTGCGACTGTCTGAGCAGGGAGCAGCAGTTTCAGTTTCTTCCCTCACCCCTGGTCCATGGGTGCTGAACAGGAGTGCTCTGGTCAGCTCCTCTGGACTAAGAGCTGCCGAGCCCACGCTGATCCAAGCCCTGGGAGGGAGGGCAGGAAGGTGGCGGGGGCTTCTGGACAGCCCCTGAGCCCCGGGCAGGGCAGGCATGGGGACACTTTCTGCTGTTTTTCTGTGTTGTCACCGCTGATCTCCCTCCCACACAGACACCGAGGGATAGCCAGAACAGGGGGGTGAGAGTGTGTGGCAAGGGGGTGATGTGACACTTGGAGACCTGCCCGTGATGCTGTGTGTGGGGACACACATAGCCCACATCACTGGAGCCAGGGCAGCAGGAGCCGCGGGGACTGTTCCCACTGTGCTGATGGCAGCAACCCCCGTGTCTCTGGGGACGTTTTTCCCCTCTGAGTCACTCTAACTCCGGGTTTTATTCCACCCCCGGTTCCGTTCTGCCCCGGGGCAGCTCCTCCCCAGCCTCCGTGGGAAGGGGTTTTTAACCCACCACCCCCAGTGCAGTCCCCGGTGGGTCACGGTGGTGGTCGGACTGTCGCTGTCTCCAAGTGTCACTCAGCCCCTCCCCGCGGCGGTGGCAAACGTTGCCGAGCAGCTGCAGAAGTAAATATTTCCCAGCCCCAAATCTACCGTGGCTGATGCACCCCTGCAACCACAGCACAGCCCTGGCAGAGCTCCGGGGGTTGTTTGTTGTGGGGGTTGCCAGGAGCGGGTTGGGGCTGTCACCCCGGGCTCCTCCAGCCCCTCAGGGTCAGGATGGGTGTGTGGGTGCTGCTGAGCAGTCCCTCTGTGCAAGAGCCTCTCTGGGGCTCATGAGACCCCCCCAGTGACACGGCTGTCAACATCTGCTTGGGTTGGGGCTGGCACTGGGCACCCCACAGTGCCATTATTGTGTGTGGGGTAACAGGGACCTAATGCCAGCCCTGTCCTGCCCAGCCTATACCATCAGCAGCTCAACCTAAACCTCTGTGATGGGCTTCCCAGGGCGGTGGTGGAGTCCCCCTCCCAGGAAAAGTTCAAAAACACATGTGGATGTGGCACTTGGTGACATGGTTTAGTGGTGGCTTTGGCAGTGCTGGGGGAATGTTTGGACTCTGGTCTTGGACGGTTTTTCCACCTAAATGATCCCATCATTCTGGGCTTGTGCATGTTGGTGAAGCAGATCCCTTCAGGCGCAACCTCTCTTCTGCTGAGACAAGGGGCTTTTTTTCCTGGGGACTCCAGGAAGGGCTTGGGGACGCAGCTGGGTGGTGGGGTCGCACTGAGATGGGGGCTGTGGCATCCACTGACCCGAGGAGGGACAGTTGTCCAAGGGCTGTTTTGTAGCCTGGGAGAACCCCTGACCACCCCCCCCCATGGTCCTGACGGGGCTGAGGCTGAGCAGGGTGGTGGGTCAGAGGGCCTGTGGGTGGAAGGGTCTGGTGGCCCCACTGTGCATGTGTCGTTGAGACGCTGCAAAAACAATCAGCAGGAACACGCACGTCCTGCGTCACGGTGGTTCCTCCCCAGGGCCCCCTTCTCACGGCAGCTCGGGGGGGCTGGAGCAGGGCCAAGGAGCAGCTGGGATGGGCTGGATGGGGTGTGGGGCTCTGCAAAGAGCCCTGAGAGGGACCTGATGGGCATCCACCCTCTGGAGGCGCTGGTGCCAGAGCTGAAGCCTCCACCATCAGCTGGGAGCACCTGCTCTAGGCTGCCAGAGTGCAGGCAGCTCCCCATCCCATCGTGGAGAAGAATCCCAGCACTGCCCAGGCTCTGGAGCAGGGATGTGGAGCTGCACAGGGCCACCAGTGAGGCTGCCCCTGCTCCCAGTGCTCCCCCCACGGCTCGAGGGTTTTCTTAGAAGCGAGAGCAGCGTGTATGGGACAGGAGCCACGGGAAGTGGGTAACCCAGCTGAGGCAGCTGCCCCAACCTCCTGCCTGCAGCTGTTCCCACAAACCTGGCTCCTCTGGAGCCCATGTGGGTATTTGGCAGTGGGGCAGGAGCCGAGTGCCGCGTGCTCTCTCCCACGGAGCTCAGTAAGCCCCCTGCTCCAGACTGGGGGATGGAGCTCCAGCAGGTCTGGCATTGTGGGGGTCTGGATGGATGTGCTGGGACACGGAGGTGACAGCTTGAGCAGAGGTGGCCCTGGTTGGAGCCAGTCACCTCCCTCACTGACTGCAGGGTGGGCAGCCAGAAACCTCACTGGTGCCCACCACTGTAGGGACCACCTGTGGGCAGGTGTTGCCTGTGTCTCCCTGTTTTTCCCTCTCTATATCCCAGGAAGAAGGGATGTATGGAGGCATCCCTCAAGGCAAGACCACCATTCAGATACCAGGGCTTCTGCCTGTGCCTGAGAGCTGATAGAGCTGGACACAGCCCCTTACCCTCCTCAGGCTTGATGTTCCTCGATGAAGTTGCTCCCACCTGGAGCAACTTCTTTCCAGCCTCTGATGGGGTAAAAAGAGTCACTAGAGCTCCCCTAAAAGAAGTTGTTGCTCCTCTGCACTTCAGAGAGGAACCTCATCTCTCTGGGGAAGTCCCCAGCTGGCCAGACAGTCTGGTTGTGGTGATGTGAGAGGCTGTACTATTTTGGGAGACAGTGTAACCCCGGGGATGCCATCTGCTTTCTTTCCTGTAAAGCCCCCTCATGTGTTTTTATGGAATCCCAGAATGGTTTGGGTGGGAAGGGACCTTAAAACCCACTCCATTCCAAATCCCCTGCCACAGGCAAGGACACCTTCCACTAGACCAGGTTGCTCCAAGCCCCATGCAACCTGGCCTTGGACACTTCCAGGGATGGGGCAGCCACAGCTTCCCTGGGCAACCTGTGCCAGGCTCTCTCCAGGGGGAAGAATTTCTTCCCAATAACCCTGCCCTCGGGCAGTTTGAAACCTTTTCCCCTTGTCCTGTCACTCCAGGCCCTTTTCTAAAGTCCCTCTCCAGCTCCCTGGGAAACCCTTTAGTCACTGGAAGGGACAAAAAGGTGTTCCTGGAGTCTTCTCTTCTCCACATGACCACCCCTGGCTCTCCCAGCCTGTCTCCAGAGCAGAGGGGCTCCTGCCCTTGGAACATGGTGGGATCTTTCCACGTTTACAGGAAGAAAGGGAGAAGTTGGGCTCTTTGGGGTTTCCCAACAGGCTGGTGCCTGCAGACCAGGGTTAGGAGGTTCCTCAGCAGTGCTGGGACTCCTGAAACAATCCCTGTGGAGCTTCTTTGTGACTCCCAATTGCCCAGGGGACAGGAGAATTCCACAGCAGGGGTCAGTGGGGAGTGGGTGCTTCCCTCCATTCCGGGAATGCCAGCATCCATGGATGGGAGAGACAACCTCCTTTGGGTCCCCCCTGAGGTACAGAGCATGGCGAGCACCTTCAATCAGAGGGATTTGGTGTTCCTCTCTCTGGCCACTGCTCAACCTCTGACTTCATCCCCCAGGTATCCAAAGAGACAATGCCCGTGGTGGTGGCCAGCAGGGCATCCTGTCCCCTCACCCCCTCCCTGCCCCCAGTCCCTTCCTGGGATTGTTCTGCTCCTCTGGCCAGGGGCTGGATGTGGTGTCCCCTGGGAGCAGGGAGGGACGAGCCTCACGTGCCTCATGGCTGCTGGAGCACGACCAGGGCACGGGATGAAGCAGGGAAAGGTCACGCTGTCCCTGGGCTTTCTCCTGCCACCATTCCCTCCTCTCCATTAGGAATTGCCACAGGGCAGGAACCCCAGTCCCATCCCAGCCAAAACCCTTCATCTGACATCCCCGAGGCTGAACCGGGTCGGGGTGAACTGCAGGGGGAACAGCGGATCACGGCTGAGCCAGGACGTGCTCCCTGCTGGCTCAGCTGGCATTAACCTCACCATCGACCTAATTAATCCAATACCAGGACAATCCAGCCCTGTGTCACTGTTCCCTGGCTCCAAGCCTCCATTCACGCAGTGGCTAAGCCTGCTAATACCAGTCCCTGATACAATCCCCCCAATTTCTGCATCTGGAGGCTGGCAGTCTGTTCTGGCAGTGATCTTTGGACTTGGAATATCTGCATTTTCCTTTGTAATTCCTTGCAGTTTGGGAGCACGATGCCCAGCCACATGCTCTTTCCTTGTATGTCCCACAAGTCCCCAAGTCCAACTGCTGTAGGGAGTATTTAGGTTGTGAAGTTCAGTTCTTCACCCATTTTGCTTTTTTTTTGGGGTGTGTTCACAGAATCCCAGAGTGATTTGGTTTGGAAGGAGCCTTAAAACCCATCCAGTTTCACCCTCTGCCATGGGCAGGGACACCTTCCACTATCCCAGGTTGCTCCAAGCCCCATCCAACCTGGCCTTGGACACTTCCAGGGATGGGACAGCCACAGCTTCTCTGCCCAACCTGTGCCAGGGCCTGCCCGCCCTCACAGGCACCAGTCTCTTTCCAATATCCCATCTGTCCTTATCCTCTGCCTGTTTGACACCGTTACTTCTTGGTCTCTGCTGGCTGTAGCAGCATTCCAACTGCACAGGCGAGGTGAGGGGACACTGGATGCTCCCAGTTCTCCCCGGCCACGTGTTTCCAGCTTCTGCTATTTCAAGGCTTCCTGTTTCCCCGAACCAAGTGGCTTCCTGGCAGCCTGGAGTTGTCCTTGTCTTGGTGGGACAGGACTGGGTTCAGCATCCAGCCAAGGGGATTAGTTCTTCCTTATGTTGATGCTCCTGAGTGTGGAAAACAGCGGGCAGGAAACTGGGGTTGTGATCTGTGTTCTTCCCCCATGGAGCAGCCCAGTCCCAGCTGAGGGATCTGGGAGGACTCAGCCTGGAGAAAAGGAGGCTCGGGGGGACCTCTTTGCTCCCTACAATTCCCATGGAAGGAGGGTGTAGCCAGGTGGGAGTCAGGAGTTCTTCCAGGGAACAAAGGGCAGGACAAGAGGAAACAGCCTCAAGCTGTGCCAGGGGAGGTTCAGGTTGGATATTGGAGGAAATTTCTTCCTGGTAAGTGCTGTCCAGCCCTGGCACAGCTGCCCAGGGCAGTGGTGGAGTCATCATCCATGGGGAGGGATTTAACAGCCATGTGGATGTGGCACTTGGGGACACGGGTCAGTGGTAGCCTTGGCAGTGCTGGGGGAATGGTTGGACCCGATGGTCTTGGAGGGCTTTTCCAACGCCAACAATTCCCTGATTCCGTGGTTCAATCAACACCCCAGGGCCCCGTGCTCCTCAGCGGCCGGCCACGTTTTCAGACCCGGAGAGGAAACCAGTGGGGCTTGAGCCAGTGGCCGTGGGATGAGAAGGAGGAGTAGGTGATGATGCTCCCAAGAGCACTGCGGGATAACGGGAGCTCCGGGACACTCCCGCGCCGCTGCTGCCCTCTAGTGACCCGATACTGGAACTGGTGGCACTGGTGGCACTGGGAGAGGTGGGCTCTGACAGTGGGGCTGCGAGAGGGGGGGATTGGCTCCTTCTGGGGGCACCGCTGCTGCTGAGGATGGATGCTCATGGACAGGAGTGGGAAATCCCCCTACGCCTCCTGCCGCTGGTTGTTCCATCCCAGCGCTGGGTCCGAGGTGAGGAGGAGGGAAACTGAGGCACGGGGACTTCTCCTTCCCCCGGCAGCTGCGGCTCCGCTCTTCGGGCTGGGATGAGGATGGAGGGGGTTACGGGGAGCCGGTGGGTGCAGCCCAGTCGGGGGGTCTGGGATGGGGAGGAGCCGGGTTGGGAGGGGTCCAGGGCTGCCTGACCTCTTCC